>OX457024.1:26556064-27027248 GCA_949752745.1 Protula sp. h YS-2021
CTGTTGGAACTGCGCTACGATTACAACGTGTATCAGAATAATGCGTTGTAAAATTACAACGTGTAGCGCGATAAGAATAACATAGAGCAATTGTGATCATTTTATTCACTTAGAGTTTCACAAGTGAGCAATTTATCAAAGAAAAGTAGGGGAAATAATCTGCAAATATAGCACAGATAAGTCACCTACAAGTATTAATTTACATAAGTGTTTGTGTATAACAAATAATCATCGTGTAGTCACATGTGTAGCTGTTACATTTTACAGCATTAAGGTGTAGGAAAATATGCTTACAGTTCGTGTAAACAAGGGTTTACAGCTGCGTTACATGTACAGCATTAAAGCTTGTCAGGGTGCCCAGTAGCAAATTATGATTTCCTTTCGCGTTGTAAGTTTATCTTTTCGTATGCAGTTATTCTCCACACAAAAAAATGGAAATTCCTGATATTTGGAAAAAAAGCAAGATGAATACATATCTGCCAAAATATCGCAACAACAACATATCTGTCGAGTTCATTTTGGCCTGGCGGCCTTGCTGCGGAGGGGTTAGTGTATTCTGAAATCAGGATCGGTTCGGCTGCTTTCTTGTCGACTTGAAGTTTACTTGTAATTCTAACAGTTTCTCTTGGCTTTATGTTTAAACGTATAGGAACTGCGAAACTGTTTTGGCCTAATATTTCCTATTAACCTAGTGTTTCATTTCTAAAACCAAGTTTGCTTCTTAATGCAGATGTTTTGTGCTTTTGAAAAGTTTCTTTATGAATCGATTTAAACAACTTAAGACTTAAAAGAACACTGTTCAGTTTTAAAAATTCATTATCCATGTCAACCGTGTAAAGCGCAAGGCTTATTGCATGACGAATTCATGTTGTGTTTTCAGCAGATTTAAACTTTTTTTTTTACAAGGTTTCATTTAACTGCCGTTTGACTTTCAATATATTGTGAACCAATCCTATTTTCACAGAAAAAAGCATTTATTCGTATTATATGAATAGAATGTATACACTGTAGCAGTTTAGAAGTTCTAATAAAATATACTTTTATATATATATAAATAGTTTATTTAATCCTTACAAAATTATTTGCCTAGCTTTGGATTTTTAAAGTAAGAAAGAGAGTATGACGGTTCTGGAATTGGCTAGAAGGTTTTTCACCCTTTAAGTAATAAAATCGCCAACTCAATTGCAACAAACTTATCCGTCCATGCTCATCATTGTGAGGCCAAAGTGATTATTTGATGATGAAGCGGGATTGTAAATACTTATTTAAAATGACACAAAAGAACGCTGTTTTCTCTCCTCGACTGCATTTCACCCGGCCTATCCTTGTCCCATTAACTGCCAACTAATGTCTTGTTGTCTGTGGTCATTATCAAGACTGTGCTGCCATATTCTATTGGTTTTTTTTTTTTAATTTTAATTCCATAATAACGCTAATTTTCCTGATTTCAGATGGCCAAATTATCAGTGGATGCATCGAACCTAAAGGAAAAAGTGAATAGCTTGTATGTTGAAATGCAAGGCCAGTGGATATGCAGTATCTGTAGCAAACCATTCCGAGTCGGCAAAACAGTGACGAGGCACATCGAAGAGGTGCATTTCAACATCAACGCAGTGACGTGTCGATATTGTTCCAGTAGTTTGGGAGTCGTAGAGCACTTTGTCAGACATATCAGACGCAAGAAATGCAAAGTACTGAATAACACTGAACAAACTAGAGATACCGACTGCTCGATGATTCACCCGGCTTATTCACAGACCCACGAACGGTATGGCAGGGAGGCGGTTATTGAAATTCACAACATTACTACCGGATTGAGCGAACCCAGAGAATGGGCAGACGACACTCTTGAACCCCCAGACGAATCCCGTATAGTCAATTATAATTTAGAAGGCGGAAGTAGATACCAAAAACAGAACGACGAGATTTACTGAAGACAGACGGAAGCTGTTGAAAAGACAGGAAGCTGTTGAAAATGAGAACGAAAATGCCGAAACAGTGTTGACTCTGTCGCTGTTGAAATTTTTTAAGACTTGAAAACAGTGAAGCTAAACAACTAATTTATATCTGAAGCTAGATTTGGGGAATTGAACTTTTTAGCAGATGCCTTTATAAATGGCCACGCGATTGTAAATACATGAACAATAATTAATACCCGATGAGGGAGTTAAGAAATGTAAATATAAAATATCTCTAAAACAAGGTTTAAATTAGCGTTTGATTTATATGTATAATCAGTGTAGATCGAGACTTCAGTTGTGTGTCAAGAAAGTCCAGAATGTTAAATAAATAGATACAAAATTTTGTCCTAAATGCTGCGAATTCTGCCTTAAACTCGGAAATTTAACCTTCGTTTTGGATAATGGCTGCTTCAGATTTTCGGTAATTCTCACGCTGTTACTTTTAAGCTGAGCCGGCCAGTTTTTTTTTTACCCTTCTCCTTCAGTCTTAGTTTTCATATCACTATAATTCGCAGGCACATGCCACCAGTGTGAATTAAGATATTTTGGGTTTGGAAAACCCATTGTCTGTTTTTTCTGTTTTTTTTTTTTGTATGTGCTTGTGGTGTTGATACTCTCAGTAACCCCCCGCCCCACCACCAACCCCCCCCCCCCCCACCCCAAGGCTCAGGTCAAATCTTAACATTATTTTATGCAAGTCATATGGCAGAATAAGGTATGGTAAAAGCGGTTGTTTGGTTTTCACGGAATAAAGTGTAGGATAGAAATCTTTATAAGACCTTAGCGATCCAAGTGACGTCTATTTTAAGACATTTTTCGTAGCATTGCAGATATAAACCATTGCACGCGAAATCATCTTTTGTAAATTTCGCCATTTACAACATGATTACTGCATTAGTATTCCACTATTGACTGATGTCATGGTTTGAGGGAAAACTGCGGGGGATTGTTACTTACTCAACGTCGTTGAACATCGGGACACGTGTACGTTTTTCAAGTTTCAATAGCCGAAATAATAATCCATGCAACCCCCCCCCCCCCCTCCCCCACAATTGTTCAGAAAACCGTTTCCTGTTAAATCTCAGCATAAATGTAAGCAGCGCGATAAAATATGTGTTTTTAAATGCTTCAAATTTTAGGTGCAAATCTTATTATTTCTAATAAAAATGCATAAAAACATCGGTACTTTTTATCAGTAAAACACTGGTGATATGCCCCCCCCCCCCTCCCGTCCGTCGTACGTGCCTTGCTGTGTCCGCTCTTCCGTATGGAATTACTGAAGTATGTTTTGTAGAGGCATTTCTGGGAAACTATTTTTGTCCAAAGGCCCGCAGTCTTGTACAATATATATAACTGACGAATTACGCTTTGTCATAAAATTCAATAAAATACATATTTTGAATCGAGACTTGGGATTTTTCATTGAAAAAAAAAAAAATGTCAAATACGACGGAGTTGAAAGTGTAGGAAAGATGGCTGCACGCTGTGTTTTAGAAGAGCGAACGTTCTTTTCTTTTTGGTGGAATCCTCAAAAAGTACGAATAAAAAGCTTCTTTAGGGGTTTGGTGAAGAGCAAACATATTTGCTTTATACTGATCTTGTAATTCTGTATCAGTAACAGGCAGATTACATTGGTGGTGCTGGGCATAAAACTTGTTGCATTGATTGCACTGTTCAGTATTCAGACTTTTAAATGGTTGTAGAAAAAGTGATGATTGTACCGAGTGCGGGCAAAAGATTGTTTTGCGAATTTCTGGTGAAGAATTTTACCCACCCCAACCTTGGGGGTGGAGGGGGAGCTCAAAATGACCGACGCCAGTCCCTTGACTGCTGAGTGGCACAGGGTCGTGTAAATCCGTCTTGACCAGAGTAGAGAGGAGGGCGGGGAATGTACTCGTCGATCGGTCAGTGGTTCTGGTAGTTTTGTCACATGCGCTTTCGATTTTTTGTGTGTACTTGTGTTTAGAATGCATGATGAAGTAGTAACAGTCTATCTTATCCCCCCCCCCCACCCCTATGATATCGGCTAGGCTTGCCTCCTAGCTCCCCCCCCCCCCCCCACACACACTTCCTCTTGGATAGTTTGCCCCATTCCCCTTAAATCCCTAAATATCGGAAATTAAAGTCTTCCGGTAGATTAGTTTTATCCAGACTAGTCCAGCCCGCCTTCCCCTATTGGGAGACGCTGTACCCCCCTCCCACCCAACGTTTGGAAGTATACAGGGACAAAATAGACTGTTACACCGGTGGCGGTGAAAAATTTATGACATGGCAATGGGGGGGGGGGGGGAGGATGGAGCACAAAACGAATCACTTGAACTGGGATAAGTAATTCCACTGCATTAGGTATCTAAATAAGATCCTTGCCGAAACTAACGACATAAAGACAAATATTAAATACTAATCTGAGCAGTTACAAGACCGCAAGCTTCAAAAAGACATAAATTCAATGTGTTTACTTTTTTATAATTGGGAAACTAATATATTAAAGATTTTTTCTCGAACAAAAGTAAATAAACAAAATAGTTAAGACAGAGAGTAACATTACATTAATAGATTAGTATTGATGTTTCAGAACATAAAAAAGTAGACCCAATGTAAATAAATTAACAAAATATGTATTTTAATTTCTTGTAGGTTTTCCAGAACAGAAATACAGTTCCTGAAGCAAATGTTGCTTTATCAGGATTTGATACTGACGTTTTGAAAATGGATAATGTAGAACTCGCCATGGAGAGAAATTTGGATTCCACTTGGACTTGCCTTTTATGTGCAAAGCCATTCACTGTGAAAAAGAACCTGAAACAGCATATTCAAGAAATTCACCTCAAGATAAAGAATAAACAATGTCCGAACTGTCGACAACATTTCACACGGGGCATGTTCAGGAGCCACATTCGTGCTTGTACGGATCTAACCAAATGACCATTTGACAGCATGTTGTCCAGTATGTGACCTTATCGAACTGGCACGATAATTAGTTTATAAGCACTGTTGTGTTTAAGAAAAATCTCTGCAGTTGTCCAGACGGACTCTTTCTTTATTATAGAAGTGTATATGAAGAACTTCATTGCGAAACAAATTTTTTAGTTTGATTATTTTCTGAGTTCATTGAAGGTATCTTATTGAAATTATTATTTTTACTTGTATAAAGTTATTACTAGTTATTATTTTGTCCAAAATATTAATGGAGATATTTTTGCACTGTGTGACCAAACCCAAATGTCTCTGTTTGATGTGTGGGTTTAAAGTAAAGCAAAGAAGACGAAGATAGCATCATTTTATTTTCGTTAAGAGTAGATCTTGAATATATGCAGTTACACCATGACAGATATTTAAATATGCCAGCAGACTTTTTATTGGCGTTCTGAACTGCGGTAGTCGTCTGATCATTTGCACTGGTGTGCTTTTTGCTCTAGGTTTTTTGCGCCCATATCAGACCCCACTTATGTATTGGGTGTCAGAATCCACATCAGACATTCAGTTGGTTACATACCTTACTTACAGATCTTACTTGGTTG
The DNA here is from genome assembly GCA_949752745.1 of Protula sp. h YS-2021. Classification (NCBI taxonomy): domain Eukaryota; kingdom Metazoa; phylum Annelida; class Polychaeta; order Sabellida; family Serpulidae; genus Protula; species Protula sp. h YS-2021. Next base: position 26,561,547 of record OX457024.1, read on the forward strand.
GATATTGGTTGGGCCGATTGTAAATTTGACGTCATTTGCCACAACTACAGTTCGTATCCAGCTTTGTTTGTTGTTCTTAAGAAATCCATTTTAAATAAATAAACAAATACTTAAGCAAGGTCAGTTGCACATGTTTTGTGTTTTGGGTGTGTCATAATGCACAACACAGACCTCCCACCTAACCCCCCCCCCCCCCCCCCCACTGAACACATACATGCGCGTACACACACAAATAGGCTGTACAGAAACGGGTTATTGACAAAGTACAATAGTTCTTATTATGAAAATCCTTGTGACGTGTTAATAAAACGAATATAATAGCAACGGGTTATTGATGAAGTACAAGTATAATGTAAACGCAGGTGACGTTAATAAAACGAATGTAAGAGGTCCGTTTGTCGTAAATTGATGCCTTATATTTGTACAATGACCATTACACATGCGAAATGGAATCTTTCAAGTTTTGCAATATTTTAAATATGAGGTAATTTCCGAAAAAAAGTACGATCCTTGAGCTGTAAATGAGAATGAGAATCTGGCAAAAAAAAAGGAAAAAAAAAAAACAAACAAAAAAACAAAAACAAACAAAACAAAAAAAAAAGAAAAAGAAAACACTTTTTTGAGGAACATTTTATGTTCTGCCATTGAAGTTCTTGGAAAATGACCAGCTTTCTTTGTCTTCTTAATGTGTGAAAATTAGGGTGTTTCGCTTCAGCAAAACTATTAAACGGGTTCACACCAATCTCTAAGTATTGGCCATTATACATTAAACAAGAGAAATCTTGTGCGAGGTTTTAGATCCTATATCGTGTTGATATTTAGAGCCTAACATTTAATAAAATGGGGTTTGGAGCTATATCTTTAATATCGGATAGGTATGCAATTTGCAAACCAAAGCGAAAAAAAAATACAGCGGCACGATGTTTAAACAAACATTAAGTGGTTTCCAAAATATGGATGAAGCAGAGCGATGACGTGTGGCCCCAATACGTCAGTCCCCCCTCCCCCTTACCAACACGTGCACAACTTACCGTCGATCCTTTACTTATATCGCATATCGTAAGGACTATTACAGGTGTAACAGGCTATCTTGCCCCCCCCCCCCCCGTACAGCTTCCCCCCCCCCCCCTCGGGGAGAAGTTGTACTAGGCTATCTTTCCGCTCCAGTATATTCCACCCCCTGCGAACGTTTTTGCGTGGTAAATTTATTTCGATAATATTTGTTCATGTGAATAAGTAAACTCAATTAAACTGTTTAAAACTATCTTAACTACTTTGTTGACTAAATTCAACATAATTCAAGTGATACCAGGTGGTTAAAAGGCTTCCAATTTATATTTATAGTCAGGGAGAAACCTTATGCCGCAACTTAAAATTACCCAAGATTTCTTATTCAGCTGTTTTAATCGCCTTTTACAAAACATAGATAAAAATTAAAACAAAAGAGATATGGATTCGTTTCATTTCAATATAGTGGTGATTGCCATTGGTAAATAATCAGACTAACCTTACTAATTTTGGTTATCACAGATTCGGCTATTATAACAGGATAAAGACGGGTTGTAATTGTGGATTTGTTTCGGCAGCAAAAAGAAAATTAAACGGAGAAAAATAGGGGGAACTAGAATGGCTGGGAAGGAGGGTGAACAGGGGACAGAAAGAAAAAAAACGAAAAAAGTATGGGACGGGAAGCTAGCCTGGGTACGTGGGGGAAGCTGAATAAGGGGCCAAAAATACCAGGTTGTGGGGAAGTAGTCTAGCTTCCCGCCCGCCCCCCCCCCCCCCCCCGCTGCGAGGGGGAGCTGTACAGGGGACAAGACATACTCTTACGCAGGGCTGTATCATCTCCACAATTGAAATGTTCTTCATCCGCCATAAATTGCAAAGGTACAGAAATTGATGGGGCACATAACGAACAATTTATGGAGGAAGGGGGGAGGTGAACAGGGAACAGAAAGAAAAAAAAAAAGAAAAAAAATTAGGGGAAGGGGGGGGAGAGCTGAATGGGGGGCAAAAAATACCGGGTTGGATGTTTTACACAGGACAGAATCATCATGGCCTAGAAGAGGTATCCTTACAATTAAAATTCTTTATCCGCCATGGACTGGAATGGTTTATATTCATATCTAGGCACATAAAATGGATAGCGCACATTACGAACAATTTATGAAATTTCTGAATTTTGAGGCAAATTCAGTCTAACAATGAATCATTTTTTCATATGCAAGTTTTAACAAGACGAAACCGTTTTGCATATAATTAATTACATATCAAGTTGATAGAAATAGTTGGCACATATGACAAAATTACATTGGGATATTACAAATGTCAATTTAAGAGATTTTAAATAGGAATTAGCAGATATCAACTTTTGTGTATGAAAGTTCTCCGAAGCCATATCGCAGATGTTTAACGGCATATTATTTTGGAAATCAACCAAAAAAAAAACTAGCTGAAGAAGCGTTCCCTCCAAAATGTGGGAGAAGAAGCGTTTTAAGTAAAAATCAACGCAGATACATACAGGCAATGGATGCCTCAACGAAGTTAAAATTATCCGAACGAAGTTTAAATTTGAACTGTTAATATGAGATATAAATATTATATCTTGTTCATTTTCAATTTGGATTGAATGTTGTTTACTTTAACAGTTTGGCCAAACCGGTTAATTTAGTCAAAATTTAAAAAAACGCGGTTTATCCTGGTACTGGTTGGAGAAACCGCGACTTGAACCTTCTGTCAGGAAGGTCGCGACTGGTGACAATATTCCCAGACTTTCTTGTTTCACAATTTTGACCAAATTAGCGAATTTTTGTTTTACCTGATTAACTAGATCAGGGCTGGTCACAATGTCCTTGGACAAAATTATTATTTTATGTTGTCAAATCGTCATGATTTTGTTAAATATTCTTTTTTGTGATAATTCTTCAGTCACTTGACGAATTGGTGACAAGACATTGAAACGTTGTAATGTAGGATTTGACAAATATATGACCAGAAAATGACAAGTCAGTGCCAAAGACCTTTTTTTTTTAAAGTTTACGTTGTTTATTTAGGCATCGTCAGGTTGAAGAACTTTTGGTCGTCAATTAGTTTAACTAATTTTTGACCAATTTGTGACAATTTGTCAAGTCGGAATTGACGGGTTACTGATAAATTATGGACGAATATAGCATAACGAATTATTGACAAGCTGTGACCTCACGAATTATTGACAAGCTCTGACCTGACGAATTATTGACAAGCTCTGACCTCACGAATTAATGGCAAATAAATCAGTGACCAAGGAATGTGCTCTGGACAAATCGTTATCCGTGCCAGGAGCATTGCTTAAACAATATAAATGAGATTAAACATTCTCATACTTTTGGCTATTCTTACCTTCCCCACTAACCTTTTACATACTTACCTTCCAGACTTACCTTTTACACACAAATTCTCCGAAACTATATGAGCTACAGTTTTCTTCACTTGCACAGTAAAAATATATACAGCGGATATGCAACATTGTATTATTTTGAAAAGAGCGAAAAAACTGGCTAAAATTACATTGTTGAAGTTGGACGAAAATGTGCTATTGCTTCCTGTATCTAAGGCGTGTGGACGTAGGTTTTGCGAATTTTTTCGAGCTTTTAGTTTCGGCCTGGTTCTGATTTCCAGCACATTGAAGATGTGTATGTCGCAGATGTACATCGTAATATTTTTGAAACCGCTCAAAAATGGCTGAAAAGAACTTTATTGAATTTGGATGTGTAAATATGAAATATGGTACTGAACTTCGTTTCAAGGCGTTGTGATACTTTTAAATTTTGACTTGTGGTTTTTCGCCACAACCAACGGGAGATAAGGATTTCATTATGGCTTTCACAAAGTAAATACAGGCAAAAAAGCCAAATATGTGTTCGTTATAGCTGGAAAGATCAAGATGTAATAAAAAAGTGAGATATAAATGATAAAAAGTTTTTATTTATCCGTCACGCTGATTTATGGCCTTTTCAAGATGCTTTTTGCTTAGGATTTACTTAGTCAGGGATGTTTGGTGATCTTAGTAATGATAGGCTAACAGTCACGTGCAGTGAATTTGCTCAGGACGAGTTAACCAGATCGAAAAGAGCGCAATTCGTTCTGCAATTCTTACTCTTTAAGTCTTCTTCCATCCAGCCGGTCATAAGAAACGTTACTCCCGTATAAATTTCAGTGTTATTGATCATTTGCTGCTTGAATCGGCAGGAACATGTTAACTGGGATGCATGTTACTTTAAGTGGCAAATAATTTGCTGTTGGGCGATCGGAACTGAATTTTGAAATTGAGAGTGGAATTGCACAATGTCATTGGAGCATAGTCGTAACATAATAATTATTTGTGTGTTTTGGCAAAAAAAAAAAAACCATATACATACTTTGGCATGCTTATGTAACATGATAAAGTATCACTGAAAAAAATGAAACTTATTTTCCTGAAAAAAAACTGCCACTTTTCGTCGGATGTTCATTGAATTGCTTTTCCATTGTTAATGTTGTTGCAACACCAGTTCATTTGCAGTAACTGTATGATCTACACTGGTGTACATGTATATAAATTGTAAATATCCTTCAGTGTTATGCTCCCACAGCGCATACTTGAATATGGCTGCGCTAAATAAAATCCGCCCCCCCCCCCCCAGAAAAAAAAACAAACTTTTTTTTCTAAAATTTTCTCGTTGTATCGTTATTCCGCCTGCCTTTCTTGTCTTTTGATCTCACCGGGCCAATGATTTCTCTAAGCCGAGTCGATTTTTTTCAGGAAGTTGTAATGAACCTATTCTGAATGTAAACAACGTTGTGCACAGCGTTATTTTTTTTTTTTTTGATTGAGGGTGCCATGTCATTTAGTATATGGCATGACATTTTTGTTACTGATTATTAATGTTATCGTTTCAGATATTACCATCATTTCAATTGCGCGAGTTCGTGGGCAACAACATGCAACTGGAAGATGACAAAAAACACTGGCGGTGCAAGATATGCCAGAAGCAGTACGCACGAAGAGACGTGATCAGAAAACACATCCTGGGCTTACATCTGAAGGCGGAGAAGTCCATCTGTCCCTATTGTCTCAAAACTTTCACGTGGAAAGGAAACTGTGAAGCGCACATGAGGAAATGTGCCATTACTAACGGCAGTTGAGGTTTATTCGTGTTTATTGTTGTTATACCAAAGAGTAATGAAATTTTAGACGAAGAGTGCAAAAATTGTAAAAATGTGAAATTATTTTGTGTTCAATATTTCAACGAATTCAAGTTTTCGGGATATACGTTATCATTCACTCGACTAAAACTTTCTTGGGGAAAAATCGGCGTCACAATTTTCACTTTAAGAAGCCTGCGCGGATTTGCCAAACGAAGGTTTTAAAACCAAGTTGTTTAAAATAAGTCCTGAAAATGTTTTTATCTAATTTTTTATTGAGAAGGGATTTTACCTTTTGTCAAGAAATAGCCACTACTGGTGTGATGAAAATATAATATCCGCTAATGCGTGTGATTTTTAGGAAGCTTGTGTTACTACTGTTTCTGATGATAAAACCTGAAACCAGTCAAGAATGAGAAAATCTATAAAATATGTAATCTTTTTAACTTTGATATTGGTGTTGATGGTCCGGTCCGAAATTTCATTGTCATAAAACATCATTAGAGCATCGATATTAATATTGCCAGGGCAAGGCAAAGGCGCCTTCTGGTTTGCTCCTCATAATCGCTAAAATTTGACGCGATCGGGTCAACAAATTAAGATGAAAAAAAGAGATGTCAGACTAATATAAAATTGAAAGTAAAACAGTTGCGATCTGGAAGGCAGAAAAAGAACAATGTTTATTTGTGGGCCTATGTTTTGTTTCCAGAAACAGTTGTAAAATAACAACCTATCAACATATAGAAGTATTACTAAACAATTGTTATATGCTTTAGCGAAATACAAAAAATCAAGAATTTTAGTCAATGTTCCAAAATTTTCCAAAAACATAAATGTTTCAGTTACAAAGTGCAGTAACATTAGTCGGTTTTGATGATGCGTTGGGGGTGAAGGGCAGGAAGGAAAACGAGGCTATTTCTCCGTCCATTTGTTTTAATTTTAACGACCGGCCGGCCATTTTTTTTTTTATTTTTTGTTGTTGAAAATTTTGAAAATCAAGAATTTTTGGTTATTTTTATTTTTATAAAAGGTATATATGACATATCACTGACATGGTCAACTCACAAGTTGCTGCTTTGAGGCGTTTGAAGTGTTTGTTGTGTGAAAATGCGAGCGTCGAAGACGCGAGCGGAAAATTTTAATATGACTTTCTCCTATGCAAGGCAATTTCATCACTTTTTCTGCCTTCCAGGTAATGTTTTAAAATCGTTTTATTTAAAAATTTTAAAAGTTAGAGATATAGAGATACTTAGAGATATCAAATAAAAGAACAGATATATCACCCGGAGAGGGGATAGCCACAATGTGGCATATGTGTTGTCGTGCTTGTCCAGAAAATATACGCGTTTTTCGATCTATGATGGCTGTAACTGTCCAGCGCCTGTACGCGTGAATATCTAATGACATGAACTATAAAAACACATCTTCTTTTTGCTTGGACAGTTCGTGCAGGGGTGAAATTTACCGGGCGTAAGCGTTTTGGTTAAAACAGGTGCATTTTAAACTTCACTCTCCGCATTCAGGGGTTGTTTTAATGCTTACCAATTTGTAAGTACGCCTCTCGTTCTCCGGGTGATAATACCTGAAAGAAACAATAACCGATACCTAGAAGAAACGAAAATTACAGATATTACAGATATCTCCAAATAATTCATGTCATCTCTTATTGATTCGGCAAATCTTGTTGGTGATTTATTGGTAGTAAGTGATTGGTCAATCTGATATGCCGTTCCACTTTTTTTTTTTTTGGGGGGGGGGGAGGGGGCAACCTCATCAAAACTTTCGTCCCATTGTAAAATTGATGTCGATGTGACAACGCTTATACGTTGATATAGAGTCGTCGTAACACCGTCTTTTGGTGGAACTTTGTAAATCCGACCAAAAAGTGTCCTGGAGCGACGATAGCCATGTTTGAAACGTCACTTGTATACCTTTTGATTTTTAGTCCTAAGTACCGACGCTTAACATCGCCATAGAAACGTAACTACACTACGGAGAGCATCGCAGAAGAGTACAAAAAATTCATAAGAGAATATGTTCGTGCCAAAAATTCATGAAATAAAAATAAAAAAGCACTCGTGTTTGGATTGATCTGAAAACTCTCCCTTGGCCTCAGGCACTGTTTGCACTCGGCTTTCGGCCTCGGGCTGCGAGGGATGCAGGCTGCGGGAGCATTTTTTTTGGGATCAGTCCACCCGTTTGTGTGACCTCTGTTCTGGGTCGATCTATTGCTTTAGCGTACCATCCCGTCCCCCCCCCCCCCCCCGGGGCGGATTTCATTCAGTGCTCCATTTCATGCAAAGGGGGAAGGGTGTTCTTTCGCAAGTTTCTGCTCGGGGGACCCAAAATACTTTGCGTGTGTACACTTTTCAATGTAACTGTGTACCTAGTATTTGTTCTCTGATTGCATAGCGTGCGTTCTCGTTTCGCCTGTGCTCGTAAATATTTGCTTTGCCAAACCAGGCAGCCTAAGAGCGGTTAGTAAGCCCGAGATAGTGCATTTTAAAAGTAGCTCTACACAAGAAATCCCTCCGTAGAAAACTCGAAAAGATTGTCAAAATTTGCTTTTAATAAGATGGCGCTTTATTTTTGTTTTCCACTATTCCGCCTCGCATACCTACCAACTGAGCTATAGGATTGCTTATTATCCATCAAAGGAACACAAATTAAATGACACTCCGCCCCCCCCCCCCAAAAAAAACACCATTTAGTTTTTTTTCCATGCTTTTCTCAACGGCCCCTAGCCCCCAAAATGCACAATAATTAAGTGATGATATATTTGGGATTATGGGCAAAGTCAGTAATTTCAATATAATCGCATTTTAATTTTAATATTCGGAGCATTCATTTATTTTCGAGTAAATCATTATAGATTAAAAGTGAAATGAAATGAAAACGAGGGAGCTAGCCCGGATAAGGTGAAGACAGACGCGGTGGAGGGAGGGAGGTAGGGGTGCTTGGGGGGGGGGGGGGGGGGGGAGGGCAAGACAGACTGTTACGCCGGAGTGTTCATATTCCGACTAAGCTAATCCTGATTCGAGCAACAGATCAGAAATCATTTCTCGGTACTTTTCACTAATTTAACATTTATAGGTTTATTTTGATCATTTGCTGACAAGAAATTATATACAGAAGTATGATATGCCCATAGTGCATTATGTTGTTAGCTATTAAGTGATTTTGCATTTTTATTCAAGTTTGCCGTGTGTTATACAGACAGCCTATTTAGACTATAAGGATATCCTTATTATGCTAGCAATAACAATCCAGGCAGACAATTGTCGTTTTACAACGTCGCTGCTGCTAATCGGCGTCGTTCGGAAGTCGGAAAGTGATCAGTTGTTTGTTGGGAGAGCCTTTCTGGTTCTTCAGTAGAAAGTGTTTGGTGTGCCCAGAGGGAGTGAGAAGATCATTTATGTTCACGGGACTTCACACCATCATGCATGACCATTCGTTAGTGTGTAAAAGTAAAATTTGTATAACCTGGCATGAAATCGTTGTATTGGTCGTGTGATATTTCATTTTACATATTTACTAAAGCAACATTTTAAAACGCAAATGAAACTACGATGTATGAAAACAACAGCGTTTCTTCTGACGCAGTAACGACGTTATTTAAACGGGATGTTTTATGTTAAATTCATTTCAGTGCAATTTATGATTTCCAGTGATTATAGCACGCAGGCAAGAGACCGTGAAATAACTAGATGAAGGTGTGCCCTGCCTTCTGTTCAGGCATACGCGCTGGAATGTCTAACGATGCTAGACGCTGAGAATTATTTTTTATTAAGTTTCTGTGCCTGGAGGTTGCTTAATGGTGAACAATGAATTACTTTGAATTGTTCATAAATGCTTTAAAACAGGTTTTGTCATTTTATGTTTTTTACGTAATGTATTTTTGTGTGAATAGCGATCTAGAACGTGAATATGGAGTGCCGTTTTAACATTTAATGCTTATTTTTGATATCAAAATACATTTAGAGATATCAATAAATCAATGTAGATCTCATTAATTTATATTTTGTCATCAATAATTGAATTTTAGATGGCAAAAAAATTATTTTTGAGATCAAAAAATCAAATTTACAAACTTAAAAAATCTTATGGGAGACACACACTTACATAAAATTTAAATTTTCGAGATGAAAACTTGAATTATTGAGATCAATAATAACAACACAAATTTTGATCTCAGGAATTGCTTCTTTTTTGTACAGTAAAAAATTAAAACAAAGATTCTGTGTACATGGACAGTCATTGTTTATTTACAGATGTGTGTATCTGAATTTTTTATTTTTAAAAATAGACTGATATTTTAATATCAAAGATCAATTTTTGAGATAAAAAAATCGTTTGCAGATTTCAAAATACAAATTAAAAATAACTAAATAAATAAATTCTTGATATCAATATAAAGAAAATGAATTATTGAGCTGAACATTGATATTTTGCTCTCAAATATTTCATTTTTGCTATCAAGAATTGAATTTTTGATCTCAAAAAATCAATTTTAGATATCATTAAGTCATTTTTGATATCAATAAATATTTCTGGATATCTCTAAATATTTGTTGATATCAAAATTTTTTTTTAGATCAAGAATACATTTAGAGATATCAAAAATACAATTACAGATAGCAAAAATGAATTCTTGATATCAAAATATGGATTTATTGAGATCAAAAATTAATTCTTTATATCAAAAAATCAATTTTTGAGATCAAAAATTAATTCTTGATATCATTAATTCCCGAATAAACGTGAAAACGGCATTCCATACGTGAATGTGTAAATAGTTATGGAATCAGTATTTTAACTTTAAAAAACCAACAGGAATATAAAATTAACTGCGAATAAACTTGAGATTGAAGAGGAAAAAACACGTTTTGTTCCCCCCCCCCCTTCCCCACTCCCCCTCCTCCCATCCTGCCATGAAGTATTATTGCGCTGTGTTACCGACATAATGAGAGTTCTTGACTTAAAAAGTGTTGGAGGATAAAAATCAAACCAAAAGCAACTCTCAACAGAAGTGGTAAAATATCGTTAAAACTGATGTCGAATTTCTAAATTTATGGCTTAAATCCAAAACATGTTCGCTATATAAAAGCAACGTCGTTTCATTTTGTTTTCTTTGTTTCATTTATGTTTGGCCATTTTAATCAATAAGTGGCGCTTTGTTTGGAATAAATCATTATATTTTATAAAATTTGTATACGGTAATAACAATTGTGTGTGGTTTTTATTTGAGTAATGATTTAGAGCTTGAAAAACTATAAATAGCTTTGAAAATATTGTTATATATTTAAAAACGTAACAAAAGTGCAAAATAAAATTGTGAGTGAAAATAAGTGTATTTATCTATGTTGGTGTATTTTTATCTTGATGAAATACTTTTTAAAATGTTGAAATGAAATACTGAATGGTAGTGATAAAAAAAGTATGCTTAATTTGTTTCGTTTTTTATTTTGAACCCAACTGCTAGAACGTGAGAAAATATTTTATTGCGACCCGATGGAAAGAAAAACACAATATTTTTTGGTGTATTAGGCAATTTATTAAAATGACAGTACATGCTTACGTATAAGACAAACTAAGAATAATATCATATTCGGCCACCAGCCGAATTCTTACATGTAAAGTTACACAGTTGACGCTAATAGGTGCTAGTGTACATCAAATTTACAACAAGTGTGCATCAAGTGTACAACATCGGGTAAAATAATAGGTATTTAATACCTATTACTAGTTTACAGCAAGACTAAGAGAGGGTGAAGAATCTGAACGAAAGCAGAACAGATACCTGCTGACGAAGAAAGGAGGGGAAGGAGAGGTAGTGAAAAAGTGAATGCCCCAGAATCAGCAAACATATAAAATTCTCGTAGGAACCTAAAACCTTTTATGGTGAAAATATATATATTGAAGATGTGCAACATGGCTTTGTTAATCCAGCCGACTTTGTCGGACTGGGTTAGTCGTATCACAATAGGGGGCTTGAATGTATGTGCGTATGTTAAGCTTTTTCTTTAAAATGCTACTCCTCCGACAGTTTTCCTCCCATCGTTTTGATATTATGCAGGAATGTTCCCTGGGTGGTCCACCTGGCTATTTCTTTTTTTGACAATTGACGAAAAACTGACAAATTGGAGGCACTTTTTGTGCCCGTTTTGACCCATTTTTAAAATGCTACTCCTCCTACAGTTTTACTTCAATCGTTTAGATGTTACATAGGGATGTTCCCCAGGGCTTCGCCTACCATGCTATTTTTTTTTCGCAGTTCGCCAAAAACTGCCGAAATGGCGGAACTTTGAAGTTTGGCAAAACTGGAATGAATGGTAGCAAATAACTTAATTGTCAAACCATTCATTTCTCTCAGTCTTTTTCAAATATTTATAAAATTTTAATCGAAAGTTTCTTAGGTGCTTCTCCACCTGAACTTTGCTTTTTTCCGCAAATGACAAAAAAATACCGAAATGGTGGAATTTTAAAAATTTTGTAAAATTGTGTTAATGTCGGTAAATACGTGAATCGTCAAAACCCTACCTCTCCAACATCCCTTTTCGGGTAGCTTTCACCCGGAAAAAACTCGTTTTTGTGTATTAAAATTTATGAAAAAGTTACGTTCAGAAACAAAGTTCTTAGTGTTTTTGGCCTAACAGTATTGGTTTCAGAGTTTATCGCTCTTTCCTTGTTTGGTAACTCGGCTCGGTCATGTCCTTGGACATGCTTGTTTTCAAAATCGGCCAAAAATTGATGTCGGAGGAAACTGTCAAATATGGTGAATTTCTGGCTTGGACTTAGCCGTGAGACGATGTTTTGTCTGGGGGACTTCTCATAGAAGGGATTGTCGTAGGATCCTGAAACCTTGCATGGTGAAAATATATATTGAAGATGTGCAACGTCGCATTATTGTCAAAATCGGCCAAAAATTGACGTCGTGGGAAACTGTCAAATATGCTGAATTTTTGGCTTGAACTTAGCCGTGAGACGATGTTTTGTCCGGGGGACTTCTCATAGAAGGGATTGTCGTAGGAACCTGAAACCTTGCAGCGTGACTTGACCTCATTTTCGTTTTACAGATTCACGGGGGATCCTGCCTAACGGAGGCTCTAGTATTGAACGAATCTGGCCTTTTGCAACATAACAGTGTGTTTAATTTCCTTGTTCCTTTCCTTGTTCCGCAACAAAAATAAAATATGAAACGCTGTGCATATTTTGCTTTATCGCGAGCGACCAAGTTTTTCGTATGGACCTATTTAAACAGCAGCACCAAAAGTTAAAGGGCATTGTTGGTTGTTCGGCTGTTATCCAGCTTTCGCCGTCGGATGCATATTTAGCCTGCTGCTTATCCATATATGATAGACGATATCATAAACAAACATTACATTAGCAGCTGCATTCAGTAATTCAAAACTAGAAACGCTTCTCGCAAGCCAAGTGTTCTACACTTGACAAACATTAAAAGTTAAAAATGTTTCTTTGAACGGCTTATTATTTCTTGAACAACATGAAGTTTTTTTACAAGCCGCATAGTCTGTAATACAACTAAATAGAGAGCCTATGGCGCAGCACGTATGCAGCTTTTAAGGTTCATCTGCTTTGTTATGTTGGCTCAACGGCTTTATTCACTGAACGGACTAGCACTTTTTCCCTATGCAGGCAAAGCTCGCATACCGCCCATAAGCTGTGCTGTTTTGCTCAACCGTTACTCTGCTTTTAAATGCGCTGTGTTTATTTATTCTAAAATCAGCTGTGTTCGCATGGCGTTTTAAGCATGAAAACGAAATCGTAGACGAAAAAATGTCGGAATGCACACCTCAGATGAAGTTCTACATAAGGACAAAGCATTGTGGTCCTGGGGCCTGTAGTGTAAGAAAAGACGCTGAGACAAGAAAATGAATTTTTGCTGTCAAGAAAAAATAACTCAACGGCTGCCCGCACAAATTCATACAGGCCTGGACCAAGTCAAAGACTTCTCAAGTGTCAATAAAACACACACGGATATGCAGTATATAATGTAATGAAAAGTGTATTTCATATAAAGCAAGAAATCAGGATATCTATCCCAAAAATATAGAAGTACCTGTTCACAAAAAGATTGTCGCTTCTGTGATGAGGTTTCTGTCACATATGCACAGAAAGATGTACCATGCAGTCCCCGTTGTCATTAAAAATGCCCGTTTAAAATTAAAGCGCTGAACTAAAAATGTTGTCTGTGTATGGATTTTCCCGCCCTTAAATCCTGTTAGACTATTTTAATATTACATTTAAATGGGACCAGTCATTGAAAGACCACTGGCGCAGACAATTTTAACATGAATTATTTCTTGTAATAGAATGGTCACAATAACACTGCACTTTAAACTTGTCCTATTATCATACCATATTTATTACCAGCCGTGCACCTTCTCCTGTCCGACTGCCCATATCCGAACTTTCCTAAATCCGATTTCTCCCTTATACCAACACTGTCCTTATTAGCACCTGACGTTGTATTCTTGGCCTTGATCTTGACCTTGATCTTACTCCCTGACCTTGTGACGTCATGAGCTTGTGACGTCATTATGACGTCATGTGGGGTTGAACTGTCATTTTCCACTCTACTTATTATTACGTGCTTAATTTATGATTACCTACTCTAACTTTCAGCGAGTGTGCATTGTTTAATTTTGCACAGTACTTAAATACAATAATAATAATAATGAATACTTGCTGTGTGAATGGAAGTAACCCATTTTTATTAGACAATTTTCACGAAACAAGTGTGAGGCTTTCAGCTTGCAGCACCGAAAACGTGTAATAATGAAAATAGCTAAACAACAACCATTCACACACCAACTAGCATTCAGGAAGTTTGAAAAGCCTTCTTTGGATTCCGTTCTACATTTGACACCTGTTTCTCTATGAAATAGGATGGTTGCTAAACCCGTACAATGCAGCAAGTTATTGATTGGTCTTTCGTCTTACATCTCACGTACTAATAAACGAATTTCTGTATAGCTCTCTTGTAACAACCTTACCTTGCGACTCGAGGCCGATATTCAACCTTATCATAATTGTGTCTGATTGAATTTCCTGGCCTCAGCAGTCTGGAATAAACGAGAGAACTGGACGCTAACCCCCCTCCCTCGTGGGAATATTTTGTGATTTTTGTATATTTATCCGTTTGAGTCGATTCTGAGCAACTTTGGTTTTTACCCCCCCCCCCCTTATTCACATGTAGGCATATGATGTTTACTCATATCAATCATTCCTCATCCCATAATAGAATAACTAAACCTAAATCAGGCTCACATAAGTGCAGCCGTTATATGTAATATGGATTTCAAAAAAGGGAAATCGACAAGTTTGAAGAAAACCAATACCATTTGGAAATCCAACAGTTTCCTTTACCCTCTTGAAAAAAAAACATTCAAGAACATTCATGCATCATCAATCATACAACTAAGACAGCTTTTGCGTTCATTTCATATCAGTTGGTGGCCCTGTTAAAATACCGTAGGTGTTTTTAGTTAAAGATGATTCTGTGTTCGTGCACTATGTTGTCTTTGCATTGATCGTCATTGAAAACGAAGTACGTGATCAAAACTGCACAGTCTGGACAGGTGAACAGTAGTTTGTGTTTTGAGCAGCATGTTTGGTGATGTAACAGGCACATGATGTACAAGAATGTGCGGGCATTGTGTGCTCATGCACCTGTCTTCTTTCAGCCAACACCCACATTGTCCACATGTGGAACTGTAGGCATTGGCGTAGCATATGACCCAAGACGGATACTGATCTTCGTACCTTGAAGGTTTACCACGCCACAGGCATAGATTGAAGCGTGTAGCTCGCTCAAATTGCACATGTTTAATCGTCTCCAACCGCCATCCTTTTGCAATATGATCTTGGAAACTTCCGGATGGGATAAATCTTAAAGTTTCCTTCATTATCTTGTAAAAAACTTTTGCATATATCCATAGCCATTTCTTGCTTTATACAGTTCTCACTCCACAAGGATAAGGCCTAAAAAGACATTACCCCGGGAGAGAGAGTCCACGCTAAGCGCAGAAGTTGTCTCACAGAAATGTAGCACTGCACTTAAAAAGAGAAATGACTCTCACATGTGTGAACAGTGTAGGCGGATGTTAATATGAAGCATGTGCCGATGTTGCCAACTGCCGAATCTGATGTTTAGTCATATCAATCATTTCCTAGAATAACTAGACCTGAATCAGGCCCACATATGTGTAGCCGTAATGTGTCATGGTTTTCCACCGACGGACCTGAATCAGGCTCACATGAGGGCAGTCTTAATGTGTCATGGTTTTCCACCGAGTAACCCCCCGCCTTGTCGTGGGAAAATTCATAAATAAGAGAACTGAGCCGAGCATAAAGTATAGGACGAGAAAACTAGGCCAAGCATAAAGTATAGGAGAGAACTGGACGCTGACTCCTCGATTCATGCGTAGGCATATGATATTTACTCATATCAATTTTTTCCTAGAATAACTAGACCTGAATCAGGCTCACATGAGTGCAGCCGTAGTATGTAATGGGTATATGAGCAACTTTGGTTAAAAAACAGAGGTGCCTCAGTTTGTATAATTTATTCATCAAGTAAAATTGGTGATGGCAGAGACTGCTCCACTGAAGCTTGACTCGGTTTAGCTCTCTTTGCAGGCGGCTGTTCCACTGGAGCTTGACGAGGTGGCTGATCAGTTTCAGTATGTGGCCGCTTGGACATGTTCACATTATACCGATCAACCACATTTTGCGCCTTCTCCACAACCATTTTTGCTTTGAACAGTTCATACTCCCCAAAGATAAGGTCTAGAAAGACCTTATCCCGGCCAGAGAGTTCCTCTTTAGCGTAGAAGTCGTCGCTCAGAAACTGACTGATCATTACTGAAAAAGAAGAGAAAGAGAAGCGTAAGAGTATTATTAACAAGAGAACCTAGTTCTAAATTGAAAGTATATCGTGCACATTATAAAGAGGAGCAGAAGAAGTTTGATGCAGAACCACAGCATAGACCACAACGTATGACACGAGATATATCCATTATGATAACAGCGGTTAAAATTACACCAAGGTATCAGGAAACATTGCAATGTGAAGACAAATCAGTCATACATGTATATATGTAGAAGCTATAATTTTCATATTTGCAATTAAGACACCGAAGTGATAACATGAATACCCAAAATGAAGAAGTGAAATGCCTATATTGTCATGCATTACTGCCAAACTTAGCAGAATTTGTGAGACATTTATGTGAAAAACTGATTGTCTTTCGCAAAGAAAGAGGACTTGTTACTTGTCGCATTTGCTTCCAAGTCTTCAACAATACTGAAAAATATGTAGATCATGCATGTGATGATACTTATACAACACCAGTGCAGAACATATTTGTAAAAAGATTATCTGATGGGTCAGATCAACCTTCTGCGAAGACACGAAAGAAGACAAAACCCAGAAAGTAAGACAAAACCTAGACAGTAAGACACGTACAAAGAAGCATATAATGCAAGTGGGTAAAGACAGAAGAATACGTCTTGGTGGACAACCACATCAAGAAGTGTTTGAACCTGAAAATGGATCCGACTTGCTAGTGGAAATGCGACAGCAAGAAAATCGCATCACACGACATTTGAAAGATAGATTAGACAATGGAATAAAATGGTTTGTTCTCGTTTTAGCTCGATTCAAGTAAATAACAAAAAATGAGCTGGAAGTGTTGGAAGAACGTGTGGATAACACTCATCTGAGTACTCATACTTTTACAGCATGCAATGAGAGAGATATTGATAATGATTTGCCAAGTGCATTCAAGGATTTGTTCAGCAAGTTTGATGAACATGAACGTCAAGGATCTGGATGGGTGTTGGATAAGATTCTTCAGACTGAAGTTCATACAGCTACTTTAGAGGCCTTGCAAGCCGCCAGCTACATTGAGTTGCCAAAGAAGATAAAGCATACTAATGGCGTTATCAACATCAAGAATACGAACAATCAGTGTTTCCAATGGTCTCTTTTAGCTCATCTGCATCCGATGCCTGACCATGTAGTTCAGTATACAAGTATCAACCGTTTGAACATGAACTGAATGCGGAAAATATAACATTTTCAAAACCAGTTCATCAAATTCCTAAATTTGAGAAGATGAACAACCTTGCGATCATTGTTTTTGTTTCGGAAAATCAAGTTGTAATACAAATCCATGTGAGTTGACATGAGTGTGACACTGAAATCAACCTACTGCTTATCAGTGACAACGAGAAGAGACATTATTTTCTGATTAAGAACTTTAGTCGATTTATGACGCATCGTACAAACCATAATGGTAAAACGTTTTACTGCTACAATTGTCTGCATATATTTATGCGACAAGATCTTTTTGACAAACATCGTGAACCTTGTGGGAAGCAAAGAGCACAGCGATCATAGTAGTGTGAAAAGGTTGGTTTTAGCTCACTTTGTGACGTCATACTGTCTGGAAGTGACGTCATACTGTCTGGACCGGAAGTGTTGTCTGGACCGGAAGTGTTGTCTGGACCGGAAGTGCTGTCTGGACCGGAAGTGAGGTCACGATAAGTGTTAGGATAGGCGCGACCATCCATGACGTCATAATGAGGTGATAATGAGGTGATAATGAGGTGATAATGAGGTCATAATGAGGTCATAATGAGGTCATAATGAGGTCATGCTGTGTGGCGGCTTCCTAGGGTTTCAGTCGATGATCGTCGAAGTCAATGAAGTCAAGCTTTCATTTCCGAAGTCAATCGACAACAGACCCTAAAAAGTGATGACCTCCCCCCCCCCCCCCACCCTAGGCGGCAGTCGGGACTGACCCCCCCCCCCCCTAAGCGGCAGTCGGGACTGACCCCCCCCCTAGGCGGCAGTCGGGACTGACCCCCCCCCCCCTAGGCGGCAGTCGGGACTGACCCCCCCCCCCCTCAGGACATACTATGGACCGACCCCCCCCCCTAGGCGAGCAACATTCTGTCAAGTCAGCTTCAGTTCCATCAGAGGGGTATATAAGGGATGAGCATACAGCAGTGACAGTCATTTCGGTAAGTGGAGCAACACACTACAATTGAATCACATCAGATCCAGGGATGGCATCCAGTGACAACTATTTCGGTAAGTGTTTATTGAAACTTTATAAATAAAAAGTGAACTTTAGTTATTTGCAAACAAACTTTGTAAACAAACTTTGTAAACAAACTTTAGTTATTTGCATAATTGAAACTTTGTAAACAAACTTTGTAAACAAACTGTGTAAACAAACTTTAGTTATTTGCATAATTGAAACTTTGTAAACAAACTTTGTAAACAAACTGTGTAAACAAACTTTAGTTATTTGCATAATTGAAACTTTGTAAACAAACTTTGTAAACAAACTGTGTAAACAAACTTTATAAATAAAATTTGTAAACAAACTTTGTAAACAAACTTTATAAACAAAATTTGTAAACAAACTTTGTAAACAAACTTTGTAGACAAACTTTATAAACAAAATTTGTAAACAAACTTTATAAACAAAATTTGTAAGCAAACTTTGTAAACAAACTTGACTTATTTACATAATTGAAAATTTGTAAACAAACTTTGTAAACAAACTTTGTAAACAAACTTTGTAAACAAACTTTGTAAACAAACTTTGTAAACAAACTTTGGTTATTTGCTTAATTGAAACTTTGTAAAACAATACCTTTCGTTATACTTGGTCGATTTATATGAAAATTTCACTGTTTGATTCAGTTTTATGTAAACTTTTGTTATAAAGTAGTCATAGGCTATTTGCGCAGCTGGCTGTATGCATTTTTACCGCCATTTTAACTTAAAATTGTGATAACTTTCGTTATAGTTGACTGAAAATTTCACCATTACAGTGCTTCTTCGCGGATGAATACCATTTGTCAGACCATTTAACTTCACCGCTAGATGTCTCTACTGTGCAGCAGTACAACTTCACAACTGTAAGTGAGACATTCATATACACAAGTAAAATTCCGCTGAGTCAGCATTTTTGAACAATTTTTGAACAAGTTACACACCATATTTTGATTACATGGAAGTAGAATAAAAGCATGAGTGAAACATGTCAACTAGTCAACTAGTGATACATTCTGCTGAGTTAACACACCAATGAAGTGGTATAAAAGGAAGAGTGAAACGTATATTTTACTTCATTTCAGTTCTAGCAACAACGATGGTAACAGTCTACTGTCATGATTGTGATGTGACATTTCCATCTCTGGAAGTGTTCGTGGAACATACATGCAAACCAGCTAGGATGAAACGTGCTCATGAAGAGCTTGTTGAGCAGATTGAAGTCAAGAGACGAAAGACCGTACAAGATGGTGTTGAAAGACCTGATCCAGTCCTCTGCTGTAAATGCGCCAAGATATTTTCATCTTTGGATGCATTTGAGACACATGCATGTGATGAGATGGAAAATGTGTCTCATGAAGAACAAAGAAAGAAAGAAGAGACAGGACAAGTAGGCAGAGGCAGAAGAGTGAGTCTTGGTGAAAACGCACAAGAAAGGCCTGAAGATGGATCAGATTTGCTACTTGAAATGCGACAACAAGAGAATAGAATCAAGAGACATTTGCTAGAGACGTTAAACCATGGCATGAAATGGTACATTGTCGTGCATGCACGCTTCAAGAAAATGACACCAAATGTTGAAGGCGTGATGGTAGAACAAGTGGATAATGCCTTCATCAGCAGTCCAACATATGCAGCATACAATCCAACAGATATTGAGAAGGACTTGCCAGAAGCCTATAAAGAATTGTTTACCAGGTTTGATGAACATGATCGACAAGGTTCTGGCTGGGTGTTGGATAACATATTATTCATTGAAGTGCATACAGCTACGTCAGCGCCACTGGAAGCGAGCAGTTTTATCCCACTACCGAAGAAAGTAAAGAGTACGAAAGGTGTGTTAAACATTCAGAATAAAGACAGCAAGTGTTTCTTATGGTCAGTATTGGCTCACCTTCACCCTTCAACAAACAACCCATACCGTGTGAATCAATACAAGTCATTTGAGAATGAATTGAAGGTGGAAGGCATGACATTTCCAACACCGATTACAGACATTCCAAAGTTTGAAAAGGAGAATGATGTATCCATTAACGTGTTTGGATATGAACATGATGTAGTTGTTCCCATACAACTCAGTCGAAACACCAGCGCGAGAGAAATCAACTTGCTTTTGATTAGCAATGACAAGACAAGACATTACTGCCTCATCAAGAATTTCAGCAGACTGAT
This sequence comes from Protula sp. h YS-2021, assembly GCA_949752745.1. Classification (NCBI taxonomy): domain Eukaryota; kingdom Metazoa; phylum Annelida; class Polychaeta; order Sabellida; family Serpulidae; genus Protula; species Protula sp. h YS-2021. Next base: position 26,581,978 of record OX457024.1, read on the forward strand.
GGCTTATCGAACAAAGCGTCAGAATGCAATATTTTATTGTTTCAACTGTCTTCACGGGTTTAGGCGACAAGATCTGTTAGACAAGCATCGTGAAGTGTGTGGCAAGCATGGCGCACAACGTTAATCATTCCCCAAGGAACCCTTCATCAAGTTCAAGAATGTAGCCAAACAACAGCGAGCGCCCTTTGTCATTTATGCAGACTTTGAATGTTTCACGAAAAAGCATGAAGAAGTTAGGTATCAACATCATCGTCCAAACAGCTTTGCCTATGTGGTTGTCAGCCAGTATGATACACGTGCACCAGTCGTGTATCGAGGAGATAATGCTGTGAAAGTCTTTTTAGACCATATGGTGAATGAGCGTGATCGTATTGTGCATGGTTTACAACAGTCAAAGAAAATGGTCATGACTCATGAAGATGAAGAGCATTATAAGAACGCCACAGATTGTTACATTTGTCATGAGCCTCTAGGAGCAGATCATGTGAGAGATCATGACCATATCAATGGTAAATACCGCGGAGCTGCACATAGTCAATGCAATTTACAATTTCGACTTCGAAAGGATAAGCAGGATGTTGAAGATTCTTTCATCATTCCTGTCTTTTTCCACAATTTACGAGGCTATGACAGCCATTTGATCATGGAAGAAATTGGAAAGTTCAAAAATGAGACGATTACAGTCATTCCCAACACCGTTGAGAAATATATTGCATTCACCATGAGCAATCTGAAATTTACAGACAGCTTTCAGTTCATGAGTACTTCTTTACAGAAGCTGGTCTCCAACCTGGCAGCAGAAGGGAAAGACAACTTTTATAACATGACGTCACACATTCACGATAGTGACCAACAAGATTTACTGTTGAGAAAGGGAGTGTACCCCTACGATTACGTGGACGAGCCATCCAAGTTTGCTGAAACACAACTGCCGTCCAAAGACAAGTTTTACAGTCTACTCAGTGAAGAAGACATTAGCGATGAGGATTATGCGCATGCGCAGAAGGTGTGGGAGACATTCCACTGTACTACATTTGGTGAATACCATGACTTGTACCTGAAATCAGATGTGTTGCTGCTGGCTGACGTGTTTGAAAACTTCCGTCACGTATGTCTCAACACGTATGAATTGGATCCAGCTCACTACTATACAGCGCCAGGACTGTCGTGGGATGCCATGTTGAAAGCGACAAAGGTGAAATTGGAATTGATTAACGACATTGACATGTACCAAATGGTTGAACAAGGTCTACGGGGAGGAATATCTGTCATCACACACAAGTATGCGAAAGCAAATAACCCCTACGTAGCAGATTACGATCCCTTGAAACCGACCAACTACTTGACGTACCTGGATGCAAACAACTTGTATGGCTGGGCCATGTCGCAAAGCATGCCGGAAAGTGGATTTATGTGGGTGAGCGAGCCAGAATCCATTGACTTTATGGATGTGGATGAAGATGATGAGATTGGATACATTTTAGAAGTGGATTTGGAATACCCATATGCAATCCATGATCATCATAATCACTATCCAGTGGCTCCAGAACGGAAATGTGTGAAAGTGGGAGAATTGTCAAAACATAGTCAGAAGCTGCGGAAAGATCTAAACATGAAAGGTAAGCCTAGTGAAAAGCTCATTCCCAACTTGTGCGACAAGAAGAAATATGTGCTTCATTATAGAAATTTACAGCAATATGTCTCACTGGGATTGAAAGTCATGAAGGTGCACCGTGCCATCATGTTTGCACAGAGCAAATGGTTGGCAAAATACATCTCCTTAAACACGGAAAAGAGAAAGTTGGCCAAGAACTCGTTTGAGAAAGACTTTTCAAACTGATGAACAACTCTGTGTTTGGCAAAACCATGGAAAATGTGAGAAAGCGCATAAATGTGGAACTGGTTCACAAAGAAAAGCGGTTCAAGAAACTTGTGGCCAAACCTTCCTTCCACAAATTTAGAATTTTCAACGAAGATTTGACCGCGGTACATTTGCGCAAAGTGGATAAACCCATTCAAGTTGGTTTCACCATTCTCGACCTCAGCAAGGTGCTCATGTTCCACTTTCATTACAACTACATCATGACCAAGTATCCCGACGCCAAGCTGTTGTTCAGCGACACCGACAGTCTATGTTATGACATAGAAACGGAAGATATCTACAAAGACATGCAGGAAGATGCTGACTTGTTCGACACAAGTGACTATCCGCCAGATCATTTCCTGCATTCCAACGTGAACAAGAAAGTGCTTGGGAAAATGAAAGATGAGACGGCGGGCATTCCCATTGAAGAGTTTGTTGGACTTCGGCCGAAAATGTATAGTATGATGTATGGTGGGAAAGAAAAACGTACGGCCAAAGGCATCACTCGCGCGTGTCAAAGACGTATGAAACATCACCAGTATAGAGACAGTTTGTTCAACCAAACGCAAACGATAACCACATGGCACATCATTCGAAGTCATGACCACCAGATCTTCTCGGAGAAGTTGAGGAAAGTGGCTCTCTCTCCTTTTGATGACAAGCGATATGTGATGAGTGATGGCTATTCCACTTTGGCGCATGGGCATTACAGTATATAAGGGGGAGACACTTCAACTTTAGAGTCAGTTGAGGTGTGAACACTGAAGCGTCAACATGAATCGGAAAAGATCTGCAACAACGGATATGGATACTCTTGCTGACACAGTCAAAGACATGAAACATCCTGACAATACCATCAAGAAATTAAAAGTGGAGATAGCACAAACACCACAGTCGTGGGATGGAATGCTTTCTCTAGGCAATGGAAAGTATATCAAGATTATGAAACAAAGTAATGAAGGTGTGATAAACATTCGCAAATACCTCAGAGATGAGGGGACTGGAAAAAACCGTCCAACGAAAAAGGGAATTTTGCTGACAATACCTGAATGGAAAATGCTGAAGAAGCAGGTGAAAGAAGTGGATAAAAGGCTTCGTAGACAAGAAGGTGACTCATAACAAGGTAACAATCATGAATGCACTCATGCTGAACGGTGGTGTTTACCTTACTGTCAATGAGAGGAATGAAGTGATACTAGATTCTAAAACAAGTTATCATCGGTTTAAACCTGAAGTGTGGAACGACTTTAAAAACATACCATTGAACCTGGGTTTAAACGTAGACTTGAAAATAAAGTGGAAGTGACGGTAGCTGAATATGATTCTAACATACGTGTAGAAATCTGTAGAAATCTTTTACAGGATTATCCAAAGGATTATAAGGGAGTTGTGCCAGATACACCATATACAGATTTGATCCTCTTTGATATCAAGAACTGGCGCGCAGTCTTACGATTCCTAGAAGCGATACAACATCCACTCTTCACCATCTTGCGAGCATAAAAACGTCTTTGCAGACAAGGAGACAGCTCATAGTTCATCTGACTGTTGAACGAGATGGAAGACTTTTTATCGGAATATAAACCAATGACGCATGGATTCTCATATCTGAGAAACGAATATGATGACATTGTGCTAAGACATTTTGGACAGTATCTCGTCCTATCACTTGATGACCAATCCATGTTGAAGGATCACCTAGACAAGTTGAGAATACCCGGCTTTCTCCTAGCAGTCTCAAATGAATTAGAAGTGCGTGTGACTGAGAACGGTCTAGACGTGTTTGTACAATTTCGTCAGTATGACGAGCTTACAGAATGCTACGACTACATCACCCTCAACACAGTGGAATGGTGCGCTCTGTTACAAGCATTGGATTGGAAAGAACCTAACGCTTGAATTCAAAGAGGGAGGAATACAACTCAAGCGGGGTACCAAATCCATTGAGCTGACACAACCTATGCGTGTGATGGACATTGACTTAGAAGAAGGATATGAACTGAAACTGTCTGAACATGAAACTGTGAAAGTGATAAAGTTTGGTGATGTGTGTTATGTGAGCTTTCATAGCATTTACAAACACGGGTATAATGTCTATGATACCTATATCAATTTAGATTCTGATGAATGGCATGCATTGATGAATGTATTGAAAATAAAAGTTTGTAAATAGTGTAAATAGACTTTGTAGTTAAGAGTTTGTAAATAGTGTAAATAGACTTTGTAAACTTTGTAAATAGAATTTGTAAATAGAATTTGTAAATAGAATTTGTAAATAAAAGTTTGTAAATAGTGTAAATAGAATTTGTAGTTAAGAGTTTGTAAATAGTGTAAATAGACTTTGTAAATAAAAGTTTGTAAATAGTGTAAATAGACTTTGTAAATAGTGTTTGTAGTTAAGAATTTGTAAATAGAACACAATAAACAAGACAGTTTGAAAACTTGGTTTGTTTTATTTAACAACAACTTAACTAATATAACAACAACTTAACTAATATAACAACAACTTAACTACAACTTAACTAATATAACAACAACATTAATAAAACAGTGGTTTATAATGTCTATATACAAAATCCTTTACAATAAAATCACCATCCTTTCTTTTTAATATATTCACAATATCAAACATACTCTGACCTCGAGCTCTATGTAATATATAATATACACAATAAAAACCACATGATGATGATATTGGCGTTTGTAATGAGATAGAATTATACATATAGTCATTTCTTAAAAATATGTCTAAACGATCATCGAGAGGTAATAGTCCATAAGAGTCAAAATATTCCACAGGGTCTTTATCATAATACACTGCCACCCAATGTTCTCCTGGTTCATCTTGATCGTCTGTGTTGATCACATAGGCGCCGCGTTGTAAAGACGGTAACTGATCCATGGCAAACACACCTTGAAACAAGTCTTTGGTCATGACATCATGACTCAATATGGCATCAATCTGCTTCGTGTTCATGACTGGTAGTCGAATTGGATGCTGCGATTTGCACTGATCTCAATAATGTTGTCAAATTCAGCATAGACAATGACATTGATGGTAGGTTGCAAAGCCGTAGCAAAGTTCATTTCTAGCCGCAAATTCCCATGCTTGATCAGGGGGAAATGATCATCGCCATCATAATCCGGTGTTAAGTCAAACGAAAATAAAGCATAACCTCTAGGCCAATCTTCCCGTTTTATAATGGAACTTTTCTCACCATTCAATCGATCAAACGATTTGTAAAGCGTTTCAAAAGCGTCCAGGTATTTGTTCTGTGTAATGTCAAGCTTGAGAGGTTTGGATAGAACTGGTTCACCATCCGTGTACAGTTGCATATAGTCCAGATCAAAATGTTTGAAATCATATGGATTCCTCAATACTGATCCACCAAAAGCTTCATTATGAACCAGACCAATGACAATACGATTTGGTAATTGACCCAAAAAGATGTTGTCTTTCACAAAAGACTGAAATCCTGCTGGAATAGCTAAGACTTTACATTCTTTTCTAGTGATGATGATCTTGGCAGGACTTTTCATCAATGCATCTGTATGTCCTAACTGAATACCTGGACTCACCCTCACTTTGCGAATGGTTAAAAATGCCTCTTTCACTTCTACCTTATAGGTATTATCTGCAGCCATCAATACATAGTCATCTTTTTGTCTATGGAAACGCAATTTCAAACTGATACCATTCGGAAGATAACGATCCTGCTCAAACAAATCTATCCTTAAACCACCTGCGAGCATAACATCACGGCTAAGACGAGTATGCAAATAACGATGATGTAAACCATTATTGCCTTGCTCAGCCAAGTCACCGCCGTCAGCATTAACATGAAACCCGGATACATATCGTTCATGATTAGGTCTTTTCACCTCATGACTATTCATTGACCCAGCAGTATCCTTGTACATGAGACGCATAGAGCGCTCAGAATGTAGACTTTCTTCCGAATCATGGATGAGATGAGAGATAATGCTGGTATAACCATGAGTATTGTTGCTATGCGAAACCAAACGATCATTCAGAAACAATTCAATATTAGACCATAACCCATTAAACACATCATTGATGCAAGAGACATCATCATCTGCGCCACACTCTGTTCCATCGGCCTTGACAATGCGACATATAATATGAAGTTTACTGTTCTTTAAATCCAGATATTCTTCTATACTCGCAGGAATGTAGAATTCTATTGGAGCGCCTTCTCTAATGCTTGTAAGTGGTTGATAGTCAACATTATAACTTTTCTCTACAGCAGTTTGCGTCGGTGGTACGTGAAACCATTCCAATGGAGAAAGACTACATTCACACGAATGATTATGAATGAGAGACATGATTTCAAAAGATATCTTCGCGATATTTTGATGTTATCCGTCTGGCTGTTTTTCGTCTTCTGGCACGTTTCGTCGGTTGCACACGCTTTTGTTCTCCAAACACACGTTCTGCTACTCGGCCCGTCACATCTTTCGCGACATTCTTTGCAGCCTTCTTAAGATGTTGCGCAACGATCTTAGCCCCAGCCTTAAGTAGTGGAATAGCTTTGCGAGCCAATGATCCCAGTATTGAACCAATACCATCGCCATATTGGATTCGCGCTCCTTTGAATCCTGGTAATTCCCCGCCCACTTGACGAAGAAAATGGTTGCGATATGCAGACGGATCGTGTGTATAAGCTTTCATATTGCTTTTGGTCGAAAATGAAGTTTACAGATCACCTTTCCAGTTTGAAATGGAACATTATGGCCTGTGTCGTCCTTAATATTCATTTCTATCATGTCAAATTTGGATGTGTTTACAGGAACATAATGCGGTTCGCCATACGTTTTCATGATAATATCTCCATCATGGCCTTGTATGCCAACAGAACGTAGTAACGGAACATAATAATCACCAACAACTTGTGGTTCACAAATGCTACAATACACATACAGTGTATAAAACCCCTGTTTCACATCCGCTTTATGGTCAGCTGTACATGTTTCAGTATACCAGTGATCTGGGATAAATCCTAAAATCTCAGCTAATCCAGTGGAAAAGGACACTTCATAACCATAATCGAGAAATAGAAACACACGTCGTCTAATCTTATCATACTTTATTCGAATAGCTTCTGTAAGTTTCAGAGCATTAGTCGCTTCTTCATTGACTGCCTCACATAGTTCTTGTATGGTTCTATAGTACCCATAAGGAATATCGAGAGTGCTAAGAATAGGATCATCGAATAGTTCTTGTCGATACTGAATAGAGTAGTCCATGCCCTGTCTCATCGTTGTCCATGTATGTGGATATTGAATTTCAGCTAAAGCCACTTCATATTTTCCATTCAGATAAATGGTTCGAGGCATACGAATTTGATAATTCGAAGCCTTGTTGTTGGGATAATAGGTCATATTCGCATTGCTAGGCAAAGTGATGTAAAAGCTTGTCGACTCCATGATGGGAACTAAATGGTATAGGTGCGTTGACGTTGTCTATATACTTCACGATAGCGCGCGCCATTCGACCAAGTATGTAAATGATCTTTCACATCATGATGATGATCTACATGATCTATGACTTCTCCTTCACAACAAGCACTTGTACATCTTATTTTTACAGGAATAGTTGGTTTATCTTCTTGGCAACAACATAGCTCTTTCAACCATGTTAAAAGTTTTCCCATCCTTCAGGAAACTGTCTTTGTTGACGTTGTTTCATTTCTGTTGTAATGTCGTCACGAGTGGTCTTTTTACTAAACATTGTTTTTGGAATATTAGCATCAACAATTTCCTGGATAAATGGATGCCAGCCATATGGTGGTATGGCTCGTTCTTTTCTTCTTGTCGCCACCAATGCTTCTTTCATCAAATCAACCATGTTGGAATTTGCTATATCACCCGTTTTCAACACAAGTTCATTCTTCTCTGTCCATTTTACACCATATTTCTTCAGTTCTGCTAAAAGTTGTAGTACATTTCCATGATAGATAGGTTGAAAATGACTTAACACTAGCTTTTCTGGCTTTTCAGGTGATGATGATGAGGGCTTTTGCTGCCTAGACTGACTTGTTCGTAAATGACGACCAAGAAGTTGAGATATTTCTATAGCCTTTTCACGTGTTCGTTTCCCACGTAAAAGTGTATTCACTTTTGTTTTGATATCATTTTTCTTTTCTAGCAACATTTTATATTCATATTCAGGAATGAGGACCATTTTCATCGTATGTTTCATTTTAGCAGCAGTTTGGCTAACAAAGGTAATGCCAATCTAGCAATAGCTCCAATGAATCCTCCTTTCTGATTAATCAACTTCTTTTTTCGTCGAAGGGATATCTTCTTATCTGCTAGAGTACGAAGCGTATGACGTTCACGTTTAAATTCCTTAAACCGTTTTGAGCTTAAGGGTAAATGTCCTTGCAATATATTCAAACAAATTTCAAACAAGCTTGTTAATTCCTCCTTTGTAGCTTGCTGTAGCAAGGATTTACGTCGTTTAGGCCCACTGCGTGCAAGCAAATGAAGAAACGGCTGGTTCGCTCGAATACGTTTAGACATCTTGACTGCGAATGGTCAAATGAGTTGGTTCTTGTTCATACACTGCTTTATCAATATATACATAATGTGTATCTTTTGGTAAAATGCCTGTACGAATACGTAGTTGATCATTTGTCTTTGGTTTTAAATCAATGAATAAATAACCATGAGGTTTGCTAGTAGCATCTTGATAGGCTTCTATGAGAAATTGAGATCTTCTAGGATACATTTGCCGCGCCAATGTACTAATTTGTTGACTGTCTCTCGGATTTTTAAACAGAATGATGTAATGTGTATTCAAACTAATATTTCGCATCTCTTTCCCATGATGAAATAAATTATGCACAATAAAGATAATGCTTAGATTTTGATGACTGCTGCCAACACTAAAGAGACATGTCATACGCTCATCACTATGGCATTTGGTCATTAAGTCATCAATGATAAGTAAGTTTGGTTTCTTCGGGTTAAAACGCTCTTCAATGTCATCTGGAATGCCTTGGTAAAATTCCACGCCTTTCATTCCCTTGTACAAAGGCTGATCTGCTGCATAGAGCCATAAAATGCTTTTTGGAGAGGGTTGAATCAACTTTTGTTCTAGAATTTCCTTCACCAGAGACGTTTTGCCACTGCCTGTAGGTCCAGAGACTAAACATGTAAATGGATGCTTCATTGTTGAATGTCTGTTTCTTTCACCCAACTGTTAAACTTGTTTGGCCAACCTAACCACTTGACAAATAATTCTTTCACACCTCCTCGTCTTTTACGTGTTTTCAAGACTTTTTCAATTCTATAAATAGATTCAATATCTTTGGTCACTTTCTGCAGTTCTTCTTCATAGAAATGGCCATCAATATCTTCGTCTAAAAAGTCTTTCACACGATATAAATGTATTCCTTGCTTCTTACAACGATGTGTGACAATGAAGACTTCTTGCGTCCATTTGATGTGATAATCGCGTTGAAACACGTATTTAATGTGAGAAATGCGAACATGATCGCCAATGTTAAATTTATACTTCTTCTTCTTCGGTTTCAATTTCAGTTTGTCGACATACATATACTTCCACACTTTTGATTCGTTGTCTTTACGAATCTCGGCTGGAGCATATTTATTAGGAAGAGAACCATGAGGTCTATGGTTGTAATTGTACACCAAGTCTGGAAGAATGTCTAAGTAACGGTAATTTTGATTATGTAGAAAATACCGATACATCATTCCCTTTAGAGTACGAATGACTCTTTCAGCAAAGTTGGCTTTGGTTTCATTCTTTGTGGTATAAGCATGAATGCCTTCTTTCTTCAAAAATGCTTTTACCCATCTGTTTTTAAATTCTGTTCCTGTATCAGACCTTAGAGTTCGCGGTCTTCGTCGTGTGTCATGAAAAATCTTTTGGAAAGCTTGTATGACGCTGGTATGTGATTTATTAGGTATTGGCTGTACCCAGACATATTTGGAAAACACATCAATGACAATGAGTAAAAAGCGTATGTCATCATTATAGGGAGCTATGTTTCCCATATCAGCCAAATCAATATCCCACATGTCATCAATGCCACGTGTAATCACGCGTTGTCTTTTGAACCTGTATTTGACAGGTTGTAGTAAACTAAAAGCATCTTGATCCTGTAGCCATTTCTTCACTTGTGACTGTGTGACTGCTTGATTATGTTTTCGTAAGATGTGATACAGTTTGTAAGGACCAGCAAATGCTCCAGGCTGTCCAGGTTTGAAGTAAATATTGGTCAAGTAGTCTTTCCACGTCGACATGGTCACACCGAATGAAAACCACCTTTTCAACAGAACAGCTTTTATTTTATAACTCAACCAACATCACTTAACTAACATGCATTTATAACTTAACTAACAAGTTTTTTACAAATCAAGTATGGATACAATGGTATGAATCACTGGAGACCATTGGTCTTCAATGAACACTAACCAATAACTGAGTTCATCCAATGTAATAGCATCTACACCATATTTCTCACAACGTTGATTTGCATTCTCTAACACTTTATCTAAATGCATGTAATATTTAGCTTCATTCCAATATGTATAAACACATGCAGTATGACAAGTATGTTCTTGACACTCTTCATGTTGACAAGCAGGACAGACTAAATGTGCAAACTTTTTTACAGCTGATAACATTTCTTCACAATAAGCTTTTTGCACAATATATTGTCTCAGTGTCATGTCCGCCATTGTGCAGTCTTGTGAGTCTTGCAATGCAGCACAAGTCTGTCGGGTTTAGCAAGTTATGCTGCTCCGGCAATGTAGCACAAGTCTGTCAGGTTTAGCAAGTTATGCTGCTCCGGCAATGCAGCATAAGTCTGTGAAGTTCAGCAAGTTTTTTCCAGTTGTTGTTCACTTAACACACTTCAAATTTACATGTTCACACGTCTGCACATCAAGTCTCACAGAACAGTTCTAACAACTTTCCCATAATATTCTGACCAGGATATCCAGATGACACTTGTTTCACACCAGCTCCCCACCAATGATCATACGTTGCTTCAACTAAAGTTTTGTCTTTACATTCTTTCAACTTGTTGCGAAACAATACACACTGATTCCATTTGACTTGTAAAACATCTTGCATTTTACTTCTCTTTACTGTATGCCATAAAGGACATGGTTTTATCCCTTTAGCAATACGTTTCGCTTCATATCCATTTCTGGATGACACAATGGCTGAAGCAATATCTGGACGGTGATGAAAAACTGCTTTCTCATATTGATACAACGCTTCACTTGTCCATGTCCATACTTTTCAAGTCGTGTTGGAAACATGTTTGAAAGAACGTCCTTATGACCACTGAATAGTACAAGATTCTCCATGTTGACTTTGTTTCTGTTGTTTTTATTCTGACATGTCGGTTTCTTCCTGTAATAAAATATCTTTTAATATATTTGCTGCCTCTTCTATCATGTTCTTTCTTTGTTTACGTTGAAACCACTCACATAAAACTAAATTTGTTAGTAAGAAAAACATTGTTATCAATTCACTATGTTGTTACAAAGATGATTAAAAGGTTTTTATATCTTTAAAGTTACCTGATAAAGCTGCTCGGTTTCCTCTTCTTGTAGTTCACAACAATCTCTTAAATGATCAACTACGGTGAAATATACTTCAACATCAGTACGAGCAGAATAAAGTGCAGAATCAAAGTCAAAGTCAGGATCTTCTTCTATTCCAATTTTATGACATTCTCCAAGAAATCTTGAATGCAGTTCAATCACATCAAGACTATGATGTACAACATCCCAAAAAGCATCCAAATGATAAAGTTGATAGTCTGGAGTGCCACAGCAAGCAAGTTTAGCAATCATCAAGTCAATATAAGCATTTTTAAAACATGCGTCCATCTTGTTTCAGTGTCTTGTGGGCTTTTACTTTGCTTCACTGACTTTAAGTACTCCACACTTGCCGCAGAAGTTGTTTGGTTCACACAACTTGCAATTATACTTGTGGCAGTGGCAATGATAATCCTCCATATATCCACAAGCACCGCAATAGTCACAGGTAAGTCCAAGTTGATTTTGCACGTTCATGTTCTCCAACTGAACTTCAGCCAGCCTTTTCTTGGATAGCTTTGACACCTTCATCCGACCATCCTTTTGCAGCTTGATGATCGTTTTCTTGTCATGACATTCCTCACATGGTGATAGGGCTGAGTTGATGTTGTCCATCTCCTGAAGCAGTGTCTCCCATTCACCATCATTCATGTTGATCTGATGTGTGTATTTTTTCCCTTCAAACCGTGACGTGCGCACAAAACTCACATAGCGCATATCCAAGTATGAAATGACTTCAAGCCACTTCGTTTGCGTTAAGAATAGTTTGAAGCCAATGTCGCGTAAATTTTTCAAGCTCTGGCACACAATCTTCCACAAAGATGGTGAATAAGCACACCATCTCTCTCCACGTGTGATGCGTAGAAATGGCCCATATTCTCCATGCTCCACAGTAATGGTTAAGTTAGCACTAATTTTAAAGCTGCTGCTGCGCTGCGCTGCGTTGCTTGTCTTGTTCTCCATGACTGCCACAATGTATTGATGATCCACTCCCTCCAACTGTCTGCTGAGAAATGACTCCACTCTGCTGAGTTCACTCCCTTTTATACCCAACTATCTGCTGAGTCAGCTTTCTTTTCAAAGAACTTCCAAACTTTTGAATTCACTTCAACTCGTCCATGGTTGAACCGAACAAGGTCTGATACATTATTTGGAACATCATCATCATAATGTAGAATAATTCTAGTAGCTACAACTAACATGAGGTCAGTTGCCCAAATTGTATTCGCGTTGATAAATGCTAAATCAATGTTGTAAGTTGATAGTAAATGCAGTTCTTCACATTCATGTAGAAACGAGCGGATGAAACGATCTCTTGGAATAGCCTTTCCCACAGCTTCCCAATGCAGATGCAAATTCTTCACTTGCAGCATCCAATCCGATTCAAAAGCAGGAAGCTTTGAAAACACATAGTCAATATAGTTCACTTTGAAGACGTCATCCATAGTCATACATCGGTCAAGAAGTAATGCCGACATTGTGAAGTATTTTCTCGTCACTCTTCCTTTTATAAAACTTTGATGGTATATGGTGTGTAACTTGTTCAAACTTATTCAATACTCGTTCAAAATTGTTGACTCAGCAGAATGTATCACATATATGTTTCACTCATGCTTTTATGCTACTTCCATGTAATCAAAATATGGTGTGTAACTTTTCAAACTTGCTCAAAATTGTTAAAATTGCTGACTCAGCAGAATTTTACTTGTGTATATGGTCGACCAAAAAAAAAAAAAGAAAAATGTTCAGAATCGTCTGAAACGGATAAATATGCAAAAATCACAATTTCGAGGGGGGGGGGGGTCGATCGACCCAAAAAAATGAAAAATGTTCAGAATCGTCTGAAACGGATAAATATACAAAAATCACAATTTCGGGGGGGGGGGGGGGTCATCACTTTTTAGGGTCTGTTGTCGATTGACTTCGGAAATGAAAGCTTGACTTCATTGACTTCGACGATCATCGACTGAAACCCTAGGAAGCCGCCACACAGCATGACCTCATTATGACCTCATTATGACCTCATTATGACCTCATTATCACCTCATTATCACCTCATTATCACCTCATTATCACCTCATTATGACGTCATGGATGGTCGCGCCTATCCTAACACTTATCGTGACCTCACTTCCGGTCCAGACAGCACTTCCGGTCCAGACAACACTTCCGGTCCAGACAACACTTCCGGTCCAGACAGTATGACGTCACTTCCAGACAGTATGACGTCACAAAGTGAGCCAAAACCAACCTTTTCACACTACTGATCATCATGTTCAGAGGATACAATTATTCGATTCAAGGACATTGCAAAACAACAAAAGGCACCATTTGTCATTTATGTTGACTTTGAATGCTGTACAGAGAAACAAGAGGGTGATCGTTACCAACATCACAAGGCTAATAGTTTTGCCTATGTTGTCGTCAGCGAATATGAGAAGCGTAATCCTGTGCTTTACCGTGGAGACAATGGTGTTCTGCAATTTCTATAGTATATGTTAGAAGAACGTAATCGCATTGTAAATCGGTTGAACAATCCAAAACCCATTGAAACGACTCCTGAGGATATCAAACAGTTTGCTTAAGCTACTCATTGTTATATTTGCCATGAGTTATTCGGAGTGGATCGTGTGTAAGATCATGATCACATTAGTGGAAAATACCGTGGAGTAGCTCATAGTGATTGCGGCCTACAGTTTCGCTTAAGAAAGGATCAGCAAGGAAAGTGGGATTCATTCGTCATCCCTGTCCTATTCCACAACCTACGAGGATATGAAAGTTATCTTCTTGTGGAGAGTATAGGAAAATTCAAATAGTTGAGGCTATCAGTCATTCCCAACAATGTCGAAAAGTACATTGCAATTGCCATGGGTAATCTGAAATTCATCGACTCTTACCAAGTCATGGAAGAATATTGCAAAAACTGGTAGCCAACTTAGCGGCTAAGGGCAAAGAGAAGTTTAAGAATATAGCTGCTCATGTGCATGACAATCAGCAGCAAGATTTCCTTTTGAGAAAAGAAGTATATCCCTATGACTATGTTGATGAACCCTCCAAGTTTGCAGAAACCAAGCTTCCATCACAAGAAGACAGCACCAGGTTTGACATGGGACGCTATGCTGAAACATACCAAAGTTCAATTGTAATTGATAGATGATATTGACATGTATAAAATGGTAGAGCAAGAAGGTATTTCAGTGATTACACACAAGCATGCCAAAGCTAACAACCCCTACATTCCATACTATCATGTGACCAAGTCAACACACTACATCATGTACTTTGATGCCAACAATCTCTATGGTTGGAATATGTCACAGAGTTTGCCAGAATGTGGATTTGCATCGGTGGAAGCTCCAGAATCTCTGGACTACATGAAAGTGAGTGAAGATGCTGAGACAGGTAGATCTCACATATTCGGATGAAATTCATGATCAGCGTAGTGACTATCCAGTGGCTCCAGAGAAGAAAACTATTCAAATAAATGAATTGTCTGAATATAGTGCGAACGTGAGTGCACAGTTGGGATTGAAATATAAACCCACGGAAAAGTTGATTCCTAATCTCAGTGATAAGGAAAAGTGACAAAGGTGCATCGGGCCATTATGTTCCAGGAGAGTAAAGGGTTAGCTAAATACATAGATGTTAACACAGAGAAGAGAAACGTGGCAAAAAAACCAGTTTGAACAAGACTTTTACAAATTGATGAATATGAATAATCTGGCAAAACCATGGAATACGTCATAATGAAGAACTGGTTCACAATGAGAAACGTTTCAAAAAGGTTGTGGTCTACATTTCACAAATTTCACATTTTCAATGAAGACTTGAAGTAGTACACTGCCTCAAATCAGATCTGTTGTTGAGCAAGCCTGTTCAGATTGGGTTTACTATTCTACATCTCAGCAAAACCCTCATGTATGATTACCATAACAATACATGAAGATGAAGTATCCAGAGTCAAAATTCAGTGACACAGAATTTGTGTTATGACATACCGAACAGAACCATTTACAAAGATATGCAGCAGGATAGTCATCTTTTTGATACAAGTGGTTATCCAAAGGATCATTTTCTACATTCTGCTGTTAACAAGAAAGTGTTGGGGAAAATGAAAGATGAAACTGCTGGATTATCTATTGAGGAGTTTGTAGGACTCCGGCCGAAGATGTACAGTTTTCTCTATGGTGGACAAGAGAAACATACTGCTAAGGGCATTACACGCGCCTGTCAGAGGTGAATTACACATGCTCAATATAGGAATAGTTTATTCAGGTCATAAACATAAACGTTTTCAGAGAGGATTCGGAAGATTGGTTTTGCACCATTTGATCGTAAGCGCTACGTATTGGATGTTGGTTAACCCACGTTAGCTCATGGGCATTACACAACTTATAGAGCATAAAGGCGCCCGCCCTCAGATATACAATCATTCTGTATCAAAATATTGAAGAGTGAGTATGTGTGCAGTGAACGAACAAAACTACCATCTACGGCAATGTCTACAGAAAAAGTCCAAGACAGTGCTAACAAAAAAGCATAAAACAACGCCTGAGACAATACCTACAGCAAAGTGTCAGGCAATGCCCATGGAAAAGTCTAAGTTGAAGTCACTACCAATAAAACAGCCTCCAAGACGAGCCCAGTTGAGAAAGACAAAAAGAGATGAGTTACCACCTACCATACCGCCGTGTAAAAAGCGAAAATGGAGTTTAAGGCAGAGCCTAAAGTCATGCGAGAACCTGAGCGTAAATCAGCCACCACTACAAATCCATGAAGAAGATGAGTGTAGACAATTTACTCTTTATGATACCCATTAATGTAGCAACATATATTAAATTGGTAAAATATCAACAGCAAGTGACGGTTAACATTCGGGAATGTATTACGGATCGTATATTTGGGAGGTGTGTCTTACCAAGAAGGGAATTTTGTTGTCATTGAAAGAATGGCAAATACTGAAGAAACAAATGACGTCAGTGGATCTCATGCTTCAGCAGATTGATGTGTATAAATGCAGTGACAGTCAGAAGATGGTTCAGTAGAATTCATTTATCATGATGAATTGAAACGTGAAACTATCTTTAGATCACTTGGGTGAACTCACCATCTGTTATTGTGGAACTTATATTATCTATTGAAGATCAAGTCTTGGTGAAGGGTTATTTTGAATCTTTAGCAATACCAGGATTTCATATATAAGTCTCAAAAGATCTTAGTGTGAAAGTCATTGAACGAGATGGTATAGTTTCAAGAGTACGACGAGCATCTCATATGCTATGATTTCATCACCCTCAGTGCAGAAGATTGGAGCCAAGGTTTTGAGGCCTGGCAAGAACTTGAAAACGAAAAGATTGACGGGTGAATTAACAACTCGCCAGAAACCCTCTACTTGAATGGTTTGTGGGTGAATTCACACCGCGCCAGGGACCTTATTAGAATGATATGACACTAGAGTAATCATTTATAAAAATATACATTGTTGGATAAATATATTAATTAACCTCAAATTTTAAAAAATAAATAAAAAAATTAGTTTAACAGTACAAGGGTTTATGATGTCTATAGATAAAGTCTTTGACTACAAAATCTTCATCACTTCTTTTTAATACATTTATAGTATTAAACAGACTATAATCTCGAGCTCTATGTAATATATAATATACACAATAAAAACCACAAGTATTCGCTGACGACAACATAGGCAAAACTATTAGCCTTGTGATTTTGGTAACGATCACCCTCTTGTTTCTCTGTACGGCATTCAAAGTCAACGTAAGTGACAAATGGTGCCTTTTGTTGTTTTGCAATGCCCTTGAATCGAATAATTGTATCCTCTGGAAATGATGATCGCTGTGCTCTTTGCTTCTCACAAGGTTCACGATGTTTGTCCAAAAGATCTTGTCGCATAAATATATGCAGACAATTGCAGCAGTAAACGTTTTACCATTATGGTTTGTACGATGCGTCATAAATCGACTAAAGTTCTTAATCAGAAAATAATGTCTCTTCTCATTGTCACTGATAAGCAGTAAGCTGATTTCAGTGTCACACTCATGTCAACTCACATGGATTTGTATTACAACTTGATTTTCCCAAACAACAACATTGATCGCAAGGTTGTTCATCTTCTCAAATTTAGGAATTTGGATTTGGCAGCTGGACAGAGACACATGGCAGACGCCTTTGAGGCGTGTACGGTATACAGCTGGAAAAATATCTCGGGTAGCACTTTAAAGGTACCATCCATATATAAATGGTCTGCGTTCTCCACTAGGTCCAGTGTGCGGGTGGTTCCAAAGATGAGTATTCTATTCTGTCTCCGATGCCACTGTCGTAGAGTAAAAAGTTTACCCGTTCTCAAGAGTGGTGTACCGAGGAGGAATTTCAAACTGTGCGCGACTCTGAGGCAGCGGTTCAGGCTGGTCGTTTTGCTGTCTGTAAGGGTGAATGTTTCATCTCATGTTGACAGCTGGTAATTGTGTGGCAACCTCTAAAATTTAGAAAACGTTTTTTTATTATATTATATATTTTATTTTTATTACATATTTTTCAACATTTTGTTCTTTAATTTTTCAATTTTTGTTTTGCTTTTTAACCATTAAAACATCTTTGGATTGTGTACCTTGACTTATTGTTTGAACACTAGTTGTAAGAATTTGCTGCTCCGTTTCTTCAATATCTAGTGCTCTGCGTTTCATCCCACGAGCCACTTTGAACTTGTCTGCCCTTCCTGGATCTGGTGCATGCCTGTAACATAATTGCTTCAGATCACCGAAGCCAATAAATCTAGATTACATAATTCTCCGAAGTAGGTAAAACATAGTAAACCAATAAAAAAGTGTGCTCCACAGTCGGCTAGATTTGTAGAATAATTACAATTACATCACTATTACCTACTCTGGTTTCGTTGGTAGAGTTGAAAATAAAAAATGAGGAAATGGTGGGATTATCTCCGCAGTATTTGATTTTGTCCTGCGGTATTTTGTCCGCGGTATTTTGTCCGGTGGAATTTTGTCCCGCGGGATTTTGTTCTAGACCCATATGATTATGCACCTTATCCAACAGTTCTTTTATAGTGTCACTCTTCTCAATACATTGGCCAGACCTCTATCTGCATCTCGCCAACCTTTAAAGCTTCAAATTTACCACGAAAGTTTACAGAATCACATAATTTACAATCAAATCTGTGGCAGTTGCAATTATAATTCTTCAATCACCCTTCAGCACGCAGTATGTACATATTAATCCAAGCTGGTCCTCTACATTTGCTTTATTCAACTCCACTCCAGCCAGTTGTTCCTCGGTCAGATTAATTGTATTCATCTGTTTATGCTCATTTAACTGGACTGCTTTCACCCAACCATGAATACCATAAACTTCTCAAGTAAAAGACTGAATGTTGATGGTGACTTTTCATGTAACACTGTTAATTTATGGCATTACTTCCAGCAGCGTTGCCTATTCCATATCATTGAAGTTGATGTATTAAATATAATCTTTCCCTTCAAATTGAGAGCTGCGTACAAAGCTGACATGGCGTTTGTCGTTGAACGTAATCACTTCTAAACGCTTTGATTTTTGTTAAATGCATTTAAAATTAATCATACCCATCTTCTCCAAGTTATCATTCACTCTCTTCCAGAGAGAAGCAAAAAATCCCATCCAGTTCTCATTTTGTTTGATTCGTATGAATCGACCATACGAACATCATCAACTGCTACGCTTAAGATAGCATTGATCTTGAAATTAGCTATCACCGCTTGTTCCTCCATTTTAGTTACAAAGATAAATTGTTGCTGAGAAATCAAATCTGTTCAAGAAAACCTTGTACTTGTTCAAGTGCAGAAGAAGTTATGTGCTGTTCAAAGCAGCAGGTCGGTCTTTTAAACTCTATTTTCAGAAAAGAACAAAAACGTTCATAATTATCTGAAACGGATAAATATGCATAAATCACAAAATATTTCGAGGGAGGCAGGGAGCAGCGTCCAGTTCTGTCGTTTATTCCCTACTCTGAGCCATAACATGCCTTACTCAAAGGCAGGAGGCCACTTGCGTTAAGGGTTAATGAACATTTAATTTTAACACTTGGCAAGTAGGGGACTATATGAAGAGTATATTGAAGCTGTACGTGGCAAATTTTTCGGACATTTTTTCTGTTTACCGGTCTGTCATTTTGTCTTTACTACTTCTCTGGCCATACTGGCGCTAGTACCATCAAATTTCGCACACATATATATATGGATTATTTGATCTGAAGTTGTGCACCTCACTTTTTGTTTTCGCCTTTGTTTTCATTTTCATGATCAAAACACGAAGCAAGAAACAGTGATTGTCAAAAGCAATTCTACTCGAAGGGAGAAAGTGATTTTAAAAATATTATTTTTCTGGCCAAATGTTAAACATTTCACCTTTGAGAAATAGGTTTTCATTAAGTTGTCAACTTGTATAAGATATGGCCAGCTGGATTAGAACTTAGGACCCTTCGCTTTCCAAGCAAGTATCTTAACAAGGAGGTCGGTGGTCGAGTGGTTAACCACGCTTGCCAGCCATGCAGTTGTGGTCCTGTAGCCCGGGTTCGAATCTCGCTCGTGGTCAGGAATCATGACAATTTGTAAAACCCCCAGGGATGTCGGTGTGCCTATATAGTCCTCTAATACCAGGGTTGCATTATTGCTAGGCGTATGTGCCAGTAGACAGGGATTTTAGAGACATGTCCAAATTATAAAAATCCTGAGTTTGAAAAAAAAATTGTAATCAATGATTATATATATATATATGTATGCGCACATTGTAAACCGGTTTGAGCAGGTTATCTGGAAAAGTGGTATATAAAAACTCACTATTATTATTCTTATTATTCAACCACTTCCCCACACCTGTGAATTGACTGCGCGAATTATTTTAATAATCTTATTGTACAGATTTCCAACCATGAATAGCATGTCAACTCTGGTAGCTTTGTCTTTGATTACAGAGTATGTCACACCCAATGAAGTTATACAGCTATGTGGTTCAAGCTTGAAGAATAAAAGTGTACTTTCATGTGAAAAAAAACTAAAAGGGGTAACAGATGTGTGGTATCTCCTGCATCCTATTGTTAGTTTGGTACCTAGTTTAATTATTAGATATTTTCCAAAAAACGGCTGTGGTCCAAGGATCGCAAATGATTTATCTTGCTGTCTCACGCTTGTCTCTGATTAAGCTGGAGGATTGGCCAGAGGGATTATTTTACTAAATTTATTGAAAAATTAAATTTTATTAAATTATTAAAGGTTGTAGTCCTTAGATAATTACACTCATATTTTTTTAAACATATAATATAAATCCTAATTGATTCTACCAAAATGATTTTCCAGCATGTTTTGGCTTGTTTAGTTCATTGAACTGCATTCCAGGTAAAGACACATCCTTGTTACAATGCAGTGTATGTTGTCGCCATTAATATTTGTCTTAGGCTTTTCTTGTTAAGATCCTGATTTAAGGCAAATTTATTAAAAAAGAATTTCTCTGTTATGGTTAGTTCTAGTTTTGTCTTTTTGTTAGGATTTTATGTCCTTCCACCGAGTTTTCATCATCTGGTTTCGTCTCTCTTCGTATAAGGCAGTATATGTAGGAATTACGCTCTCGCGTTGACACTGTGGTCCAGGAAGGCTTTAAAAATCAATCTTTTGTGCGCCCCTCAGTTATTTTAACGGGCATATCCCCTGTGTAATTCACGTATTTCACAAGTAATCTGTTCCTTGAATTGGCATAATAGGCAAGTTTAGTGGCTATTATGCTGTTAAGCGATTGTTGCTGTTTATTTGTAATCTAGTTTTCTAGATTTCTGTAATAGCACGGAAGTGTTTTCATATTGTATCAATAAGTTTTTAGTCCCCCGCCACCGCGTAGCGCGAAGCGGGCGAATGTAGGATTCGGGTTCGTCCGTCTGTCCGTCCGTCGACACTTTTTTGTCTCCGTAACCACTGAAGAGATTCAATTGTTCCCTTGCACATGCAAAGACTATATAGTGCAACGAGGGGTTATTTTGAGATTTTCGAAAAAAATCGGAAAGTGGGAAAACTGAAAATTCAACACAGTTGACCTATACAATTGGTGTTTGTCGGCGCCATATCTCCGTAACCATTGAAGCGATTCAATTGTTCTCTTGCACCTTCAAAGACTGTATAGTGGACCTTGCAACGAGAGGTTATTTTGAGGTTTTTGCAAAAATTTTGAAAATGGGAAAACTTTGAAAATTCAACACAATTGACCTGTTCAATTGGTGTTTGTCGGCGCCATATCTTTGTAACCATTGAAGCGATTCAATTGTTCTCTTGCACCTGCAAAGACTATATAGAGGACCTTGCAATGAGGGGTTATTTTGAGATTTTTGCCAAAATTCGGAAAATGGGAAACTTTGAAAATTCAACACAATTGACCGATTCAATTGGTTTTGTTGGCGCCATATCTTCGTAATCATTGAAGCGAATCAATTGTTCTCTTGCACATGGAAAGACTATATAGTGGACCTTTGCAATGAGGGGTTATTTTGAAATTTTCGCAAAAATTCGGAAAATGGGAAAACTTTGAAAATACAACACAATTGACCTATTCAGTTGAAATCCTGACATTGCACGCCTGCGGAGGACTTAGTTTAACTGACATACTTTTGATATTAAAAAGTTTTTTTTGTATTAAATTTGCCTAGAAATGTTTGTGAGAATAATTAAAAAAATAATGAGGTAAAAACATTTCTCCAAAATAATTTTCTGTTTTATTTATTTAGAGTGGAATTTTGTCACTTTTTATTGCTGTTTCAGATATTTCCATCATTTCACATGCGTGACTTCATGGGAAACAACATGCAACTGGCCGAAGACAGGAAACACTGGCGATGCAAGATCTGTCAAAAGACGTACGGTCGAAAAGATGTCGCCAGAAAACATATTCTTGGTTTACATCTCAGTGCAGAGAAGTCGGTTTGTCCGTATTGTTTAAAAACTTTTACATGGAAACGGAACTGTGAAACTCACATGAGAAAATGCCCGTTTGCTAAAAGAAGTTGATCTTTATGTATTTACTTGTAATGTTTTATTAATTTGACTTAATGGATTCCTCTGTAACTGAACAAATACTTCAGAAAATGCCACTTTGAGTGATAAATTTTGACCTCATAGTTTTCCACGAGATTAGATTTGCCAGAAATAGTTTTAAACACGGATTATTTTATATCTCGAACTTAGCAACTCACTGCAAAACAGTATTTTTGCCAAAACAGAAAATATTTTTTTCAGACCATAAGTTTTTTTTTTTTTACTTATAAGAAGTCTGTTTTGTTCTTTACTAGGGAAAACCAGTTCATAAAAAGAAATATGTCTGATGCAGGATCTTAAATTCCCGTTACTTTTACCACGGTTGCTGCAAAATACAGACTTCAAACAGGCTCACATCAACTTCTTAAATCATCAGCAAAACGTTATACTAGATGCGCACAGATACGTACATACGCATGCGCACCCATCAGTCATTTGGTCAGTCTTCTACTTTGTTCGACGTTACTTGATCAAAAATTTTATCTCAAAATCGACATCAGTGCAACAGGGCTATGTGATTAAGGCAAATTAAGAAAGCTATACAACTTATTGTCTAACATTAAATTGATAATGTTAGACAATAAGAAGATATATAAAGAGATATAAAAAGTGTTCTGGTATGTCTCCACTCAAGGGTGGCGGGCAGGGCATACTATGGCAGATATGTACAGAAATCACCTATAGAAATACACATTAGTACACCTAAAACCACTCCGGATTATGTAATCTTTTGTTTGTGGTGTGTATTAATTTTAATACACTGTTTTATACACTGCCTAATAAAAATTACGACGGCTCCTCATCCGATTTTTCTTCTAATTGTTTTTACAGAGTTTGAGTATTTTGAAGCAGACTGATCAGAAAACAAAAAACTAAGATTCATAGCAGCTTCAACCGCTAATGTTGTATTAATAATCCTATCCGGTAGAATATTTTGGGGTTATAAAAATTCGTCCCCGCTATCCATGGTTGTAAACTGGTCAGATAATTGAACTGAATGAAGCGTTTGCACGAAGCAAAGAGTTTAAATGTTGGATAGACACTGTATTATGTAATGAGAATATTTGACACTACTCATCCGGCATACGCTGTATTGTGAAAAACAAAGGACTTTAAATCGATTAATTAAAATCATGAATCGCTGAAAACTTTTTTTTATCCAAGTGCAGTGTATTATGTTGTGAGTATATTTCACGCTCTATTGGATTGGGGTGGGTGTTTTAAGTCCGATAAAAAATTCAAAGTCGTTGATTCTTGAAACATAATACATCTCATGTGACTCCACAATTTTGCCATGGGTATTAACTGAAATAAAATGTTTGAAATTAAACTATAAAATGAGTTATTAAAAAATTATATATTTTATTAAAATTAGTCGTATATTCTGTAGAGAACGGAAGCTATGGAGTATTGCTTGGCCCTTAAAACATTTGTCTTGAAAATGTCCAATATTATAATACAATATTCATCCATAAGGTTTTATAATAAATTGTACAAAAGCGTATTTACAAAAAAATTACAACAGTAAATATTGTGTTATTTTACGTGGTATCTCTGCTTTCACATTTTACATTACCTTACAGCACGAATCCTTCATGAAATAGTGTTGAATTCCATCAAACTAGAGTTTAATGTTTTATATCTCTGAATTATATTTTTAAATAAAATATTGCATGCAAAACGGCTACTTATGTAAAGTTTGGATATTTATTTAGTATAGCTATTTAGTATAATTACATAAGTTGAGACGTGAAGAAAAAGTACCATGCGCGAAATTGTGAAATCTCAGGTAAAATAGTTTTCCAGATATTTTGTAAAACATCGGTCGTATTTTATATAAGAGCTCTATGTTCAAGTATTTTACCATTTTGAGGCCTGTTTTGATACGTCAAGAACTTCTTGTACCATATTTGTAGACACTATTCAATTCTAACAAAACGCTGAACATACTGAATGTATTCTGTTTTGATTTTTTAATTGGGAAAAAATGTAAGGTAAGTTTATTTCTGAAATGGTAAAAGTTTTAGTCTTGACAAGGAATAATATTCAAAGCAGAGTGTTTCCTAGGTCGCTGATTACCATTCTACCATGTTTTTGCGACAAATTGATAAAAATGTTAAATTTTCAATTTTTCAGATAGTCCAGGACTTAACTAAGCCGAAATTAAATTTCAACAAGATCGTTCTAAATGTTTGTTTTATTTTTGTTTATATTCGAAGGACACTCATTTGGCCACATTTGGCCACCGGATGAAAGGTGGCAACAGAGTGGTACTTGTATAGCTATCATAATTCCCTGGATATGCTTTTTATTAGGCTACCCAGCTTTATCACTGTAGTTAGTCACATCAGAGCGGCATCCATTATCCATATATGGCGGCATGTAAGAATAAATGCTGGCCATCTTTGTGCTTTCTTTCGATGGCTCCATAAACAACACCAAGCTGGTTAAGCTTTCACATTTTAGGTGAAAGTGGCTGTTGATCACAATCTCTACTCATGGTCATGATACCCATCAGTGTTGTTTCTGAATGTCCTTTTCAATCCTGCGTTAAATGTTTTAGACATGCAGCAGAAATATATGTGTGACATATGTCATATATGACATATGTGATGTATGTGTGACATGTGTGTCGCGGCGGATGTAGACAAGTGTCCTATGGTGTTTTAAAGCTTTGAAACAACCAACCAAATTAGTCTTTTGTTCCACGACATTATTTTCTTTTCACTAAAAATACGGTGAAGTATATCCAATACAGGATCGGATAAAGCAAACTATAATTACCGGGTTGTACGAAATGTATTTCTACATTGACAAATGCCGCCAATTGGCCAGTTTCTCGAGGATTGCCAAAAAATCAAGAGATGACCACATGGGGACACAGAATTATAAAGAAATCCAGTCAAAACTGTAGGAGAAGAGGCATTTTGAAGATTGGCTAACAGAAATTTCAAACTTGAGTTCCGGCCAATTTTTGGCTTATCGTTCCAAACAAGAATTTTGCAAGAGGGAACCCGCTGACGGGAATTCCTACAATATTTTAAAGGATTCCGATTAAAATTGAGGCATTTTAAAGAAAGGTTTGCATGCCTACATACGGCTGCTCTAAAAATCATGTTTTTGGGGTTACTCAATATCTGTTCTTTTTACTACCTGACTCCCACTGTTTAGAATCAAAGTGAATCAAACTGCGTAATTATTAGCTCATTGTTCAGCGGTAAGCAAATTGACCAGGTTCACTGTGCCCAATTTTCATACGGAATTTAAATTTCATTTTAACTCAAAGTAACTAGTAAGTGTGATAATATCATCGCGAAACATATGCGTGGAAAGGTATTACTTTTAATTATTACAGTACCAGATATGTCACTGTCGTGATCATTGTCTTCAGTGGATTCGGGTGATGTCGCTTTTAAATAAAAAGTAGGAATCAATACCCTAAATCAAAGATTCAGTCAAAGCATGAGGAATTGTGATTAACTGTCTGTTTCTTACTTAGCCCAACATTTGGAATAATTTCTTCCAGTTTGTTGCTGAGACCAGATTATAATGTAGTTATTTTATATAACAGTTTAATTTAGCATTGTTTAAGAAGGTTATTTTGCTGACTTGTAATGAAATTGAAATTATATTGTAATATCTCTTGCTAGAATTTTCATGGCATAATAAATAAATTGAAGATTTGCGGCTAATATATAAATTGAATGTTTACGGGTAATATAGGTCAGTTTAATATACGTCAATTTATATTTCTAACACAAGTGGTATTAAAAGAAACATCAGCGAAAACATCAGGTAATGTCCAACGATGCTGATCGTTAGAGCTGGTAGTCTATATATTTACAACCCATGTAAAAAGTACAGTTTACAGAAATTGTACAAGATCTAATCCGCTTCTCGGATGTTATAATGCTCTGCTGTATTAACTATAATTATGAGTCTGTGATTCATATTGCAACAATTAGTTGGGCTGTTTCTTGTGTTACAGTTCTCGTTAATATTTCTTATATATGGTTTACCTTCTGAGTTTTTATTACAAAATATATTATCCTTCCCGACAATCACTTTATGTTTCGCTCCGAAGTCAATTTATTATTTTTTCACGTGTAAGGATATGTAAATAGTAAACAGATTAACACATTTTTTCGCTTTAAAGAAAAAACCAAAAATTAGGTTGAAATTTTTTGACAGTTACGAAACGTCCTTGTGAGTACAGTGATTTTCTTGGCTAGCAGGGAATGTTACAACATGTACTTATAAGCTGTCGCATAAATATTATAAAATTCTACAAGGTAGGATAAGAATTCCAATAGCCTTTTTACGGCAAGATAGAAGTAGAATCGTTTTCAATCATCTATGAGGTCGGTGCCGCATAAATATAAAATTCTACAAGGTAGGATAAGAATTTCTTTAATTTGTACAGGCCTTCGGTTGATTCGGTCGTGCGTATGTTATTGCGCCCGCACTTGAGATACTTTCTTTGCCCAACTCGTCGGGAATGATTTCACTCCCCCACCACCACTCTTCCAAAGAAGTTGTACATTCTCATGGCCGATTTCGTGACTTAAACGAAATATGTTTTACCCGTCACATAATTATTATACGGAGTTCAGCGTGTGAAGTTATCATAAAGTAATAGAAATACGTAGACTTTCGGGACTGAAACAACAAATAAAGCTGGGGAAAAAATGGGTACGTTTGCCAGAAATGCCATCAGTTAAACTGTGGCAGCTGACAAATTTTACAATGTCTGCCACACTATAATTGGTGCAAAAATGGTAAAGCAACTCCAAACATAAAAATGAAGATAAAGAAGAAAATAATAATGAATGCAGATACCCAACAGTATAGTTTTTAAGAACTAGAGTGCTCTGAGCAGGGCTAGTGGGAAGAAGGATTCTCACCGATACCTCTTTCCTCAGCCTATTTTCTTCATGTGAAGCCTCAGATGTAGAATGTCGGTTTTTATAGCTTGAAGATTTATGTTCTTTCTGCTTCGACAAAGAACCTGTCATTATTTGATAAATTAATCACTTTTACAAGACACTATGGATAGTCTTTCTCCATTTGTTCTTTACACCAGAACCCGCAAACCGGACGTTCATGTCTATGATTAAGGAGCCTCGTAAATGGGATCAGCCCTCAAATTAAATGAAAGGACCACTGTAGCCAGTTCTATATGTTGTTTTGAACCCAACAAATAAGTTCAGTTACAGGAAAAACGCATATGATGAACTGAGAACAACTAGATAATTTCCCCTTCATATTTAGGGGCGTTACTAACGAGCCGCGTAAATGGGATCAGCCCTCAAATTAAATGAAAGGACCACTGTAGCCAGTTCTATATGTTGTTTTGAACCCAAGAAATAAATTCAGTTACAGGAAAAACGCATATGATGAACTGAGAACAACTAGATAATTTCCCCTTCATATTTAGGGGCGTTACTAACGAGCCGCGTAAATGGGATCAGCCCGCAAATTAAATGAAAGGACCACTGTAGCCAGTTCCATATGTTGTTTTGAACCCAAGAAATAAATTCAGTTACAGGAAAAACGCATATGATGAACTAAGAACAACTAGACAATTTCCCTTTCATATTTAGGGGAGTTACTAACGAAAAAATTTTAATTCATCCTTCACTCAGGCCCCAGTTACATTCCAAGTTCTATATGAGGAGCAAAAATTTTATCATCGACAATGAAATTAAAATCATGGAAATTGCAAATAAAAGAATAGATCTGTCACTACAGAACAAGATAGAAATAATCAATAAAAACAAAGATATAAATAATTAATAAGGAAGACTGTTCTATGTGATAATAACTGTGTTGTATCTTCTCTGTAAAATCAAGATTGTTAATTCTGTGTAAACAAACTTCAGCACAGCTGTGGAAAGATGATGGCAATATGTATCTTAGCTCCTCTTGTCTAAATTTATTGTCCAGTTATACTCCGTGCCGACGCAGATTTCACTTTGTGTATTGCCCATCAGCAAACCGATCAGTATCTCCCTCTTGATTCTGTGCCTTCATTGGCCAATATAATATGCCTTCAACACACTCTAGTTTCCCTCATCTTCAACAAGCATTTCATGATTGAGCTAATCGCCCTCGAGTTAACATCATAATTCTCTGCTCGCAAAATCTCGTTTTTCCACAACCACCCCAATACTCCTCTAGTTTTAGAGTTTTATAAATTGTAAATATAAAATGTAGTTGTGTGCAGGACTGTTTAAAGTATGCATGATGTTTAATGTTACAGATATAATTTGTTTACCAATAAATAAGTCAATCTCAAAATGTTGATATGCTTGCTGACAATACCCAGTAAGCTATGGTGCCTTTTATATTATTAAAGTTTCAAAAAATCCATCGAGTTACTCACAATAAATGACATTTGATAGTTCCACGCTTTGTATTCGCTGGAGTAGGATGATTACAAATTTTAAAAACCAAGAAGATACCATTTCTCATAAAAGGCTTAAAGATTTTCTAGCTACAAACTCAAACATCGTTGCATTTGAAACAAAAGCGTAAAGATCGCCAGTTTAGACAAAAATCAAAACCAAATAAGATCGCATATTTTTAGTGCGGGTCAATGGATTCACTGCACATTACCCTAAATCCCAACTCCGCTTCCGCCTTCCTCCTGGCCCCTTCTTTCTGGAGGGCAGTGTTATTTTGGCCAGTACGAATTTGTCCACCCTTACATTTCCTAGTGCCATTTTTAAGGATTATTGCCTTATTTATCGACTATCATATGTGTACATTAACATAGGTAATTATGCATTTGTATAGCTTCAAAAGAGCTCCAGAAATGGAACCACTTACGCTCACGAACAAGTGAATTCCGATTCCCGGGGTTCTGGTGTACATATGTAGCAACTTTTGAGACGGCAAACAATGTTGTAATCAAATAGAAACCAAGCGCATTCTTCGACTTTTGCCATTTAAAATTGGTTATTTTTAGATATGGGAAAATTTTTATGTTTTCTTAGTCAGTAAAGTAAACGCTATAATTAATTATTTTTTAGAGGAATAATATAGTGGACAAATTTTATTTTCAGTTAAGTTAAAAAGAAATTACATAGTTGTCACTGCATCATCTAGTTTACTTTATTTCATATTTCCTTTGAGTTTCAAGATGCAGATACTTTCCAAAAACTGAGAAAGTAATGTTGCAAATGTTTAAGGCTACTGCATTTTAACCGAAGGTAAGTCTGTAAAAATTTATCATACGGTTTTAGCAGAAAGCAAAAATTTTGTGGAGTTGTAGAATAGTAAATATGAAGAAAATAATATACACTGGAAACTCGGTCCACCCCGATAATTAAATAT
Organism: Protula sp. h YS-2021; assembly: GCA_949752745.1. Taxonomy (NCBI): domain Eukaryota; kingdom Metazoa; phylum Annelida; class Polychaeta; order Sabellida; family Serpulidae; genus Protula; species Protula sp. h YS-2021. The sequence continues at coordinate 26,611,864 of OX457024.1, forward strand.
TTGGTTCTAATTAACACTTTTGCAACTGATTTGAAGTTGATCTTTTAACCCAAAGATCAACAACATAACAATAATTTTCTAGTGATAAAAAAGAAAGTTTGTTTTATTTAGATCGAAGGCACTGGCACAACAGAAGGAATAGAAACTATGTAAACATTAGTATGAAATCCACGCTTAACACTTGTAGGAATTAGGCGCGTATTTCATATTTCCACTGTACGTACTATCACATCCACATGATTTTTTACCTAAAGCATGTTATCTTTAGTGTCTTTAGAGTGGATATCTTTGCTATTTTTTGAATTTTTATTTTGCTTACTAAACCATCTTCTGTTTATTGGTTTTAAGGGGTTTTTTTTAATTTTAGGGGATTGAATATCAAATCGTAAAAGTTTGCCTTGTAGATCAGACCATGACCGGATGGCATCCTGTCAGAACACTTTTGCAGTAACTGCATAGACGAACCAAGTAATAAACCCAAGTGTGGGGCAGATATCAAGTTATGTACGCTCATGATTTGGCTCTTTTTGGCCTTTGTATGGAATTAATACTATTCGCAAATGGGAAAATGCGTTTGTTTTCCTGAGGTTCAATGCACAAAAATATTGCTTTTAGATTTCATTTAGAACAACTGAAGCAATTCGATTTACCCAATTTTAATGTGGACAGGTGGGATAAGTTAATTAAAAAAAATGTTTTTATGTTCTATTAATAATGCGATTTGCGTAGGTTTGAACCTATTGATGTGAACTATACACTTACTTTAAGGCATTTGCTCATAGGAAAACGCATTGAGCCCTAAGAACGACTTTTAAATAAAATTAGTCCATAAGCTTATTTTTAACTTATAACTTTTGGTTTAAGCAATGTGAATAGACCTTTGGTGAATTTTATGATTTATTGTATTATACATTTAAGTATTTAATTTGTAAACTCGGTCAAACGACATGAGAATGTGCATTACTTTGGTTGCATTAGATGCTAAATAGTCAAATATATAATTATTATGTTAATTATTTTGGTGGAGTAAATATATCTTCACAAATTTGTTTACTTATCCATTTGCCCTTTTCTCTGTTTAATTTTCAAGTTCATTCTTACTTGTTCAGATTTGAAGAAGCACTAAACATCTGTTGATTTTTATTCTTGCTGTCGGACGAGATGCCTTATGTACAATATACCTTATTAAAGAGAATGTTAATTTTCATTTCAAATGTACAATTTAAAGAGATGACATTGCAGTATAAATTAAGGATGATTGCAGTATAAGTGTGATTCAACCAGTAAATGCTTAGAAAAAGTTAAGTCCCACATAAGGTATTTAGTGTAGGTCAAAACTTCAAAGAATTCAGATAAAAGTTTAGAATACATTGCTCCCGTGAAAGGCCACATTCAGTACTTTTTGTGCTTTCCGGATAAATCTTTTTACTGAAATGTTATACACACGGTCGATTTCCTTGCTTTTTACTCGAAATTTCTCGGACTGTTCGGGTCGCTTCTTTTATCTATTTGCGATTTTACTGAACTGGCCCTGAGACATTGTTGTACGATAGCCAACCTCTTAAGTGGTTTGGTCTGTTGTGCATAACACCTTTTTACTCCTCAGAACCACTGGGGATTCCACAAAAATAGTACTCGTAAAGGAGAGAAATAGTTTTTTAAAATAAGTTAATCAACCAACCTCTACGGCGGTTCGGTCTGTTGTGTATAATACTTTGACTTACCTTAATATGCTTACTCATAAAAGAGCGGAACAACTGTTTAACATATCCACCCGCTCTGTGTTTATACATAATAGATATTTCTCGTCAGAAGTGATCTGTTTTATAATAACGGTCTGGCCGATAAAGAAAGTTAAATTTTAGCTTTGTAATTCCAGTTTCAGTTTTAGTTTATTTCCATAAAAATCCATAAGTATATGGACACATTGGATGTAATTAACAAATATACAATTGTTGTGGAAAAAATAACAATTAACAGAAATTTAAATAGAGTATATTATTTAAAGAAAAAAACAGACATTATGACTGACATAAATTTACTCAGCTTGGGCAGTTTTTAAGGGCAGTATTCTGCATAATTCTGCCAAACACTTAAGCGTTAACTGATCGAAATCTGCGTTTTCCCAGCAGGGACTGTCTCTCGTCGTCTAACTATGTACATTCCAGTAGAAAGTGGTACTAATCATCTACTGTTCCCTGGGCGCAAACAGTACATAGTCTACTCTTCAGATCGACACCTTCATACATCTGTTTCTCAATCGGCAATTTGGTATTTCTGCACCGAAATTTTATCACTTTTACCCTGAGGTATTCTTCAGGACCAATTTCAGAAGCTATGGTTATCCTAAGAGGGTATTCCTTTAAGCCTCGATTTGAAACCGTAAACCCCCCTAGATTCAACGAAAACAAACATGTTTTGGCAAGAAATTAACGGTTAAAGCTGATTGTACTGGAGTGGGATATAATAATGCGAAAAATTTAGATAACTTATAATTAAATCAAGTCTTCAACACGCACAGAAATGGCTAGTTTGAATGACGAATCGCTGTTCTCACTCGAACTTGTCGTCGACAAACTGACTCTGCCCAAAATTCAGTGCCGCTATCCTGCCATAGCGTTTCGACTGTTGGATTTTCCTACCATCATGATATATCATGTTGAACCTGAACTTGGCGATGCTATTAAAGTCAAAATGAAAAGTGACCCGCTTTACAGACTTGGTCCCCAGATCCCGGAACTTTTGGACAAAGAGGGCAGTTTTTCTGTCGGGAAGGGGAAATCTTGCCTAATGAAAATAGCACCAAATGATTTGGTTTCGCACCTTTGCAGTACACCGCTGTATGTAATGGTGATAGATACATTCCCAGAAACCCCAAAACTAATCGGTAACTCCACCATTCCGTTAGACAATACTATGAATAGGCTTTACGAGGATATTTGCAAACTGGGTCTTGCCGTTCCAACAGTACAGGGTGAAAAGGGACACTATAAAATTTATAACTTGATGGGCAATGAAATTGGTGGCCTTGTGTTAGGCCTTAGAATATTAAGTCTTGGCGTTGGTTTAATACCACATATTTCAGCAAAATCAGTATCTAGATACGTAAAAAAGGGAGATGAGCATTGTCTGCCAAGTAAGAAAGAGCAAAACCAAATTCAGAAACAGGTAGCTAGCATAGCACTAAATGATTTTGACAAAACAAAGATTGAACTACAGAGTGCGGCAAGCCACATAACTGCTGCCAGCCCTCAGGCACAGACCCAGCCGTTTGTTATGGAAAAGGTACAAATGCCGACTCAAACTGAAAGAGAAGTGTTACAAAATATTGCCACACAGACTGAAAAAAGACAAAAGCAGAAACGACAGAAAGCAGTGTTGGATATAAAGTCTCAAATCCAAGATAACCTTGTTGATGACATTGTTGTCACCAATACTGTATGCCCGCCGCCACTTTATTTCAATAGCGATATGGAACCAAAGAACCAAGAAAACTTAAAATTGTTGAGAAATCTGTTACATGGGCCAAGCGAAGAGGATAAAACAGAATTTGATACATCTGATGATGATACGATTAGAGTAGAAGATATTTCAGAGGACGAATTTCAATTAGAAAGCACAGCTGTTGACACGTTTAAAATGAATAAGGCAAAAGAGAAACCTTTCATTGCTCCATCAACTATTGGCGGACAGATGGCGAATTTGAAAGATTTTCCCTTACTTCGTGCTATAATGACAGAAATTGCAGCTATATCGGGTGAAGCTGTAGAAAAAACAAGAACTTCAGATATAAGGATAACAAAGCCCAAACGCGCATCCTCGATCAGTCCTAGACGAAGTCACAGACCTAGAGAATCATCGTTGTCGCCACGCCGTGGAAGATCGCCATCCCCTCGCAGAGAAAGAGAAAGTGTGGATAACTTTGTGGAGAGGATGCACTCTCCAAAACACACTGTTCGTGAACTGCCTATAATTAAACCAACGTATGACACTTCTCACTTGCCAACTCCTAGAAAACCAACGCATTCGCATAAATGTGATCATGCCCCAAAAGTTGTTCCGAAGACGAAAAGTTGGATAAGAAAAACTCCAGTTCCAATGGAAGTTAAGAAGACAAAACTGTCGTATGGATTGACAAATACCCAGAGACTTCGCTTAGAGAAAAGTAATCCCGAATTACTGAAGTCACTTGAAATGAAAGAAGCTGAGCGGGTCCAGCGTTTCAAAGAGCAAAGACGCCTGGAGGAGGAAGCGAAAATAAAAGCCTTCGGTGCACCTAAAAAACTATATGATGGCACAGTACAAAGAGGACCTATACTTTCGAGCAAACCTCACAAGAAACCAGTACCAACTCCGAGGCATTCACTGCACACACCCCACGACATGTTTGATCAAGACCATCCACTCACCACAATTCAGCAAGTTCATGAACAGTATAGGTATCAATATAATGCCACGCCTGACATCGACGTTTTGGCGGAGAAAGGTGTTGGCGGTGATGAATATGCAGAGGAAAAGTTCAATAAGGAGACCCAGTCGGCTAGAGCGCACTTTGAAGTCTCACAGCGCCCAGCTTTGAAAGAAGCATTCGGAGAAACCAGAGTGATCAGCAATAATCCTGGCTTTGAAATGACCGAAACAGGAGAAACGCAAGGCGATCAGTACAGCTATGCGGATGATTTTGAAGACCAAACAGAGAGAAGCGAAACAAAACACACGCCGTCCCTTCGGATGGTCCCTCAAAGGTCTTACTATGGTCATAATGATGCCAGCAATAGGCCGGACACAGATCATATTCAAGTGACGGCCTTGGATCCTGCAGAGCATTTGGGGCTCAAGCAAATGAATGAGGTATATTCAGATGACGACTCAAACAATTCTGAAAACAGCTTCAAGTCTGCCGTTTCATATTCTGATCATGTAGAAGTGAAACCGTACCCTGCCCCAAGTGATAATTTAACCGGCGCCATGGTTACTAAAAAGGTGACGCCGCCCGAACCGTCCGCTTATAATCCATCTGTAGCTGAAAAACAAAAATCGAAGCACACTGTAGGAAAATCTAATATAACAATAGACGCATCGGTAGAATCAACTGCGTATATATCGCGCTCACAAGTTTTCGCTGACCAGTCCCAGGATTCAGTTGTCTCATGTGCAGATGCTCAAACTAAGAAGCATGCTAAGAAATCTTCACAGCGCATTCGCAGAAACACTGATTCAGTTAGTTCTTATGTTGGCGAAGACGATGGATCGCAAAAATCGAATCCGCGAAATTTCTCAGATGAATCGTTTAATGATTCGGACGCAAGCCTCAGTGACTACGTCGTGCCTGATCCATTGAGTATGAAAGATATGCAGATTTCTAAAGAAGCAAAACTAGGTTACACGTGGGCATAGATCTTATTATTTATTTATCGTTGAACGTTGATTGTCCTATGTTATGTAACAATGTGGTATGTTAATCGTAATTGTGTTTTACTGCCTTCTTAATGCAGCCATCATAATGTGTAATCTATGTTATCATTTTATAGATGTAGTGAGTTTCCAAATTGCTTTGAATGATATAGAAAAAGAAGAGGCGTAGATAGATTTATGTGTTTACGCCATTTTTTTTTTCAACTTTTCCAGTGACAATGGTGTGTTGTTAAGTTCTCGTATAGTTGTTCTCATTTCTATGCCCCGATCGGACTTGTCAGTTAGGGCATGATGTTTTCGATGTGACCATCTGAGTCGCGCTTTCCCTGCAGGAAATTAAATTTTTACCTTCAGCGCTGCCTAAGGGTGGTTCTGCACTTTGTAAAGGCCATTCTGTAACAGTATTTTAAGAGATTTTGTTGGACTCCGATGTGTGTATTCATATGACTAAATCCTGGCGTGAATTGGGTTTTTTACGGCTTTGAGAGGCCATTCAAGCACGTGGCATACTTTTTACCTTGCAAACTTTGATATGTGTCTTGTGATTAATATTCCACTAAAGCTTGAGGACGGATTGTGATTAGCTCGATTGGAATGTTCAGCTGGATGACCCCCCAAGGCTGAGTAGATCTGGTCTTCGATGGACTTCGAATTTGAATTTCAATGCCTTCGTATTTGTGGGCCTTGTGCATCTTTTGAACAGTGTTCAGTCTCGTATGCAATCGGATTTTAATGAAACTCGGTGTGGGTGTTCACATGATTGACCTCTGGGTTGCGTGCGAATTTTAATTGCATGCTGAAGACAATATTTATGTCTCCCTGACCAAGGGGAGACATATAGTGTTTGTACGTTATGCGCTGTGTGTGCGACTGTGGGTCAATCTGTTGTGAACAACAAAATGTTGTGTGCAGGGTGTCTCGAGAACGAAAAGTCTAATCGACTTCAAACCTTGTCTGTCTATTCCTTCTAGGGGGGCGGCTCTATCAACTGTTGACGCTTATTGCTTTATAAGGGAAAGTGTATGACGTCATTACGTAAAAATATGTGTGCAAAATTTCTCAGCCGCTGAACATGGGAGAAAGTTCAAACTTATCGCGTTGTTGGTTGGTGGATCCGAAAGGGTCTGTAAAATTTTTGCCGCTAGTAGAATGCACCAGTGCGGCATATGATGTCATTTCGTAGATATGTGTATATTTTTACAAGATTTTGAATATAATATTGTGTACAAAATAACTCGAAAATAGGAAGTCGTATGGGCTTCAAACTTTGTATGGTTATTTCATGGGTCAGTCGAACGGCTGCTTTAACTTTAACTGAGTCATGTGGCGAAAGACGTCATCACGTAAAAATGTTGTGTGACCTATTTCTCGGTTGCTCGGAGAAAGTTCAAATTTGGTGTTATTGTTGCTTAATAAGTCGGCAAGATAATGTGAAATTTTGGCACGGTTAGAATGACTGGGTGTGTCACATGACGCCATTACGTAAATATGGATATATTTTTGGCAAGATTTTGTGTGCAAAAAGATCTCGATAACGAAATTTGTTTGGGTCTATCGGGTGGCTGTGTCAATTATTCTTTTGTTTTTGTAAAAGAAAAATTAGGTATGACATGTTTTTTTGTTTTTTTTGTTTTTGTTTTTGTGTACAAAAGCAAGAAATTAAGTAGTTCTGGAGTAAAAGTATACGATATATCCCTGTGCACTGATGTTTCGTGTGCACTGGTTCTTCTAGTTACCTTTCACATTGTTGTGTGTGAGATACTTATGCATCATGTGAATAGGATTGAAACAAATATGTAAGGATATATGAATAAATTCGATGTGAGTGCTCATATCGGCTTTTTTCAAAACAGACTGTACGGATGGTTGACCTCTGAAGCGGGCTAAATTTTGTCTTTGCGAGGTTTTTTAAGTCATTATTGCACTTGTCATTTTTCACTTTTAACACTGTATCCCATAAATTTTTGAACTGACAAGAAGAAATAGCACGTGCTGAGAACAAGGTTTTAATGGAGTAGCATGGGATAATACATGTTTACTGTACACCCGTGATGCGTCATCAGTTGACTCATCAGATTTCAAGTGTTGGTTGTGTCTGAGATATAGACTAGTCGCACTTTTATGCTGACGATAGTGTGATAGTTTAGGGATTCAAGGCTTGCATAATAATAATCTCCAACCTCTTCAAGTTTGTGGTGGATATATGGGAGTATTGCACTGAAGCCATTGAAACGATGTTGGTCATAAGGATGCAAAATTGACCGGTGTCGTCTTAAACTGAGCTAATTGTTTATGACTTAATGAGACTGTCCCCTTTGTTTAACACTGAACTACCGACGTTAGGAAAATTGAATATGAATTAAGTTATCAAATAACACGATATTATTTAAAATAAGAATTCTGTAGCAAATAAGAAACCAGATAGTTTTTGGTAGACTATTCCGGAATAGACGACCGATAAAATGAATGTCATGGAAGCCCAAACTTTTTCATTATTTCAATATTTTAGGTTGCAGACTGCATAAACAACTTATTTTCTTATCTTAGAAACAGAAAAAAAGTAAAATATAAAAAAATTGAAAATAAAAATTAATTTAAAAATTACCGGCTTTTTAATAAACAGCTAGATATAAATTCAATTTCCAAATATTTTTATTTTTCTTTCGCCAAAAGTTAAGAATTTATATCGTTTAAGTTATTTTCACCTTTTTGTATAAAAAATGAAGCATTAGTGATTTATTTAGCATTCGAATTACGGGTAGTCTAGTCCTGAATAGCCTGCAAAAAAGTATCAGATGTCTTTTTTGCTTCAGAATTTTTATTTTTCTTCAGAATTCTTATCTTAAAGAATATACCGCTTCCTTCAAAGAGCGTTTAAAAGACGTTCTAACAGTGTGTTGAAAGACGTTTTAAAATACTTGTGAAGGACAGAATTATTCAAGAAAGCACGTTTTAATGTGTTGTACAAGACGTTTTTAATTAAAATAGTAATTTTAACGTTGTGTGTTTGATGGGTTGGGAAGTCACGTGAAGTGTCGTTATGCTGGGCAATTGCCGAGGCTGTGTTAGTATTATGAGCATCTCATAACCACCCTCAGTTAAGCATTGAAAGGGCAACAATTCATTAGTTCTGACTTGAAGTATTGAGGCGAAGAAAACATCTGTTTCTCATCCCTCAGTCACGTCATTAAAATCGCAAATAAAAAGGAAGAAGTGGCCCGGCCGAATGAAAAAATTTCGGGTAAAAAGAAATCGTACGGGTTTGTAAAATCGTGAAGATAAAAAGGTTGACCCGGGAGGCAGGATAAGTACTGCAAATGGCCCTTTAGAGGAGAAAATTATCCAAAAATTTTACGATTGTGTCTTGTGCACTCTCATTTTCATGCAACAATTAAAAGCTTCAAGGTAGCAACTCAGAAATTGCTGATATAATGCGGGGAAAAACAAACAAGTCACTCAAGTCGAATAGGCAGGGCTCGAAATTAGTGGGAGCCCGGGAGCCCGAGGCTCCCAGATTTCGCGCCGGGCTCCGAGATTTTTGGATCTCGGAGCCCGGCTGGCTCCCGGAAAATCCGTTATTATTTTAAAATACTGAAATCGGATTTTATTTATTGTGACGTCAGAAACTTAACAATTACTTAATTATTTTTAATTATTTTATGAGAAATCCATGGTTTGAAAACTGCACGCTAGCACATCAGGTTTCTCCACAATGAAGGTGTTCATAATTGATAAGAAATCAGCTTTGAAACATTTCAGGACTACATTGTGGAACTAGAGCAGTGTGCATAGTCCACATATTCCCCACAGGCCCCCATCAATTAAACATGGCCATCAATAGTCAATCAGAAGGCTGAAATTTTCCAAGTCCAGTTGGTGCATTTTCCATGGACGAACCTGGCCCATTTACTACACCGACCTGTGTTTGTTCCCATAGAAGCTACATACCAAGTTTCATTAAAATCCCTGCAGTTGTTCTTGAGATATCGTGTTAACAAACTCATTCCGATGCTGAATAATTTCCAGGATTTGGTAAATTTCGAAGTGTATTTGGATCATTTTCCTTGGGTCAACCTAACCCATTTACCAGACAGACCTACTACTTCAGTGACCATCTACACTATAGGGTTTTCTTCCTGCTAGATTTTATTGAAATCGAATTCGCTATCTCTGAGATACCGTGTGCACATAGTCAAAAAGTTAAAAACATACCAAAGTGAAATTCAAAAAAAAAAAAAAAAAACGTTCACAATAAAATTTTAATCAGAATCAACCTTCGTGATGATGTGCACTATCTGGTGTTTCTAATTCCAGGGTTTGGAGAAGATCCGATGAAGTGTTTTAGAGATGTCGCGTGAACAAAGTCCAAAACATAAAAACAAACCAAAGTGCCAAAGTACCAAAAGTTCGTCAAAAATTCAATTTTGACAAAAATAAAAAATAACCCTTTAGTGATGATCTCACAGTATGGTCTTTCTTTCTAAAAGGTGTGATGAAGATCTGATTAAATGTTTAGATATATCGCGTAAACAAAGTCCAAAACAATTAAAAAAACACCTAAGTGAAAATTTCAAAAATTTCAGACCAAATGGCCTACACATCTAAGAGGAATGAGTGGTAACGGACTTACAGACGGACGGACGGACAGATAGACAGACGGGCAGAGCGCAATCCATAAGCCCCTTCCGGGGCACAAAGAACCGGTTGGGGACTAAAAAACGAAAAGTGATTGGCGGTCCTGCCTAAGTAATGATCACGTTAGTTACTTCATGATGGTTCAACTGGAATCAGAAATATCTAGCTTTGACCCTAGCCATGTTATTGATCTTTGGGCCACTTCAGGTGTTTGAATAAGGCGTCCCGATATGATGGACAAAAAAGAGGAACATAATGAAAAAGGCAAACAAGACATAAATGAAGAAAAAGAAGCTTGGCAGAACTTAGATTTCGTGTTATGACAAGTGTCATTAATAAAAAATCGAATACACTGTTTTTTTTATTTATTTATTTTTTCTTTTTTTTTTTTTTGGTCTTTTTTTTATTTAATCAAACATGTATACTCCGGGCTCCCAGATTTTGGGTCGGGCTCCCAGATTTTCAGACCCGGGAGCCCGGTGGCTCCAAGTCAAAAATAGTTAAGTTCGAGCCCTGCGAATAGGTCTAAAAAATTGCGAGTAAAAAAAAGAAAGAAATCGGATGGTTGTATAAAATTGTAAAGTTAAAAGATTTACCTGTAATGCAGAAAAAAATAATGAAAATGGTCTTTCAGAGGAAGCCCTTAACCTGACAGTAACACAGTAAAAACTTAAAATTTGCAACTTATAAAGTGATAGTTCGAGTCATGTCACTGACACTTTATAAAACGCTACCCCATGCTTTGCGAGAAAAAAAAACGAAACTACAATTTTGGCTTATACCCGGTATTACCGAATCACCAAAATTTTGAAAAATGATTTTTAAAGGTTCGGCGCCATCCGGGACTAATTTTTTCGAGAAAAAAAATTACCGTCGGCCCGGTCATTTTTGTATAAAGATTGTGTTGAGAAACCAGACTGTTTTCCTCCTGGCCTTTGTTAACTGATAAGGCAGTATTTATTCCCCATAGGGGGAATATGTGCGATCGACCGTGTGTCGGTCTGTCGGTCGGTCTGTCAGCAACAGCTTGTTAACACGATAACTTAAAAACTGCCCGAAGGATTTTAATGAAACTTGGTATATGGCTTCTATGGGAACAAACACAGATCGGTATTGAAAATTGGCCGGGTCCGTGCAAGGAAAATGGACCAGCTGGATTTAGAAAATTTCAGCTCATGATTGACTATTGTGTGAGCTTGTTAACACGATAACTTAAAAACTGCCGCAAGGATATTAATGAAGCTTGGTATATAGCTTCTATGGGAACAAACACATATTGGTATTGTAAATGGGCCAGGTACGTGCAAGGAAAATGGACCAGCTGGAATTAGAAAATTTCAGTTCTTGATTGACTATTGATTTCGTGTTTAAGTGATGGGGGGCCTGTGGGGAATATGTGGGCTATGCACACTGCTCTAGTTGGGAAATGAACAGATCCTAGGTGTGCAAATCGTGTTATTCTTTCATATGATAGGCAGAAACTGGTGACATTAATAATTCCTAACAATTATGTGAACGCATTCCTAACATGCATACATTACTTCTATTTTAACATAAGTAAATCATTTTGAGTTTTTTTTTTTGAATTTCAGTGTTCGCGTTAGGTTTAAAATTCTGCGTCCAACTGGAGGCAGACATTTTACAATCCCGCAAATCCCGCGTCCAATTTTCAGGTGGCTGACCTGAAAAACCGGAGATTGGCCGTTATGTGGAAAGTGATTACAGATAGATCGATTTGGAGCTCATTTTCGAGCCTTTGGGTCTGAACACCATGGGGTATTTCGGTGACTTTGGTCACGGTCATAAACTGGAAGTTGACCATTATCTCGAAAGCAATTGCAGATAGAGCGATGTTTGAGCTCATTTTCGACCCTTTGGGCCTAAACGACGTTATTATAAGCGGTTTCTCGGTGACCGTGACCGTCTCAGTCACGATCAAAAACGTAGATTGACCATTATCTTGAAAATGGTTGGTGATAGGACGATTTTGAGCTTGTTTTCGACCCTTTGGCCTAGACGACGTTACATATGAGATACCTCGGTGACATTGACTTCGGTGAAGGTCAAAACCGGAAGTTGACCATTAACACGAAAAAGGTAATTTTTTCGACTTTCTGGGCTGGAACGACCACACAGAAGGGTTAGCCCGCTGACCTTTATTTACTAGACCAAAATAAGACAGAAGCATGCTCCCATTCATACATATAATGTAAAATTCCATGCATTCTTTGAACTAACCGAGTACTCCTCGAGATCAACAATTGTTTTCTTGTAATAGTAAGCGATGTACAGGCTTCCCCAGCACAATTCCCAAAAGCATTTTTTTAAAAAATATGACTACCAAAACTTTTTAAATCCCCCCCCCCCCCCCCCGCCCTATTTGACTAATTTTTCGCGGACCACCAAAACAGTAAGTTTTCAAGAGAGAATCATTTGGGGAACAGTTGTACAAAATTAGGAGTCCGACCGAAATTGTAGAAGCAATTACCAACAATTAAAAAATGCCCCATTTGGTCAATTTGGTCAATTTTCTAATGAATATTTGTGCAAAGACAATCCGATCAAAATTGCGGAAGAGGAAGCATTTTGAAAAGTTCCAACCAACAATTATAAATGCTGCCATTTGGCAATTTTTTGACGGATTACCAAAGAAGGTTATTTTTCAAGAGAGAACCATATAGAGAACAATCATTCAAAACTGGAAAGGAATTTGATAAAAATTGTTGGAGAAGAAGCATTTTGAATACTGATTAAAATATTTAAAGAATTAAAATATGTCCTCCCAATTTGGCTAATTTTTGGTGGATTGCCAAAATAGAAATATTTTTCAAGAGACTTCTTCCTGATGAAAATTTTTGCAGAATTTGAAGAAAATCCCTTCAAAATTGTGGGAGAAGAAGCATTTTGAAAATTAGCAATAAGAAGTTTACCCCCCCCCCCCCCATTCAGCCAATTTTTGACGGATCGCGAAAACAAGTAATTTTGGGGACAAAAATTAACCGTACCAGCTAATCGTTTTTTTTTTTATTTTATTTTGACGTTATTGTGTCTACCCGACCAAGGGGAGACACATAGTGTTTGTACGTTCTGTATTTATGTGTATTTATGTATGTATGATTGTGTGTGTCAGTCTGTTGTGAACAAAAAGTTGTGTGAAAGCTATATCGAGAACGAAAAGTCGGATCGACTTCAAGCTTGATCTGTTCATTTTTTCGGTAGGTCGAACGGTTCTATCAACTTTTTACATTATCAGGGAAGGCGTATGGCGTCATTACGTAAAAATGCGAGTGCGAAATTTCTCAGCCACTGAACAAAGGAGAAAGTTCAAGCTTGGTGGGATTGTTGCTTGGTTGGCCCGAAAGATTTTATCAAGTTTTGCCGCGATTAAACGAACGACTGCAGCATGTCCCGAAATTAAGAAAGGCGTATGACGTCATTACGTTAAAATCTTATATGTAAGATTTCTCAGCCGCTGAACATCGAATAATGTTCAAACTTAATAGAATCGCTGCTTGGTAAGTTCGAAATATTCGCTCAAATTTTATCGCAAGTAGAACGAAAGAGTGTTGCGTATGACGTCATCACGTAGAATATGTATGTATTTTGAACAAGATCTTGTGTGCAAAATAGGTCTTGAATGTAAGATTTCTCAGTCGCTGAACATCGGAAATAGTTGAAACTTGGTGTTTTTTTTTTTTTTTTTTTTTTTTTTTTTGCCTGGTAGGTCCAACAGATTCTGTCAGAATGTGTCGCGAGTAGAAATAACGAAAACGGCGCAGGACGTCATCACGTAAAATATGCATATAATTTGAACAAGACTGGTATTCCTTATGGCAGTCGAACGGTGTTCCAACTTTTGAGACGTGTAGTGGGGTGGTGGTAATTAAGAAATCCGTCATTACGCACAAATTTTTTTGTTGCTAAGCAAAGTGTTTCGATAGCAGGAAGTCGGATCGACTTCAAACTGGGTGTAGTTTTTCGTTGGATAAGTCGCACCGTTTTTGCAAAACATTAAACTCGTATAAAACTAAGAAAGTTGTATTGTGTCACCTTAAGCCCCCTGTCCCCCCGTCCCCCTTTTGTTGGCTGAGCATAGTTGTTAACTACGCTGGGGATTTCAGCGTTTTCCAGAAGATCCTCGAGTGTTCCTGCATTCTTTACACTGCTTGAAAACATTAGCCGCTCAACAGCATTTCTTATCGACCCATAGCTATTTCTTTGTCTGTGGCTATTTTATTGGCATTATTACCTTTTTGTGTGTTTTCTCATCTGCAGCTGTTACGTAACGTGTCACTGATCAGGGTAGAGTTTTGATTGTGGTGCATTATGATGTCGTTATCCCCCCTCTCTAACGAGGTGAGTCGGGTGTTTTGCAGTTTTGAAAAATGCCTATTGCTTTCTAGCCGATGGCAATGTACGAAAACAAGTTAATATGTCATGGCTCTAACTAAGCTTAGGGTTCACAACGTTACCGTATCGTTGGGTAAAAGAGTTGGGTTGTGTTAAGAGTCGTACCTACATCAGAGGGCCGGAGGGAGGAGGTGATAGTTAGCAAAACCAAAAAAAAAATTACCACTGAGTTAGAGAAATTGTGATGTATCGAGCAATTCAAAGACCCGGATAAAAAAGACTGATAGCACCTATTTGTAACAACCAACTTCAACACCGGGATAAAAAGATGTAAGGAGAAATCTGTTTGTCGTAACCCCTTCCAGATTCGGATAAAAAGACATGCGGTAAAACCAGCCTGTCCTGTCCAACTTCCAGACCCGGATAAAAATGTAACGTGCAGTAAAACTGCTGTGGTGACCAACTTCTAGACCCAGAGACAAAAGACTCATAGTAAAACGTATTTTAGCGGCCACCTTCTAGACTCGGATAAAAAAAGATGTACAGTAAAGTCATGTAATTTTGTTTATTTCCAGATTTTGACAAGGAATTATGATTGTGTTTGCAGAATGAATCCTTTATTTAAGTAATAAGAAAAAGGGAAAATGGTTATTGATGATTTATGGCTTTAGTCGGGAAGACTTTTGAAACTAAAAAGGCGTCAATTGAAAGTGTGCGATATAAGCCTATACTGCGTTTTGTTTGCACTGGCAGCTTTGGTTTTGAATAAGTGTTAATCAACCATTTCTCATTTTAAACAGTATTTATTTCGTTTACAAATTACAAGAATACATCAATGTAACTCTGAAATAAGCTTGATCAGACCTAAATTGTTTTGTTGTTGAAATTAGAACTGAATTACAAGTGGGATTTAATGGCCAACGGAAACTCAAATATTACTTTTGTTGCCATTTTTACTTGTCGTTTACTACACGTTTACGTGCAACCTTGGCTAAATTAACAATATGCATAAAGGTGAGGAGCACAATCATTCGGTCGAAAATGTTGACCGATTCAAATTATTGGTTTTGCTTTTTGAACTGGGTGTCCATTTTGCGTCGAAATCAAGATAGTCGAAATCAAGATTTGTCCTTGGTTACAAAATAATCCTATTGCATAATCCTATTGCATAACTCCGAGTTTCATGACTGTGGTAGTGTTTTTTCTAGTCGGTCACTTCGTCACCTCATATCAGCACATTATAATATGTCCAAAATCTAAGACTTTAGTCTACCTAGAATCCAAATCTGAATTACCCGCTGCAGAAATATGATTTCTAACACCTTCACTGACGATAATTGTGAAATATCTTGGTTTTTAACATTAGTCATTCTAAACTCCATATTATTCAACATAGGAGCATTGAAACGAATATAAAATTAGATAAGAACTATTCCGAAATGGACAGCAGACAAATTATGTGTTACAGAATTTCTTCCATAAGAAAAAGTGAAAATTGTGGAAGAGTTTTTGTGTAGCTTTTGACAAACGGGAAATGTAAAAATGTGATTACGGATTTCATATTTGGCGCTTCTTTTTACATGGTACTGTTTTGAATAGCTGACTTTAAAATACGACCTTTAATAGTGCGTTGTTGCTACTTTATTATCACAGTATTTGAAACTGAAACCTTGCACATGTACACGTACTGGAGTTCTATATCGAACCTGATCAAAATTTTCAACAATCCCACTCTCACTGTTTGAGTACAAATGAAGACATGCAGAATTAATATGAGTAAAAACATGACTAACAACGCATGTGATCTGATCACTACTTCGGTAGTGCGGATGGTAGAGAAAGAGGCTCATGAAATTTTTAAATTCGCCCAAGTGCCGAAAGAAGTCACGCTTCTCCCATTAAAAAGTACAGCACATGTAATCAATGACTGTAATTTGCAGTGGTCAATAAAATGAAATAACGTAGATGGATAATGATGTGAAAGCAGCCTAGGTACTGAAAGTTAAGTTGATGGACGTGTTGGAAGGAACTAGGAGACCTGAAAATATATTATCTGTCATTTCTTATGCATGAAGACTTTCTTAGCTTAAATCTAGTGTTTACACGGCACAAATAATAATAATAACAATAATAATAATAAAAATAATAATAAACGGCGTCATCGATACGTCATGTGTAAGTGTAAATCATTACGATATCCCTTGGGAAGCACAGAGGAAAAGTAATATCGTTGTTTTTTTAAGCGGTTTAGTACATGACATTGAGGCCTTTGCAATTATTTTGCTCCCATTTGTCGCTTCAGGGCATATTCCTTTTGAACGCAAGTTATAGATACAGGGATGGGTCAAGTCAAGTGCTGGTTTCATGGTAAAGACAGCTTTGGGAGTGTGATATGGGCTAGAAGGTGGATGAGAGGCGTGTAGCTTAACTTTTAAAAATAAGACGACGTTGCTTGTCATCCACATTTAAACTGTGTGATAAAGGGAAATTGATTTTCAACTTGCGCATCGTGTGACAGTTGAATGTCCAAAATGTTCGAATGTTCGATAAAAACGCTGTGATACGGCGTGTTTTATTTCTTATTACTAAGTACCAATTTGTTGTTGGAATAAACATGTTAGTGCGCTCCTGAAGGTTTGATATCGAATCAATTAGAGAGATGTGGCAGATTAAAAATTATCACACATTGAACCCCCTTTGCCCAATCATAGTCGCCCGTAGTTATGACATTGCAATCAAAAGTCCTTTGGGTGTTTTACTTTAAAATGAAATGAAAATGAAATTAACGCTTTCAGTTATAATTTTAGAGTTTTAACTAACAATGAAGTTAAGTTAATGGAGAAGTTGTAGATCTGGATTTTGAACGGATAAGTGTTTTCTTTCTGTAAGGAATGTAGAGTTTGGCACAACTTTTCGAGAATGATCGACTTTTTGTTCAGGTTTGTGTTTTTCGACCAGAATTTTATTCACAACTGTATTATAATAACCTGATCGGGATGCTTTTCCGTCTATACTTTAAATCGATAACTTAATCTGTCGTCTTTTCTTGCACCTTTTTCCTGTCTGAAGTCAAATGTGGGATATAAAGTATTTTTGGATATTATACAGGAAAAATTAGTCTCTGTTCCAAATACTTCATTGGTAAATGTAATTGTGTCATTGTTAACAAAAACCAGTGACGCGGTGGCGATATTAGAGTTTCGTGGATCAGCGCACACGAGTCAAGAGAAAGTTTTTGGGAACAAGTCAAAACTTAGGAAGCCGCAGGTAAGCTGGAAAAGAGTATGGTCCACATAGATTCAGATATATTCGCTAGAGACCAGAGCAACAGTATTTTATTTGTTTTCACAAAGGAAAAAATTTCACTGCTCTTAACAGACTGGTACCAGTAGCTCCGAGGCAACTCTTCCTTATTTTTACTCCGTATATAAGCCAAATTACACATTGGGCGTTCCCAATAAAAAGGCGCAAAAAATTCCGCGTTTCGAATAAAAATAACCGGGTGAAAAATTCAAGAAATGATAGAGAGATTTTGCCTAAATGTCAAATTTCTCTTGCACCAAAGATCAGTTGCGCTTTTAACAACCGTACAAACTTGTATGCCATTTTAAAAATGTATTAAAGGTTTTAACATATAGTTTCAATTTCTTTTATGTTCCGAGTATAAGCTGTTTTTGCGATATTTCGTCTATATTTTTCTATCGTTTCTTTTATTTTTTACCCGGTTCCCTCGCAGTCGAAATTCGACATTCTTGTGCATTTTATTCGAAACACCCAAAGTGTGATTTGGCTTATCGCACTGTCAGGTGAGCCGATCCCGAGTAGCGAACGACTTCTCGGAGCCACTCTTAACAATAACTTATTGTAAATGTTTTCGTAGTACAAGATAGTGTTACGAGTCTTCAATTAACTGTTAAAAGGTGGTGCTTTAGATATTTTGTCGGGTTTTTTTCAGTTTGATTTAAATCAGAAACATTAAAAAAATCAGATTTATATAAAAAAAATCAAAAAGCATGATTTTTTTTTTTTTTAAATCAGATTTTTTCCCAGCCCTGACAATAAGCCAAATCACAATTTTATGAATCGCTGCAATTCGTTGTTCTCGTGTGTTTTATTCGAAGCAATGCATTTTTTTAGATTTTATTTAATTATCGAACTTGATTCTTGAATTTTTTTCCACAAACGAGATTCATAGTACGATATTTAGTGCTGTGCTATGTTGAGCCCGGAAATGAAAGTAAAAAAATATGTGATAGGCTACTGTGTGAAGTAAACTGTTTAAGAGGAAAATAACTGCAGAAATGTCAACCTGGGAAAACTTTGCCATGTTTTATAAATGTGCAGTATAGCTATCGTTGCAGTTGGAACAGATTGGGTAGTATCTTTGTAGGTAGGCATCAAGTAAACACGTGAGACATGGTTGCACAAGATGAACAAGAACGCATGAAGCATCTACTCAGCGAAGCTCTCCCCATGTTATGTAAAAGCGGGCTGAAGTTTTCATCAGAGTTCTGTGTCGAGGCTTTGATAGGGATCACTTTGGATAAAAATGACGTATTGCTTGTAAGCATTAAAGAAACTGTCAAGTCGGAAAAGCGGGGCGAAAAATCGATAGAATTTGATGTGAAGAGAAGCAGTCAAGAAATCCCCAATTCGAACTCAGCGGGCAAAGTAAGGAGGAAAAGAAGTCGCGTGAAAAATGCATCAGCGGGCGAAAATGATGATAGTGAAGGGAGCGGCACTGATGGTATGTTTTAGCTGACAACCTCGCATTTGTGTTTGTTTTAGTTTTCAGTCTTGTGGAGTTTATTTTTCGTCAAGAAATATTTAATTAGTGCTTGAAAGCATTTCAGATCGCATGTGAACTATTTTGTGGAATGTGAATTCCGTGCGTTACTTGCTGAAGTAGCACTTTTGTGACATCTTTTTATTATAAGAGGAAAAATAGGATATATCACATCCCACGTGAATATTTAAACAATTATTTGTCGCGTTTGCTTTTCTAAATGTTCATTAAAATATGTAAATATTAAGAAACGTAGATCAAGTACGTGCGATTCTTCTGGGGTCGACAGTTTAATGTGCATAAGTTGTCAATTCTAAAATATGCGCCTGTGTGAACTTGTATCTATATTTATTTCAGGACAAACCGGAAATAAACGCCTCAAAAAAGAACATGGTGATCCTAAAGCAAGTTCAGTCCCTGCAGATAATGATATTGTGGTCAAATTAGAACCAGAAGAGTTGAACCTAGATGTAGAAAACACCAAGCAAGAAGATTTCACGTCGGATTTCCCTGTGAAGTCACTGCCGGTTTTTCCAGTAGAAGAAAGCTCGCTCAGTTTAGCAAGTGATACGTCGTGGCAGGAATCGTCCTTTTCACAGACCGGCGCCACAGGGATACCACCGACCACGTCACAAGAAGGGGCAGACGGTTCTCCAGCGGATCTATCTTTCATGGTTAGTGCATGGTTACTGCAAATACTGCTGTTTGGCAGTAACTCGGATGTTTTTAATAACGGAAAGAAGAGTGCAAA
This sequence comes from Protula sp. h YS-2021, assembly GCA_949752745.1. Taxonomy (NCBI): domain Eukaryota; kingdom Metazoa; phylum Annelida; class Polychaeta; order Sabellida; family Serpulidae; genus Protula; species Protula sp. h YS-2021. Next base: position 26,631,801 of record OX457024.1, read on the forward strand.
TGTCGTCTCTGAAATGATTTTTTTGGCGCGAGTGTTTCTGACAGCTTCATCCGCTGCACTGGCAGCTCAAGGGTGCATGTGATGGCGCTGTGTAGCGCCAGTGCCAATAGCTGATGGCTACGGTACGGGTTGTTTACATATTAGATAAAGTAGGTGCTGGTTAATTCGTAGAAGACTGATTAGCGTTATTAGTTTTACTAATTATTCCTCCCCGACAGGGGGAAACATAGTGTTTGTCTGTGTGTAATACGAGTGTGTGTCTGTTGTGAACAAAATGTTGTGTGCAGGTTATCTCAAGAACAAACAGTTGGATTGGCTTCAAACTTGGTCTGTTTAATGCTTTGAAAGTTAGGACGATTTTCTCCTCTTTTGACGCGTATTACGTTATTATGGAATGCGTATGACGTCATTACGTAAAATTCGTGTGTGTAAAATTTCTCAACCGCTGAACATCGGGGAAAGTTTTAACTTTGTGGGATTCTTGATTTGTAGGTTCGTAGCATTCTGTGAAATTGTATCGCAAGTAGAACGAACGAGTACTGCGTATGACGTCAGCACGTAAAATATGTATATGGTTTGAAAGAGATCTTGTAAGCAAATTGTCTCTGCAGTTAACCTGTTTGTAACTTCCACCTTCAAGACATAAAAAGACGTAAAATAAAAGCTTTTTGTAGTGACCACCGTCGTGATTCGGATAAAAAGACGTACGGTAAAATCTGGCTGTCCAGAAGACCTTCGAAGCCCTAATAAAAAAGTAAGTGTAGTAAAACTTCGAAACCCGGATAAAAGGGCATGCAGTAAAACCTGTTTAAGCGACCACCTTCCAGACTCGGATAAAAAAGAAAAACAGTAAAACCTGCTTCAGTAACCACCTTCCAGGCCCGAAAAAAAGACGTAGGGTAAAACCTGTTTGTAGTGACCACCATTCAGACCCAGAGAAAAAAGATGTACAGCAAAACCTCTTTTAGTGACTTCCTTCGGGACCCGGATAAAAAGGCGTACCGTATACCTGTCTGTAGTGATAAGCTTCCCGACCCAGGTAAACACGTGCACCCGCCCTATATAAGTCTGTACTCAGGTTTTGTGTGCACCAGCCGCTCTAGTCTTGGGGGTCTTTTCAGTTTATGGTTGCAGTATTCGTAGTTTCGTATAATTCGAACCGTTTTGCCCGATTGCTCGAGGTTCGGATTGACTAACACGGGCTATATGCGCTTTCTCTTCTGCAGTTCTTTTGCGATTGGGTTTAAGAGTGTTCTCGTTAATCGTTTCAACAAACCAAAAATTACAACTAGTTTTAACGGACGTATGCGTGTTATGACAAAGTTAACTTATAAACAGGGTTTGCATGTTTCCTGAATAAAATCGATTTTTTCCAGGGCACTGGAAAAAAGTGGCAGAAATGGAAAATACTAAAATTTACGTGAAATATAAATCGTTATTTGTATTTTTCCGTAAATAAATATAGCGAAATTGCCACAGTATTTCAGTAAACAAACACAAACTGAACTTTTGATTACCAGGTTGATAATTATATGTCTCCCCTAAGGAGACATATATAGCATTTGGTGTGTCCGTCCGTCTGTCCGCAGTGAGTTCATGTGAAATTAATGAGTTTGTTTTTCTCAAAACATACATACGTATTGGGGTACATGTCTTGATGATGCCCGTGTTATTTTTTTCCGTTCCTTCAAAAATTGTATTTTTGACAAATTTTTGAACAAGGGGGGGAGGGGGGGTTCGTGCATTTTTTTCACTTTGACAGGCTATATCTCCAAAACAGTCCGTTGGATAAAGCTTAGACATCGCAAGAAGAACACACATATAGTGCAAATGTATACTGCAAAATTTTTCTTCATTTCCATTGAAAATATTTTTTTGGCGAATTTTTAAATTTTTGATTTTTAACTTTTTTTTGGGCCATATTGTTGCGATATCTCCGAAACAGGTTCTTGGATTAGGCTGAAATGTGACAAGAAGAACCCACATATAGTGCAAATGTTTACTGCGAAGTTTTTCTTCATTTACTGTAAAAATGTATTTTTGGCGATTTTTTCAGTTTTTGGTCTCGCCAATGTACTTTTAAGCAAGGAATTTTTTCCACGTCACTGATGGGGAGCGGGGAGACATATCCGTTTTTGTTTTAACAAAAACACTGGCCAGTCTAGTTAAATGGATATTTAGGCAACTAGATTGTATTCAAGATAAAGAAGTATTTTTACCCATCAAAATTGCTTGCGACTATTAAGCACTGAATATTTGACAAATTAAAAATGGTTTGGGAACTGAGTGACAGCCAAGACATGGGTGCATGGACTGAGATGGACACTGGTCCGTGTACGGCTTGTTAAGGTGCATATTTGTAGGGTTTACACAAACAGCGCTCATCACTGTCTGTGCCAAAGGCAAACTGATGATACCTTAAGACAAGAAAGTTCATATAAAATGACCTATAAGTAAACAATGATAAATAGAGTGGCGGCCAAAGAGAACTACTTTTTTTTTTTTTGGCCATTTTTTCCCACAATTGACTGGTAAAAAGTGTTGTTGCTGGATGGTAAAAACCGCGGATTTTTTTCACGGTAGAGAAAAACAGCCAACCCCGATTACAAAAATCATTAGCGTGGTTGCGGATGTACAAATATTTATGTGTCGCCTGCTCCCCGTACACATACTGCGTTTTTTTTACCTGTCCTCTGATTTTCCTGTTCACGGTAATTTTTATGTGTAGAGTGTGAGAAAACAATTGCATGACTGAACATTAGCAAAACCAACGGTAGGTAACAACTTTTCTGTTCTGAATAATTTTCGAGAATGTAAGTATGAAAATAGAAATTTTTGTAAGATTTAAACCAAACAATAAGTAATTATTCCATAGTGCTCAGACTTGGATCGGGATGCATTCAATTTCTTCGGGACTGTCGTTTCTAGTATGAGAAAAAGTCAGCCGTGAGGACAAGTTGACAACGCCAAGTTTTGACTAATTTGAGAATTCGTCGAATGGGAAATCGTAACTGATTTTGGTCTCGTCCTGAAGATTACTTTTCAACAGCGTAAGGAAAACCGAGCGCAAGGCATGTCATACTTTCCGGCGGCTTTGATATTTACGTATTGTTTATATATAGATATTTTTTTGCAGACTCCTCACGACGGAAATTTCGATCTCAGCAGTGGCATATACAAACAGGACGATAGCACGTGGATCTGTAAACTTTGTAGGTCCCCCTTCAGGGCGGTGGCCAGTGCTAAGTGGCACCTGAAAGTTGTACACTATAAACAGAAAGATTTCAAGTGTTCCTTTTGCTCCTATCGCGCCGGTAAAAGATACGACGTAGCGCGGCACGAGAAGAGAAAACATGCGGATATGTCCCAGACACTGTCAGCGACTGCCCCAGATTTTTGATCCGATGCCTGGATATTGCTGCCGAGGCCCGGATGTGCTTACACGCCCGGGCGGACAAACAGGCGTCGTACAGTCCTGAGTGGCAGTCATAAGTGTATCATTACGTTTCTTTCCCACGTTTTCTGTGGTTACCAGTAGAACCGCCGAATTGTGATATTTTTACGCAGATTTGTCGTGTGACCAGCACTTGTAACTGAATTCACTTCGTTGTGTCTGTTAAGAAATCTTGTGTTAGTTATTTTGACCAGTTTTAACATTCATTGGAAATATCTGTAACTAACGGCTCTTCTTTATTTTGCTTTCAAAACAGATGGGGTGTTTGTAGCACTGCTTTGTAAAGCGAGTTTTTATGCTAAAACTGCAACAGAATATGAAAAGGCTATTGCAGTGTCTATTTGTTGGGAAGAAAGTTGGGTGGGGGTAGTTCTACCATTTACACCACTCTTCATTCTGTTGAGTGTACGACTGCAAAGTTTTAATAGAAAAATACGGGCCCAGTGGAGCAAGAAACGCAAAAAAGTGAACCATTCAGTCTCATAGACACGCTTCCTTAATTTAGTAAATGGGGAACAATGCCTTCGCTAACAAATGCCTGGAAAACATGTAGCTGGAAACATGGTGCTCTGGTTGTTTTTGACGACCGCAAAATGTGAACTCTGTGATGATCCCTCTGCATGCGGGTCAGCCTTCGGCTAATTCGTTGCAGCAGCTGGAGATTTGTGGCAATGCTGTAGAGTGCTGTTGAGACAAAGTTACCATGATACCACAAGTAATTGTGCTGTGAATTCGAAAAGTGGGCAGATTTACTATTTTTAGCTAATATGTTTTTATATGTGTATTTTAGTTCATGGGGAGTCTTGAATGCCGATAGTTTTTTTTTTTCAGATCTGCCCAGCAAAGTCGCGCGACATTTAGTCCGTCATTCTTGTGCTTAGGAGTGAATGTGTCTGCATGTTGAACAATTTATCCAAGCTTACTTCGCCTACAGTGTAAGCTGGATCGCTTTTAAAATTTTTCCCGGTCAGGCACTCTTTTAAAAAAAAATTATTCTTTTTGGAAAATTCCAGGTTTTCTAGGATATTTCCACGTAAATTTTTCTTTTAAAAACGTCGATAGATTTAGTAAGAATTTGCTGAACGTTGTATTTTTCTAAGCGTTAAGAGGAATAGTGGGATGCGTAGTCGATGATTATTTTTTTTTCAACCAAAACATATAAGTGTTGGAATTCTGAAAACCCGGCGCGGTCAAAATTCATTGTATGGAAAATGTCTGGAAAACAGGGTATTTCATTTCGGATTCCAGGTGGCCATCCTGAGTAAGATGCATGTACAAAAGCACTTCATACACACCAAATCCTCAGTGGAATCATTTCAGTGCGGTGTGTAAGAAGTCAGAAGAAAAAGAAAAAGAGTAGAATAATAAATTTACTTATACCATAGCATATATTGTTCGGTAGTATTCATAAAGCCCTGTTACTTAACAGTGATTCTTTCTCCTTCTTTAGTGTATTGCTTGGTAAAGGAATCACGAATCAGTTGCGGAATTAGTTGTGGTGTCCGATTGTTCTCCTGATTTACTCATACACTTCGGATGTTGCCCAGCCTCAAGGGCAGTGACACTTTAGTGATCGTGCCATACAAAATCAATCTCATTCAGATTTTGAAAATCACGGAAGAAAAATAGGAAACATGTGAAATAAAAATAAAATGTTCGTGTAAATTAATGATCCCGCATGCTGTTTTTTTTTTTAAGTGTATTCCAAATAAGGTCTCAATCAGTTGTTTGTTACAGGCAGCTCAGTGATAATTTATGGAAGTCGATTGGTCAAGCAAAAAGGGTGCGCCATATTCAAGCTTTAATGCGCTATGATTTTTCGGAATAGTATACTAGACCGTAAATGCTTGAAATACCGTAACATTTTGGAAACTCCAGAAGCTTATAAAATTTTATGTCATGGTGCTTTATTATCCCCTCGCCCAACTTTGTTGGCGAAGGGGATATAGGATTTGGTAAGTCCGTCCGTCCGTCACGCTTTTGGGTAGTGGTCTTGTATGCACAACTCCGACGAACGGGTAAGCACACTCTTTTCAAATCCTATACAGATTTTCTCCTCATATATTGTAGTTGTGCACCTCGTATGCAGTTCATCCGACTTTTCATTTATTTAACCAAAATTGACGTCGAAATTTAGCATATTTTTCGACTATAAAGGCCATATGATCGAAGTCTTGTGTGCACAACTCCGACGAACGGTTAAGCACACACATTTCAAATTCTATACAGATTTACTCCTCATGTATTGTTGTTGTGCGCCTCGTATTCAGTTTGTCCGAATTTTCATTTATTCCCCACAGGGAATATATGCGATCCACCGCGTGTCGGTCTGTCGGTCGGTCTGTCATCAAGAGCTTGTTAACACGATAACTTAAAAACTCCTGCAAGGATTTTAATGAAACTTGGTATGTAGCTTCTATGGGAACAAACACAGATCGGTAATGTAAACGGGCCAGGTTCGTCTAAGGAAAATGGACCAGCTGGACTTGGACAATTTCAGCTCTTGATTGACTATTGATGGACGTGTTTAACTGATGGGGGCTGTGGGGAATATGTTGGCTGTGCACACTGCACTAGTTTATTTAGCCAGAATTTAGGTCGAAACTTAACCAGTTCATTTGAAAGTAATGCGTGCATGCAAACTGAACTTTTGAAATATGTCATACTGTGTTTATGTTAAAAACGTGCGAAGAGCGAGGGGATTTGCACCGTTCCAGTACTCTTGTTAAGCATGAACCCTCACTAAGTGTGAATCACCTTTAAGGAGGGGGGGGGGGGTTGCTGATGTACCGAAGTGTCCTGATTTTTGGAGTTTTGTGCAATTTGGCCAGTGGTTTGACAAGAAGTTAGCTCTTTTGAAGGCTTCTAGGTATCAGTTGTAAAATAAAAAAGGAAATTCAGAACCTTTGATGTAGACAAGCTCTGTGCTGTGGTTAAATGGCTGTTACAGAATGCACCAAAGTAATGAGGCTAAAGGGTGGAGGAGGGGGTAAGTGCGTTTGAATGAAGCTTCTGCTAATTAAGAATGTGGTTTATTCACGGTGCTGAGAGTGACAAATAGTGCAGTATTTTATCAATAAAAAATATTATTAAGTATTTTTTTAATCATTGATAGATAACGATAAACTAAAAACGCCGTATTATTTAAAAGAGAATTCTGAAGCAAATAAGAAACCAGATGTTTTTTGGTAGGCTATTCCGGAATAGAGTACCGATAATGTCACAGAAATCAATATTGCTTCATTTTTCTTACAAAATAGGTGACAATCAGTAAGACAATGTAAATTCTTATCTTTTGACGAAAGGAAAACAAATAAAAACATTGAAACACTGAATTTACATTTGACTATTAAAATGTCGGTAGTTCAGAATTGAATAACCTTTTGAAATTTATAAATTTTTGAAATGTCTTTTTATTTTAAGTTTGAACATTTTTTTCTTATAAGGCAAGAAAATAAGTCGTTTATATAGTCTGCAACATAAAATAATGAAAAAGTTTCGATTTCTGTGACCTTCGATTTATCGGTAGTCTATTCCGGAATAGCCTACCACAAAATATCTGGTTTCTTATTTGCTTCGGAATTCTTATTTTAAATAATACGCTGTTTAAAGTAGGACAGAAAATATTCGCTGTCACCAACCCACGCAATAGAAAAGTGTCTCTTTGAACGATGTGGTATTGAGTTTAGTTGTAGAAGAAATATTTCTTTGCTTTTGGTATAGACTGGTATTAGTTTTGCTGGGAATTAATCCGTAAAAATTGAGAAAAAAATGTACTTTAGTTGTTTGTTTTAACAAAAATTGAGTTATATGGCCAAAGATGTGTAACACTGATGCTGAGAGAGAAATTGATTGAGCGCTGTGCATATTGGTGTTTACTGTAGTTGAATAATAATAATAATATTTATGTAAAGACCTTTGCCGTGAAGTCATTCCTGCCAACTGGTGTGCCTTATGGTACGCTCCCATATCTCCATCCCCCACCCCGATTTACTCACCGGGCAATAAAAAAAAACGCACACACATACTTCTATCCCAATTTTGCTGTTAAACGGCATGGTGATAACGTTCAAGACAAAGATACTGCTATTTGACAGTTCCTACATTGAATTCTTTGACTATGTGTGTTTTAAACGAATTGAGCATTTTAAATTTTTAGTAGTGTAAAATAGCGTTTTAAAGCTGCAACGTAATTTTTAGTTTTGCTTTTATTTTTACCACAGTTTGTGTAGTTTATGCCAGCTTATCAAAAACTTATCTGTCATGAGCTATACGTTAAGGTTACGCAATTTGCATTGTGATTTTATTTTGTAATCTTATTTTCTGTATCTGGTGAAATAAAAAGCCGAAAAAAAACACTTTCTTTCTGTCGTTGTTTCGACACATTGAATACGGAACCAGGGGTTGGAGGAGAGGTGGGGAGGGGGGGGGGGGGTTGTTCAGAAAAATGCAATTGATTTAGGGCCGCTAGAAGCAATTTCAGTTCGTAACAAAAATTCACACTAACACGAGTCCTGTTGCACTGCACATCGTACGAACTTCACCTATTCGAATTATTTCGGCAAAATTCTACAGATTATCACACTTTCAACTTGATCAGTATTCAGGAGTAACCAATTGCGATGCGGTGTGAGCTGAATCCCCGGCATGGATTTCACAGGAGCATGTAAACCTTGATTTAATAACCTTGTGCATTTTGTATTTTACAGAGTCCTACTTCCGGTGCTAATTTGGATCTGAATGCGAGTGTTTATAAACAAGACGGAAACACGTGGATATGCCAGTTTTGTGCTGCACCATTCAAAACTAGTAGAAACGCCAGATCTCATATAAAAATAGTGCATTTCAAACTGAAGGAATTCCAGTGTTCTTTCTGTTCCTATCGAGCTGGAAAAAAGCACGACGTATCAAAGCACGAACTGAGGTGTAAACATAAAATGATGGCTATAGAAAAAGGCGAAGATCCTCTGTCAACCGGAAGTGGTATGACAGAACCGAACGAATCGTTGAATGAACTGGAGGACTGTGAACTTAAGGACATTTGAATAATGTGAGTGCAAACACATTTGCATAAGTCTGTTAGTTTTGAAGTTGTTGAAAAATTTGACCTGATTTGATAATTTTTTTTTTCGCACCTGTCTGGAACAAATAAAGACGCGAAATGATTAGCTTTTGTTTTATTTAGCATATTTCCTCATGGCATGGCATGAAATTAAAATTATGGTGGTGGTGATTCTGATTTTAATAAATTATATGCTTAAAAATAGTATGGAACAGAGCCTCCAGAAAATTCTAATAACTGAAAAAAATACATCATTGATTTCCAAAGATGGGATAAATGTGAAATTTTACTGGTTTTCAGTACAATCTCGTTAAAGGGATATTAACGGAAGCATAGTAAACCTGTTGAATTAACGGTTTAGCCGGTTGTCTATGGCATAGTAATGAAGTGAAAGCATGAGTGTACCAATGTACGTCTTACTAAAAACAGTAGATTATCTTAATGGTTTGCTATTCGAAACTGGAATTTTAGAATGAAAATTAGAATGATTTTCACATGACCTGTTGCTTTGGGTTGAACTTAACACCGTGATATAGAATGGTCAAACAAAAATTAAACCTTTGGTAGAAGCGTGCAAATCATTTGGTCCTGGTCTGTCTTTATGGACTGACAAGTCAGGAGAGACGATTGTATAATTGTCAGTGTTATTCAAGTAATATTTTAATGGCATAATATTTATTAAGCTCTTGAAAACTACACTTTGGACAAATAGCACGGACGCACAGAACTGAAGAATGAAATATTGTATAAAAAGTTCATTTTATTTGTGTCATGAAATTCACGCCCCACACAAGCTGGAAGCTTGATTTTGATTCGTTGTTATTTGTTGGTGTTTTTACAGGTGTACTTGAACGACAAGAATGAAACAAACAAATGGCTCAACAGTTGCGTCACCAAGTTTGATGACGCCACGTGGCAGTGTGACATCTGCGCCGTGCAGTTCACTTCCAAATCACATGTGAGATCGCACATAAAAATAGTTCACTTGAAAGAACGGAAATACGAATGCCCGTATTGCTTGCGCAAATTTGGTAAGAAGAATGACAGAATTAGACATGAGAAAATATGCAAGTTCAAGCCTCGCGAAGATTCGACGGAAGAGGCTAACAGCATGGCATTCCAAAACTTGGAACTGGGAAACGCAACTGTTGAGGTTGTTAAGGAAACAGCCCAAGACAGCCTTGTGAATGAAAAGAACGACTACGACTTTGTTCGAAATGGCCAGCAGGAAATGGAAGGAAAGTACGTGATTAAAGGACAAGATATAACGGAAATAACGTAGGGTTTGTGAAAAACAGAAGCAAAAAACTTGTGTATGTCCCAAGTAAATGTATTAACTTTGTCAAAAAGAATTTAAAGGGCATTTATTCACATTGAAATCTCGTTAAAGCGACATTGCTGAGACCTAGAAATGTTGTATCCAATAAATCGTACAACCGATTTTATGGAATATCGGTAAGCTGAGACAGCGACATTGTTCCATAATTGCCATGCTGCACCATTTTAATCGATGTCGATATAACGAGGTTCTGTTGTGCTTGGCCTAGCCCCTTCTTACTGGGATGAGTTAGTTTGGAGGCTCTTTCCGGATGGCAAGGGATGGGGCAAGTTTTTTTTTTTTTTCTTTTTTTTTTTTTTTGAAAACAATTCTGTTACCGTAAACAAAGGCAGAATGCAGCGTCAGATAAATGCTCAAAACTATACATACAGCTGTAATGTTGTTGATATTTTTAATCTTTTCAGCCTTTGAGAATGAACAAATATCCTGCATGCATACAGGGATAAAGCTTTTTTTAAAAGTATTGTTGGTCCCATTTTATCGGGGGTTTTTTTATACAACATCCGGCGTCCGTGAATGTAAATGCGGGGGAATGGGATGGCCACAATCGATTGGATAATGGAAAATGCATTTTAGATTTACTTAACTGTTACTCTTTATCAGCCAGTTAATTTTGTATGTCGCACACTAATATGTTTAAGTTTCTAGATAATACAGTTACTTACACATGATGCTTCTAAACAATCCATTCATTAGACCGACCGACTTGGTCGAGCTGTTCCAATCACATTTTTTTATATTTATTCATAATGCTTCATCATAGTTTGATCGCATGGATTTTATACTTGGTGCGAATGCTCTAGGTAACTTGTTTTTGAGGGTCATCCAAAACATTGGCCAAATGAAGGCATTTTCCATTTTTCTCTAACTCATCCCTGGTTTTGTAATGTGATTGCATGCGAGTCAGGACCAGTTGGTCGTCTCTTAAAAATACTTGATTGGCGATCCAACAAGCATTTTAATACTTGAATAACCAGATCTCTGCTGGCCACAATATCCCTAGACATTCCTGTTTATATATGTGAGGATTCTGTGCAGTGCAGTTAAATTTCAAGCTGCAGCTATTTACACCTGAGGTTTCTTAACAGTCCATTTATTTATTTGTGAGCTTTCCGGGCAGTTGTGTACATGTGAGGTTTTAAGGCCAAAAGGTTATTTTTCCATTGTTAAATTTTTAGATACACTTAACTACATGTGAACCTCTTAGGTAATCCAGCTATTTCTATAGCAATTTTTTGTATGCCGAATTTTAGTGTATGTTAGGAGTCTACACAATTCATTTGCATATTTACTACTGGGATACTACAGAATGCAGGTATCTGAAGGTTAGGGTTTCTGGGCAATGCAGTCGTTTATATTACAGCGGATATGTCACATCAGCTACTGTGCAAAGTTATAATAACCTCCTTATAGTTTCTTGAAAAGAACGAGATTTTTTGTTCACAGTGACGCCCCAGTGTCAATAGCGTATATTTCTGATAATTTGCCGTTTTATATGAAGTGCTTTCTTTCGTCATGTCCAGCCCTCAAAAGACACATCAGTGGACATCCAAACATTCTGTTGTTTATATATTGTCTAAGTTGAAATATTTCAGCGACTTTGCCACAGTGGCTAATTTGTCAGATCTGAAATTTTCACGCCAAGGCCGTAAAAATAAGAACAGGAGAGAATACTACTGCAGGGATGAAAAACTGGACTGGGTTTTTATCATGGGATCGGTTACCGTAAATTTCAGAGGATTAACCGCGGTTAATCTGCCAAATTTTCAGATCAGAACCACTACTGCGGTTAATCTAGCGGTGCGGTCAATGTGGTAAAATTGAAACCGGGGATGTGGTTTATCTAGTGAGTGGTAAATCTGCTGGAATTTACGGTGCTTTGTACTGGATTTTGGTCTGTGGATTGATTTCCCAGTGACGAATTCCTTGTAATAATACTGTCTTATTTTATGTATTTATATTTACTTTTTTCAATTGAAGGGGTCCATGCATAAACTTGATAACTCCACTTATCAGGAAAATGCACTATTACCACCACGGTATTTCTTGGCTCTGTTCTATCACATATGTAAGTCGTACACCTCAAAACCGATTAGAAGTGGGCATTTTTGAGAAAAATGCGATGGGAAAAACCTATGTTTGTTACTAAAATTTCAAACTTTAAAGGCGTTTTTCTCCACTGCTGATAACTGCAGTTATCAAGTTTATGCATGGACCCCTTCAATTGTTTTTACCTGGACGATTTGTAATAGTTTTGTTTATTCCCCACAGGGAATATATGCGATCGGCCGCGTGTGTGTCTGTCGGTCGGTCTGTCGGTATGTCATCAAGAGCTTGTTAACACGATAAGTTAAAAACTCCTGCAAAGATTTTAATGAAACTTGGTATGTAGCTTCTATGGGAACAAACACAGATCGGTATTGTAAATGGGCCAGGTTCGTCCAAGGAAAATGGATCAGCTGGACTTGGAAAATTTCAGCTCTTGATTGACTATTGATGGCTCTGTTTAACTGATGGGGGGGGGGGGGGGCTGTGGGGAATATGTGGGCTATGCACACTGCTCTAGTTTTATGTATTGATATTTACCTTTTTCAATTGTTTTTACCTGGACGAATTGTAATGGTTTTGTTCTTAATGCCAGTAGTGCGCATGCAGTAGCATCGTGAGTGCAGGAATGATTTGGATAGTGAACACGTAAGCGCGGGTCTTAAGCAGTCAGTGGTTCTGCAAAGTGAGGAAACCGTAAAGAAAATATGTGTAATGGAGACAAATGTGTTGATACTTGAAGTAGTTTATTAGTTGGGATTTTGAGAAGACATATTATTGTATTTGTGGAACAACATTTTTGGAATGTAAACCGTCAAAATGCAACGTGCATTCGTAGAACAAGGGAATTTTGATATGTTTTGTGAAACTGAATGGGGCAACCAGCAAATTACCCGTTTCTGCTCGTGTGTTGTTATTTTTTAACAAATATTATCTGGGCCCCTTCGAGTCCTTCACAACAGGCCAATCGATAATTAGCATATATTTACCTATTTCGAGTAAGTAGAAGTATTGTAACATGACTTGGACAAATGCGGTAATCTGACTGGCCGATTCCCAAGTCAACATTTTTTCAATGAAACGCAAATGTCAAAATTTTCTTACTGGTCAGTAACACTTCGTTTTGACTCAAAATTAGTCAACATCTGCTAAGTTTTGACCAGTTGCAAAAACATTGACCTTTACTTCAATATTTTAATAGCTGGTCCGTAATATTTTTGTGTTGTTTAGAAATAAGTCAATATATGCTTATTAAGTGGCATAACTGGCTTTTTGACTTTGGTTCCTGCAGTATTTTATGATTTATGAAGCAAGAGAATGAGTTCTCTTACGTCAAAAACAAAAACTACCTGGTGATTCTTTGACTAATGGTGATAGAAAGTGGATGACAGAAAGAGTGGCCGGTGTGAGATCAAATCTTCACCCCCATAGAATGTTCACCCCCGGTTTCTAGGGGGGGGTGAAAATTTGATGCCACACCGGTCATTTAGTCAAATGTATTTTTTAAACACAATTTCAAAATGTTACAGAAACAGTATGTGCGTAATAAAACAAAGTTATTTAAAAGAATGGTCGTGTTTATTATCGCTCCCCCCCCCCGGGAACGGAGGGATATCGCTGTGCTGAGTTTGTGCGCAGTCGTCCAAAAGTTTTACAAAGACTGGCATTTGCTTCATCTCTGCCGGATCTCAATAAAGTACCAGAAGGAATCTGTCTAAAATTACTTGCAGAAGAACTATTTTATAAAACTTTATCCCTGAAACTTCCAAACGGCGGCACCAGACCAATTTTTTAGATGCGCCAAAACTGATTTTTAAAAAAAACATCACATGAAGAGCATTATTCTAAAAATTCGAATAATCCAATCAACTGCAGCAGGTAACACATTTTGGAGAACAAAAAGATTTAAAATGCCGCCAACTGGCCAATTTTTGCAGAATCACCAAAAAAAGTAATTTTTCGAAAGAGTTACATCTAAGAAGCATCCGTACAAAAGTTAAAGGAATCCGATCAAAATTACGGGAGAAGCATTTTGAAAATCGGCTAACCAAAAATGGGGCCATTTGGCCGATTTCTGGCGAACCTCAAAATAAAAAAAGAAAAAAAAATCGAAGTATTTTTTCAAGACAGGACTACCTAGAAAATATTTATGCAAATTTTCAAGGCGGTCCGATCAAAATTGTGGATATATTCCCCCCATCCATTCGTCAACTTTGGTGGATCGCCAAAAAAAGTAAGTTTTCAGAAATTTAAGACAATCCGATTGAAATTTTGGGAGACTAAGTATTTTGAAAATTGGCTACTTATTTTTTTTTTTAATATGCCCCCCCATTCAGCCAATTTTGGCGGACCACCAAAAGAGTGAAAATTTGTGCAAAATTTGAACGTAATACGATCAAAATTGTGGGATAAAACCCTTTTGATAATTGGCCCCCACAAAATTTATAATGCCCTCCTTTTTTTTTTTTTTTTTTTGGCTAATTTTTGGTGGATCGCCAACAAATGTCGAGAGAGGCCTACAGATAAACATTCGTAGAAAATTTGAAAGGAATCTGATCAAAATCTGGGAGAAGCATTTTCGAAACTGGCCACAAAAAATTCTAAAAAATGCCCCCTCTGCAATTTTTTGGCTGATTGACAAAAAGTTAACTTTTTGAGAAAAGCGCCGAATTAGTATTTATGCAAAATTCATGTAAAATTTGAATTCAGAACAGAACCATCTATGTAACAATATAAAAAAATGCCCCCCCCCTTCCTACAATTTGGTCAATTTTTGGTGGATCGCCCAAGCAGTAGCTTTTCAAAACAGCTCAGTAAACATTTATGCAAAATTTGAAGGCAGTCTGATCAAAATTGTGGATAAAGCATTTTGGATCTAGGCTCCCAAAGAATTATAAAATGCCCCGTTCCATTTAGCCAGTTCTTTTTTTTTTTTTTTGGCCCAAAAAAGTATTTTCAAGACAGAACCCTCTCTGGATCAGCAAAACAAATTTCGAAAAGAATCTGATGAAATTATGGGAAAGGAATCGTTTTGAAGACTTGCCACAAATACATTAAAAAATGCTCCCCCCCCTCCTCCCACCTCCACCCGCATCTTGTCAATTTTTTTGGATCGCTAAACAAAGTAATTTTTCAGGCGCCTTCTTTGTGAACATTTATGCACAATTTGAAGAAATTGGGGTCAAAATTTGAAAGAACTATTTGGCAAATTGGCTACCAAAAAAATTTAAATGCAATTTTAAAACACAACCATCTGGGGGATAATCTAGGGAAAAAGAAACAAAGAAATCTTTCAAGAGAGATCTTCCCAGTGAACAATTGTGAAATATGAATAAAATCCCATTAAAGCTGTGTTAGAAGGCCCATTCTGAAAATTGGCTAACAAAAAAAATTCAAATCGTGCCATTTGGCCATTTTTTTACTCCGGATAAAAAACATGTACAATAAAACCTGTTTGTAGTGACCAGAGCTAAGCTAGAAATAATACCCCTTTTTTAACCATACGCGGAGTACAATTCTGAAAGAAGCCCTCCCCCATTTTTGTTGGTAATGCGGAGTACTGAATAAAAATTATCTCCCTTTTTAACGAAATTGGAGTTGGAACCGCGTCTGACTACAAAATGACCCCCTTTCTCCGCGCCTTTTTTTTTCACACACAGTGGCCGACTGGGAGTTTGTACTGCTACCTTCCTGACCCGAATAAAAAGTACAGTAATGTCTTCTCTAGCTGTAATTCATATTCCATTCTCTTAATTTCAAATCAATTTGTGATTAAAACTGCTCAGGAATGTTAGATATTTGATAATTTAAGATTGATTTAAGACTGTGATCTCAAATTAGTCTTGAATTTCAGAATTGATTTAAAGAACTACATGACGTGCACCCTATTTGAGACTCATTTGAGTTCATATCGACTCCGGGTCACCCTTCCAAGTACCAACCGAGCTCAATGCTGCTTAACTTCGGGTGCAGTCGCCTACACCAGCTCGGATACTGTACCTTCCGTCAGTACGAAGGGCTGAACATTATATATCTATAATACATATATTGACAGCTAATCAATAATGTTTCGTTTTCTTATAACAAAGGATGGAAATAAGTTGAACAATGTAAATTCTTCTCTTTTGGCTAATGGAATATAAAAATAATAGAAAACTGAATTGGGATTTGGCTACTTATCAAAACGTCGGTAGTTCAGTACTTAATAACCTATTCAAATATTTAAAAAATATTTGTATTTTCAATTTTTACATATTTTTCTATTTATAATCCAAGAAAAGAAATTTTTTATAGTCTGCAACATAAAATGAGGAAATAATGAAAAAGTTTCGATTTCTGTTACATATGATTTATCGGTAGTCTATTCCGGAATAACCTACCAGAAAATATCTGGTTTTTTATTTGCCTCAGAATTTTTATTTCAAATAATACGTTGTAACATAGAATATACAGTGGAACCTCGTTTACTCGAACTGCTCGAGATTTTGAAATCATTTCGAGTAAACCGGGTGTTCGAGTTAACCGGAATCGGGGTGCAATATGATTTT
Organism: Protula sp. h YS-2021; assembly: GCA_949752745.1. Lineage (NCBI taxonomy): Eukaryota > Metazoa > Annelida > Polychaeta > Sabellida > Serpulidae > Protula > Protula sp. h YS-2021. The sequence continues at coordinate 26,648,249 of OX457024.1, forward strand.
TAAGTTTTTCGTGTACGGATAAATATGGATAAAATGGAATTTAAACTGAGTGAACACGTAAAAGTAACTACAACTTGCAATAATAAAACAAATGATAAAACTTTAAAATATTATTCAATGCCAGAAACAGGATTTCTACAATTTTACATTTGATACAGCGCGACCAAAATGCACCACACAGAGATACACATACTAAAGCAGCATTTCATTATCTGTACAAAGTCACTAAAATAAAATTCAGTTATTTGTCAAATAAAACAAAGTCTTTATCATGAAAAACTAATTAACGTACATTAGTCTACTAGCCAATACATGCAATAACCGGTCTATCGTTTTGGAACGATTCAAATTCCATTTACTATTGTCAATATAATTTCTCACTATTTACGCACTTCAACACGAAAGTAATCGTCCATAGGTGTTTGTTGCGAGTTCGTTGCACTCGTAGTCTCGAACCATCTAATTAGCCAGTTTATCTTGTTAAGGGTTGCCGGCTTCCAAAACATTCGCAATTACAATCAAAGGGGTCCATGCATAAACCTGATAACTGCAGTTATCAGCAGTGGAGAAAAACGCTTTTAAAGTTTGAAATTTTAGTAACAAACATAGGTTTTTCCGACAGCATTTTCCTCAAAAATGCCCACTTCTAATCGGTTTTGAGGTGTAAGACTTACATATGTGATAGAACAGAGGCCAGGAAATACCGTGGTGGTAATAATGCATTTTCCTGATAAGTGGAGTTGTCAAGTTTATGCATGGACCCCTTCAATTGATTTAGAGAAATGCACCTCAACAGTTCTGAAGCACAGATTACCTTTATACCAAGCAGCTTTTTCAATTGACCGCAGGCACAATCCTCAGAATTGCAATTCAGTTTGCATCGCATTAATTTAAAAGGACACTCCAATTTGCATGGCGCATTCCACCTTTAAAGGATATTATTGGGTTTTGGATTGACTCAATCACGATAATAAAGGTGGAGTAGTTATTTGAAGACCTGCCGTGATCATCAGAAGTTTTCAACACAAAAAGACTGGAATTGTGCGGTTTTGTCACTCATCTTAAGGATAAAAATTTGTCCCGTCAAAATTAGTTCGAGTTAAAAAACTTCCGAGTTAACCGGGAATTTATAAGACGTATAGAAGTACAAAAAGATGGGACTTGAAAAAGTGTTCCAGTTAACCGTGTTGGAGTAAACGAGGTTTTACTGTATATATATCACTTTCTGATAAAAATGAGACGTTCGAAATAATTCGATGTTAATATCAGACAGCGCATTTTTCAATTGGATGCTAATTTAAGTTTTTTACTTCGAGGTTTATTTCAGATCTCTTAATTTCAGGTCACTTCAAAATTTTGATTTGCCTCTCCAAATTCACGACTAATTTAAGATAACAATGCGAGATAAAACACCTCAAATTAGATTCCAATTAGTCTTAAATTTATGTCAAATTGAAATTTTTTGTGTTGGGCGACTGGTTTCAATCCGAGGTTACAACGGCAATGGCTCATCGAATTGCAGTTCTCGAAGTCTATTTTCTAGTTTTAAAAAACATTAAATCGCCGAGTTGCTCATACTTCGCTTACATGACAACATCTAATATTTATAATATGCATCTCGAAAAACGTCTTATCCTGAAACAGAAAAAACATTCAAACAGGAATCCGTGGACATTACCTTAATCACACTGACGAAGCATTACAGTGGTGGCAGGATCTGTCCGTCAACACTTGACCGTCAAAATATCAAAACGTCTATAATTTACTTCAAGTTAAATCCACCACGGGCTGCATTATTAGGTCTTGTGGCGTCAAGTGATTCTCTAACTCCATATCCTTACTTTGCGGTAGGTTGAACTGGCCCTGGGAGAAAGACGTCTCAGTGAACGATGGCGCCGAAGTCAGTGGCGTATTTTCAGTATGCAGTGACGTCACGCTCCAAATTACAGGCAAGCTCTCGGATTTAATATATACGTCATCGTCACTGTACACTTGGTCTTTTTCACACTGTGGAGCTTCCACACTGCGAGGCTTCGCGGGTGTAGGCGTCTCATCGGATTCCTCAGATCTTACATATATAGAGCCTATAATCTTCGGCTTGGTCTGCACCGCTGATTCTTCCTTGGGGGTGATCTGTTAAGAGAAATGGATATATTTAAACAATAAATGGAAAGTGAATGAACAGAAATAAATGAAACAAAACGGGAAATACAATGTTTGTAGAAAGAATAAGAAGAGTTTTGGAGTGGGTGGGGTAGGGGGCGGGAGGGGGACGGAATTTAATTAATAAATTAATAATCAAAAGCACAAACATTAACGATTCAGCACGACCCATTCGTTCCTACTTCATTAAACATAGCTTCCTCAGAATTATCCCACACAGAAAACGGGGCAAACTTTGAACTGTTTTACTATTAATATATCGCATAAATTGTCATTTAAGCCCAGACGATTTGGATTTTTTTTGAAGAGTCCATTACGTATACAAGTCAACTTGTTTTTCTTTTCTATGTATATAAACTTGAAACCCCAAGCAAAACAACTGTCTAAAGCATTTTTTTAACCTAAGTAACTAATGATGGTAGGTCGCAAACAACCTATAAAATTTTTAAGTCGTTTTTTTTGTGGAATTGTAGAAAATAACAAAATAAATTACCTTTCCCAACTTTGTTTCAGATGAAATGTTTTCCCGCACTGTTCCTAAAGGTCTTCCGCGTTTTCGGGGTAACTGTTCTGTCTTTGAAAGAGCTGACGGTGAATTTTCAGTGTGTGAACGGCCCAGTAAAACGTTCGTGTGTGGATTGTATTTCCGTGGCCTACCGCGTTTGCGACAACCAGTTATCAACCCGTGTTTATTTTCCATGAACATTTCATTCTTTTTATGACCAAGTTTTATGGTATCGTTGGGGAAATATTTCCTCGGTCTTCCACGCTTTCGACGTATTGACATCACCTGTGACGCAATGGCCGTAGTTTTGTTGATGTTTTTTCTGCAAGGTGACAAATCGAGCTGCGGTCTATATTTTCTCGGCCTGCCCCGTTTGCGCTTGATGGAAGTTTGTTGTGATGTCTTATCGGATGATATTTCTCCGTTTGAATGACCCGATGCCAGCCCAAGGTCTTGTTTATACTTCTTGGGTCTTCCTCGTTTTCGAAATCCGTGCACCACACGTTTTGCGTCTATACCTGGCGTAACACTCCCCGACGCAAACATCACTCTGCATGTTTTGTCTTTCGCTTTGGGGTCTGAAGGCTTTGGGGTTGAGGAAAACCCGGGATACGACATTTTGTGTCTCTTCGATGGCTGCACTGTTTTGAAAAGCGCCTGGAACAAATGACAAAAAGCTTTCAAGTAGGATTGCTCTTTCAAGAGCAAGGGAGTTATTTTTGCAACCGGTAGGGTGTACGGGGTTAGTAAAATCTTCCATAAGAAAACCACCCTAAAACTCCAATCCAAATGGATCGTAAAATAACGGTGATCCAAGTGATTTTATATTTCTGTTGTCTTCTATGGGGGCAACCATCTGGAAATAACCATTTGCGGCATTTACGTGGTCTCACTTTGAACTTTCACTTCAACAAAAACAATGTCTGTGCATTAGTGTTTTGACCATAAAAGTGGTGCTTAGAATCAGAAACATCGGACCTGTATCGTAAGCACTGTTTCCGAGACCTCTGCATACCTTCGAATCGAACCCAATTTCTTTTTTCCTGAGGTGTTAAACATAATCGGCACATTTCATTTGATTGGTTTATCTACCTATTCATGTTTATGCATAGTCTTTCCTTGATAGTCAGGAATCGAATTGAATTAGTGCGTGGACGGGAATAAGTCTGAGTTCAAGATACACAAGAAAACACACCACGCTACTTATCACATCTCAGTGTGTACTTCTATTTAAATATATGATAAACAGTCACTGCAAGCATCTAGTTATCTCTTGGCATTTAAAAGTTTCCACGTGAATCTTTAATAAAATACGGGCCCGGGCGTTTTTCCCCCCCAAGTTCATTCAAGATAACACGTTTAAAAACGAAGAAACACAAGAGTGAAATGTAAAAGCGGAACAAGAGAAAACGATGTTACGTTGTTATTTTGTTTTAAATTAGCCAACACCAATCACACAGAGCCTGAATTTTGGAGCCGTCTTTCTTGCAGGCAGCAGCATATCATAGATATGTTACTCGGTGCACTGGAGTACACCTAACAAATACAAGCTAACTCAGCAACGTTATATCATGGTTAGTAACTCGAGGTAGTACCAACAACAATCATTCGTACAAGAAGAAATTTCTGCTCATTTTCTTCCCAGCGCCTTTAGTAACAATTATAATACGCCTGCTATCGTCACCTTTTTTCAAATTCAACATGTTTCATAATTGCAATTAAATTCTACGTGTTTTATTTTTAGAAAATTAATAGTATCAGTTTTATATACTGAGCTAACAAACATGACTAACAACTAAGGCCAAGAAGAAAAGTTATCTTGTTTCTCATCTCATTTCTATAAATATACCCCGGCCGGCAGGCAATATTTTTTAAACTTTTTTTTTTTCTCGAAGCATTTCTTGTACGCTCAGGACAAATTTATCCTCGTAAGGCCAGAATCTTAAGGTCAGAATCTTAAGGTCAGAATCTTTCTGCCTTCCGGTTAAGTCTTTTTCAATTCAAAATTTTATGCGATGGCGATATTTTTTTTTCAAAATTTGTAGAGCTTTTTCTTCCAATTAGTGATTATAGAGATGCGGCCGGGTGATGAGAAATAAGGTAATTTTTTCCTCGCCAAATCTAACAGCATTTCTGCTCTTCTACAAGAAACAACTATATGTACGAAGAAAAACCACCATTCATGCTCTGGTTATATATTTTGTATATTCATTAACAATCAAATGGTTACACACTGTTTCTGAATAATTCTTCTCAAAACAAGCAAAAACACCGAATAACAAGCCATCATCGAAGGCCACATTGTCCCCAAATTATCGGGTAGTTTTTGTGTCAACATGTGACAAGAAATTGCGGATGAAATGTAAGATGCCGGTCATTTCGATAACCTAAAATCGAACCCGAACGTTCTTTTTTGAAACGGTTAAGTATAAAATTTGGTGATGATTGGTCACGTAGTTTTTGTGTTATCCTGTTTACAAGAAATTGTTTGTGAGTTCTTATTTTGTGTTTAAGTAGTGTGAAAGACATCAAGATAGTGGCTGACGATCATTTTGAATTTTACGATCGATACGAAAATCAACTCCAAGTGTGGCTTTTTAATTCCAAAACAATGTCTAAATTTTTAGTGTATTTTTTTTTCTAGAAATAGTAGGGAAAAATCTAACACGTCGCTTAGTTGCCATTTTGAATTTGATCGATCCGGAAATCAACCCAGAGAAATGGTCAAACAATGTTTAACATTTGGCTATGATCGTTCAAGCAGTTTTTGTGCTATCGTATTAACGAGAAATAGCGTCCTTCAATTTGTGTCAACCTCCAAATAACAACGACATGCACCTACCCGCTATGACAGGTCATCTATAACCCAAACATAACAGAGACAGGATTACCAGCGTGGCAATAACACGTGGCGATGAGCAGGCGGACCGACCCAAAACTATATCCCCTCTCCGCGGCTTAAAGCCCCAGTGGGGGGATTCTGTACACGAGAGTACTGTGATTAAGTTAAAAACAATGCCATGCTTTCCAAAGGAAAAATATCTACATCGCGTTTCGAATAGAAGTACTTCGAATTTCATGAGCGTCAGTTCATAACAAGTTAATTCCAATCACAAGATCTTTACATACATTGCCAAAACACCGTTTCCGGAGGATCTGTTCACCTCTTTTATATCTCAGAACGGATAAGTCTGTGTGTATTTGACACAAAGGTGTATGCACCTACAACCAATAAATCAAGACATGCACTTGCAACCACAAGCGCAAAAATACTTGTCCACCAAAAATTACCTCGTAACCAGATTTGTGGCTCAGTGTGCCGTTTCTAGTAGGTCAATGCACAACAGTAAACTTCAAGTGATTGTGAACAGCGCGTATTATATTGTTCCTCCACAGTGTAAATTTACGCACCATAGAACAGCCGCAACAACGAGCAAAACAACACATTCTAAAACTGCAGTCTTTGCCTTTTAGTATTGGGAGTTAATTGGTCCAAAAAGGTCAAATTTCGTTTTCTACCTTCGAGGATGAGTTGTACACAGCAGATAAGTGGCTACTGAAAAACGCACAGCACCCACATCCACGCGTGCCATACGACATTATGCCAACAAAAAAAGATATAAATTAAATGATTTAGATACAAATTGCATCCACTCACATGCACAATAATACATGGCAACTTTGGTCTTTTTCACGACAAAATAAAACTGAACATTTGACTTAAGCTAAGCCAACATTTCATTTTCGTTGTGCTAGCTCACAAAACGACAATTATAGTCAATATATGCTTTGTTACATGACTTAACTGGCGCTCAGATTACAAATTAGAGCGGCCAGTGCACATCAACATCAGTGTCGTCGAACACTTTTATTAGCCAGCCATTGCTGTTTTGTGTTTGTAAACAAAAACAAATGTTTTCCCGACACCCCCCTCCCCAATCCTTTTCCACCGCTTGCCCCTCCTTCGGTCTACAAAGTTTTCTTTCATCTGAATAGATCTGCATATATAGGCTGTGCCAAGAAGTCGGGTTGCAAAACACCTTTATGCCATTCCGATGAGGCGGGTTGGTGGGGCGGAAGGCAGGGGGGGGGGGGGCTACGTAACCTGACTTGTCGGTATCTTAACCCTTAATTTCTATGTTCGTCTAGGTTGAAGATTAGCAATGCGGGAGACGGTCACTATAAAACTGGACATATACGGGTCTTATTCGGGTCTGGAAGGTGGTCACTACAGAGTTTTACTAAAGGTCTTTTTTTATCTTGGTCATGACAAGCAGGTTTTACCTTGGTCTTTATTTATTTATTTAGTTTCAGTTATTTTATTTATTTATTATTTATTGTTTTGCTTACCTTCCCTTCCAACCATGCCATCTAATGTAGGTGGGGTTCCGAACGCAACCATAACCCTTGTACATCTTTCACGGTACGGATCTTTACCCAAAGTGTACTTAAACCTTGTTTTCGTACATTCTCATCGGCCATAAAGCACAAGGAAGGCGACCTCCACTACCGTACAGCAGACGACTCACTTCGGTGGGGGAGAGTGTAGGGGGGGGGGGGGTGGGGTGTAGCGTACATATTTTTACCAAAACTGTAATCTGCTTGTCATAACAAAAAATAGCAGATGATCTACTTAAAAAGTGCAAAAGTTACATAACAGCTACCACAAACTAAACAGCTTGACAGTGAACACGATGGCCTCTCGCTCTAGAGTTATCTTCGTAACAAAATCAGGTGTCTACAACAGACACAAACAATACACCACACACAGACTGCACAAAAACAACATGTTTCCCCTCTGCTACAGGGGAAACATAATAATTGCGATATCCATCGACTTTGTCTTCTGATCAACATCGCACAATTAGTGACTTGGAAATCGACCAATCAGGATGCAGCATTTTCCCATGTTAAGTAACAATAAATGTTGTTTCCTTCTCTTTTCATAACAAATGTCATATAAGAATATGCTAGTTTGCTCACTCTAGTGAAAATAAAGCCAACGATATTTCTGACTGACACCCTCTAATTGTTGATAATCATTACCATCTCCACAACACAGAGGTGCTATTGTCAAAACAAACACACGTAAGACAGGGAGCAGTTGTTTAATAATATAATAATAATATGAACAAGCTCATTTACTGCATGATTTGACATGGCGATTGTACGACGGTCGCCACTGGAACGTTTCAAAGCACCTGTCACACTTATAGGCCTTGGAGCTATGCTTGGCGATCATATGCTCCTTCAGGCTTCCTTTCGTGTTGAACTTCTTCTCGCAGCACGAGCAGCGTATTTCCGCCGGCTCGCTCCTATTCACCGGCCCTTTACATTCCTTCTTATGCGCCGCGTACGAGCACTTATAGCGATACGACCGCCCGCATTGTTCACACGCATACGGCGACAGTGCCGCGTGCTTGCTCAGGTGACCCTCATAGCTACCCTTCTCTATGAAGCCCTTGTCGCAGATATCACAGCGGTAGAGGAACTCGCCCCGCTGGCGTTTCATATGCAGCGCCAGGCCGCTGTGGCTACGGAACGGCTTGGAGCAGCATGTGCAGAGGAGCGGTGAGCCATGCACGAGCTTGTAGTGCTGCAGCAGCACGCTCTTGCTGGCGTACAGACTGTCGCACGTGTCACACTGGTACTTCTTGCCCGTGTGTGTCTGTCTATGACGCGCCAGATTCCCGCTGTGTGTCGTCGTGTAGGAACACAATTTGCACTTGAATGTCCTCTTTTTCTTCTTGTCCTTCGTAGTAGCAGGCTCCGGGGAGTCTTTCTGTGTGGCGTTTTCGCTGTCTTTTTCCATGGACGACTGAAGAGTAGCCTCGTTAATGTCACCTAGTGAAATGTTTGCCTCCGCTAATGTGACAAGACTCAACATTTCCTCTTCTTTCTAAAACGTATAAAACGGTCGAATGCACAACAATAACCTAAATTTGTTATTTCCATGTCAATTTTCCCTTTCAACTTTTAATTAGCAACTCCCAAGATAAACTAGAAGCTGGCGTAATTAATGTCCATAAGACATTCCCGACCCATAGAAGAAAGTTACTTCACAGTCTGAGGTTTAGATTGCCAAATATTATTGGATATGTAAATATGGGACACCTGGAAAGATTAAACTTCCAAGGTTCCAGAAAACTAAAAGCAAACCCAGTCACTGAAAGATTTAAAATTATCTAAAAAAAAACACTAAATAAATTAAATGTAAAATAAATACAATAACAAACAAAATACACCAAACGACGGCCTATTTTGGGAATCCCATTTTTTGTCCCCATCCGCGGAAGCGCATACAAACTAGAAATTAGCCCGTGGGAATTCTTTTTCTTTCTTTTTCCTTTTTCTTTTTTTTTTTTTTTTTTTCGTTTGCGTGTTAGGCTGCAAGGAAGCAAATGCTAGATGACGTGATAATGTGGTACGAGATTGTGCTAAGTCCACTTGGCCCTGGTGTTTTCAGAAGCACCACGAAGAAAATCACGCAGTTACTCCTTTTACTCATGAGTAGTTATATCAGTAGATATATCAGTAGTTATATCAATGGTTATATGCTAATATCAGCCTGCGGTACTCACTCAAAACAAAAAGTACTTTTTAACGGATATACAAATTTACGCGTTGTCAGCGTGAACGAAAAGTAAAAACTATTGCATTTACCTGAAAAGAATTCCTAGAGCAAACTTCCAGCTGAGCAATGACCCCCAAAATCTCATAATTTCATTTCTTTTGTCACAATATTCCAAAGATTGATTAAAATTTTGGGTTTATGTCCAAAATACTTCTCAGTCCAGGTGTATAAACTCATACATTGAGCGAATTCTGGTGCCGTCGCAACGAATTATTAATTAAATCCATGCCCACTCGGAGATTCGCCCGGTTTATTTCTGGCTAAAACGAGACTTTGTTCAACGCAATATTCAAATCTGTTGCACTGGTCAAATTTCTAAGGTGAATATTAACTGAGTGAGAAAATGGTCTGGCTTTTAAAGACCCAAACTGCTCAACATTTTAATTAATACTGTCAGGACATATTTTCAGTGAAGCAATGCACCTCGCATCTATAAACGCTCAAAGATTGAGAAGATTATAGTCAGAATGACGTCATCTATTACACAACGCATTACCAAATATTAGAAAATGACTGACCAAAGCCAAGACAAAAACAAAACCACAAAATTGACCTCAGACCATCCACAAAACCAGAAAATCTAACACAAAATTAAACTAAACGAAATTAAAAACTTAAAGCACATACCGTGTCGGCATCGTTTCCTGACGAAATCTCAGACGTATTAAATGACGTCTCTGCTGTAGCCTGGGCAGCTGGCGCAAGTGTTTCACATTTACTTTCACTCTCCTGGGCTCTCAGGCCTCCTTTATTCGGTTCCTGCTTTATGTGTGAGGGGGCATTGCTTGTGTCCAGCAACATCTGACTAGTTTCATGCCAGTCTGCCGGCAGCTCGAGGTCGCCGTCAAGCTCGGCGTCGTGACGCACCGTGTCCTCACGTCTGACTTCTTCCTCGTCCGAAAACTCTGTATCCGGACACGAAACGATACGTCAGCATTTGTGTAAGTCTTCGGGAGGTGATTGAAAAAAAAATCAATATGGTGCCACTCTATAATGACTAGCTAAGACCTTTTATCACACAATCATAAATACTGTCCGTCTCGAGCAATTTCGGGAAACTGTTTCACTCATTTTTTTTTCTTTTTCTTTATTAGAGACACTAGAAAATCAATACATGGAAACCATCTGCACAAAAAGAATGCTGGCTTTTACCCCCTGACTCCAACAGTACTGCCTCACAAAAAGGCCACCAGTATTACATGTATATTTTATAGAAACTCAAAATCACCGTCAGAATCTTCGGGAAAATCTACCCCAGCGCCATCGCTTCCTGATTTATGATTTTGCACATCTTCATTTCCTACAAGTGAACAACAAAAATCAAATGTCTGTCTTGCTTTGGATGGGCAAGTTTCGTGACATCCGAGGGTAGAAGGTCCGAAAGAGCTTTTCATCTGGAAAATGTTGGGCATCGCGACCCCCGCACCAAACAAAAAAAAAATGCAGGCACCGAACCAAAAATTTCGGCAAAATTGTGATCCCTAGTTTATATACAGTGCATACAGAAATTATGAAATACATAAACTCACAAACATTCTGCAAATTTTGTCTGGAGTTTTTCAATTACCTTCTTCATCGAGTTTAGAAGGACTCATCGCATGCTTGGATATAACGTCTGAAATGAGAAAAAAGAACCAGACATAAAAAAGATTTAATATGCAAATTGCCATTGTGCACAACTCAACTTTTTTCAAGGACAATAGAAAAAAATTGAAAAATGGAAACAAGTGACAGAAATGGACAAAAAGAAAAATACTGAAATTTACCTGACATATCAATGGTTAACTTTGCTATTTTACCCACACATAAAAATGGCGAAATTACCATCGCACTTCATTATAAAAACACACTCAGCTGATGGGTAACAGACTGGTATTTAAAGTAATATTAGGCAACTGCGGTGGTATTCAAGGTAAGGAAAGCATTTTCACCAATCAAAATTACTTAAGCTCCGGATTTTTCCGAGGTTTTCTTTCACCTTGAAAAAATCCGACCAACAAATTTTAACTTAAGATTTACCACAATCCTTTTGTCTAAAAAAATCGTGAAAAGACACCAAGTAATTAATAAGAACTTCAAATTTAAAAGCACCATCTTCGATGCTCGTTTCTGACTCTTGCTTCTTCCTTTTCTGCCGTCTCCACTTTCGTTTCGACCTCAATATCTCCTCCTTTGACAGCCTCACTACATTGTCATCCGGGGCAGCGTCACGTGACTCGTACACGTCATCCTCCGACTGTAGGGTCTCCTTGATGCTCACAATAAACACGTCATGTTTGTTCAGTGTCACGCCGATCAGTGCCTCTACGCAGATGTCTGAAGTGCTGCTCAAGCCTGACCTGCACAGTGTCGGCAGAGTTTCGCGAAGCAGCTGCCTCACGCGGTCGCGTTCAGCTTGTATCACCATTGTGCGGCTATCTGAAACGGGCGGTATAAATACACTACTCGATACATGACATGTGACCGTCGTAACAATTAATGTAACTGTGGCTTCCTACGAATGTCGCATGAAGCCTATTTTTACTGTTCATGCAACAATGATGACGAATTTCAATAGAAACCGCTTGCACGAAAACAATCTACGGCAAACCTAAAAAATGTATTTATTGGGGGGGGGGGGGGCATAAACATCGTCTTGAAAAATGATTCCATGAATACAAACATGGCATAAACGCTAAGTTTATTTTTTAGATTCTTTTAACTAACGCCAAAACAGAACCAGAGCGTCTAGCGTACATACAACATAAGCGTACAGGCTTATTTCACACTTTCTATCGACACTGATTAGTTTCTGCGTTTTTGCAAACCAAAACGAATGAGACACGACCAAACCCATAATTCTCCAATACCCATGTTTCCAACCCGTAGTTCTGGTAATAAAGCTATCGTGCTGGCAAAAAGTTGCCGTCTTTCCAAGACAAGACACTTGAATCTATGAAAAAAAAAGTTCAATCAAAGATGCGGTAGTGTCTATAATAATTTAAAAGCAATGCGATAAACATGCTGACAAGCAATATTGAATTTTAAGCTTTATATACAGATGTTATCTTGACTGTGACCAACAGGTCAAGGTCACCGAGGCACTTCTTATGTAAGGTCTTTCAGGCCGAAAGGCTTCAAAATGAGCTCAAAATCTTTGTACATAGTATCTCTAACCGTCTGCGAGATAAGCTGCCCTACTGTAAATGGTGGGGTACATACAATTTGACCAACCGCAATTTGACCAACCACAATTTGACCAACAGAAATTTGACCAACTGCAATTTGACCAACCGCTTAATGGAAAAACTGACATTTGACCAACTTTCAGTTATAGATACACATAACCTTGTAAATCTAGGAGTTCGAGGTTTCGTAAGATAAAGTTATTTCAAAGAAGTGCTCATTCGCATCAAAGAGATGTGCGAATCCCCTCTCTGTCACTGAGTGTCATAAGGCTGAGTTCCACGTGCCCCGTTAATCTCCGTAATCTGGCGTTATACAAGGCGTTATACAAACAAACCCAGACCTGGTGGAAGCTTTAGTGTCATCTCAGGTACGTGTTTTATGTGAAGTTTTGCGAGGATATGAGATTACTACCATCCCGGTACATTTGGACAGTACTTTTACTTGTAGTGTTATAACTGTTTAAATGTTGCTTTTGTCGGAACATTTGTGATTGCTAATGTTTTACTGATAAGTGGTACGAAAAACAATAAATTATGAAGTTGGCCAAATGTCCGTTTTTTCATTAAGAGGTTGGTCAAATTGCGGTTGGTCAAATTTCAGTTGGTCAAATTTCGGTTGGTCAAATTTCGGTTGGTCAAATTTCGGTTGGTCAAATGTCCTACACCCGTAAATGGTACACGAGCTCTCTAACTGGTTTTTAGATAATTGTCAACCTCCGATTTTTTTACCTTGACCGAGGTACTTCTTATAAAAAGCGTTTGGACCCAAAAGATCTAACAATTTTCGAGATATGACGTCCTATTGTAACGGTACAAGAGGTCACGCGACCTTTAATCTTGACCTTCAAGATCAAGATCAAGGTGTAAAGTATTTGTGATTTCAGCGAGCTGAAATTTTCCAAGTCCAGCTGGTCCATTTTCCTTGGACGAACATGGCCCATTTACAATACCGATCTGTTTTTGTTTCCATAGAAGCTACATACCAAGTTTCATTAAAATCCCTACAGTAGTTTTTAAGTTATCGTGTTAACAAGCTCACACAATAGTCAATCAAGAGCTGAAATTTATAATAATATACGACCTCGCCCGGGCCTAATACACCCCTCTCTCCTTCATACACGTACGAAATTATGGATGGCCTCAAAGTACGTCAGAGTTGACTGCTCTGATTGTTTTACTAACTGTCTGTGAAAACATGTTTCATTATCATGAGCTTAATGCGTCACTAGTTTTCTACATGTTCTTTATCTCATCCTCTAAAACTACCTTACAAATGAAATATACTTCAAGAAGAGAACACCATTACAGAAACTTCACCGACTGTTTTTCAATGAACGTCGATAATCATTAATACCGCTCTTAAGCTCTCAATCGCATTCTAGAATTTAAAGCCAAAAAATCAGGTCCTGCTAGATTCGTTAGCCCGAAACAAAAAAAAACATTCTGATGACATCCTGGCAACGAATATGAAAAGAAATGAGCCAAAAATCAATCTGACGCCATCCTGGCAAAAGACAAAAATAATGCTCATGCTGACATAAACAAGCCATCGTCGAGAAATACTTTCGGAGAACTCGCGTGGAAAGCACCCAAGTCTTACATTGCAGTTATCTCTAAAAATCACAACTTTTGACAAGTCGATATTTTGGAATTTTTTTACCGATTTGAAAAATAACACGACGTTGCACAACCTCAATATATATATATTTTTTCACTGTGCAAGGTGCATATGCCTTGGAGAAATAGTTTCGGAGACCTCGCGTGGAAAGCACCCAAGTCTTACACTGCAGTTTTTTAAAAAATCACAATTTTTGACAAGTCGATATTTTGGCAATTTTTTACCGATTTGAAAAATAACACGACGTTGCACAACCTCAATATATGTATTTTCACTGTACAAGGTTGCATATGCCTAGGGTAAATACTTTCGGAGAACTCGCGTGGAAAGCACCCAAGTCTTACATTGCAGTTATCTCAAGAGATCACAATTTTTTTTTTTACAAGTCACCATTTTGGCAATTTTGGGCCGATTTGAAAAATAACACGACGTTGCACAACTTCAATATATATTTTTTCACTGTGCAAGGTAGGATATGTCTGGGATTAATAGTTTCGGAGATCTCGCGTGGAAAGCACCCAAGTCTTACATTGCATTTATCTCAAAAGATCACAATTTTTGACAAGTCGCCGTTTTGGCAACTTTTAGCCGATTTGAAAAATAACACGACTTTGCACAACTTCAATATATATATTTTCACTGTGCAAGGTAGTATATACCTATGGGTAAATAGTTTCGGAGAACTTGCGTGGAAACAAAACAGCATCCAAAGTGTGAAAGACACGGACGGACGGACAGACGGCAATCCTATAGATTCCCCGGGCTCGCCCGGTTGGGGTCTAAAAACAGTATACCGCGCCAACAGTTGCTGAGATAGACAACAGTTCGAAGTAATGCCACAGAAAAAAAAATTAGCCTAGATAACCCAAATGAAAAATTACACACTAATACTAATGCTAACCTTAAAAGCCAACATCTTGCCAATAGTTGCTGATATGGATAAATTCCTCATGCAACGCCATAGAAAAAGATATCGGTCTTGCATTTTATTTGTACTTCATATAATAATAATACGCATTTCCCCGTGGTAGTACTACGGCTTGCAAAAATACACTGGCGCCTTTTTTCATGTCCCCACAATGTCTTATACCGCGTTAAGGAAAAAATATTTACAGTAGTTACAATTACTCTGTACTCTGTTCATAAAATTATATGGTTGCACACAGAGGCACCGTTCGAGGCGTCTCCTTGGTCAGGATGCTGGCGTCATCCTGGCAATGTAAAAGTACGCCCTGGCCGAGGCTTGAACTCGAACCTTCGTGATTCACAGGCCACGTTTCTGTAGGAGGCAGAACTATAAATACGGCCTGCCGGATCCATGAAGGCAGACAATGAACAAGTATGCCTAGAGCGGGATTTGAACTCACGACTTTCCACACCCTAAGACCGGTGGAACACCTCGAACAGGGGCACGTTTTTTTTTTGTTTTTTTTTTTTTTTTGCAATACGATCTGTTGGCCAATTCTAGTAGACGGGCCAAACAATACAAGCCTGATGCAGGGTTGAGGGGAATAGTCCTGTCAAACTTCAACGCAATCCAACCTATTTGTAGACAGAGTACTATTTTTGTGTTCTCTTAATGTGGCCAATGCCGGGACAATATGTGAGGATTCTAGTCCCAGCGGACCCTTTCTATCTTCCTAGGACAGAAGGGGTCGCAGTTCCTGCAATAGAAATGGCCACTGATATCAATTTTCGAGGCTCTGCATCTTTCGGCGCACGTTCAAGGACACCGAGACTCGGACTGGCAGGCTTTTTCTTTAAAAGCACACTGAGAAGTACCCTGGCGCATTATTTTCGACCTCGGTGAAACTCCCAAACTAGAGTAAAGCGTGGTTTTGCAACTGTGGATTCACTGTTGTTGTGGGCGATGATGAGGGATTCGATATAATGATATCAAGAAAACACATATTTTTCTCAGTAAAAAATAGTTATCTGACCATAAAACTTGTGCGCCATAATCTATAATTTGACCAATTATGCGATGCACCCTTTCTAAAATAATGCCGTTGGCCCAGTCGTGCGCCGAGATTTGAAAACTGACATCAATGGCATTTCCTATTTTAGGGACTATGACTCTTGCTGTCATAGGAAGACCGCGAGAGTCATCTAAGGGACTTAGTCCCAACGGACCCTTTCTATCTTCCTGGGACAGAAAGGGTCCCAGTTCCTTCAATAAAAATGGCCATTGATCTCAATTTTCGAGGCTCTGAATCTTTCGGTGCACGTTCAAGGACACCGAGGCTCGAAATGGCAGGCTTTTTCTTTAAAAGCACTCTGAGAAGTACCCTGGCGCATTATTTTCGACCTCAACGAAACTCCCAAACTAGAGTAAAGCGTGGTTTTGCAACTGTGGATTCACTGTTGTTGTGGGCGATAATGAGGGATTCGATATCCTGATCTCAAGAAAACACATATTTTTCTCATTAAAAAATTCTTATCTGACCATAAAAATTGTGCGCCATAATTTATAATTGCGCCATTTATGTGATGCACCCTTTCTAAAACAGGGTTGGCAAGATTTGGCCGGCCAGATTTGGCCGGCCAGATTTGCCCGGCAATTGCCGGCAAGGCAAAATCTCTTAAAGTGGCCGAATCTGGCCAAATCTGGCAGAATCTGGTTTTATTCACCCAAGCACGCGTTTATTTACATAAATAATGCACTTTCCCATAAATTCAATAGCACATAGTAGAGTATTTAAGTACATAAAAAGGGGAATTTTTGGTTAAAAGTCTAATCCGCAATTCTACAATGAATGTCTCTGCAGATGATGCACGTTATATACTACCCTGTCGATTTACTCATGAATGCTTTGGAGTAGTAGTTCGGGGTAATAAATTTGAGTAGTAATTTGGAATATTTGCATTTCGGGTAATTACATCTCTTTGTATGTGGCTTCACGACAAATTAATCCCCTCGAGCATTCTTAATCTCAGGGCTGGTAAAAGTTTGGAAATTTTTAAAAATTTCATGAAATTTGAAATTTTTGAAATATTTCAGAAAAATTAAAATTTTTGAAATCTTTCAAAGCACAGTAGAAAAAAAGACATTTCCAGGCGATGCGTAATATCTGTTGGTTTAATTTAACAAATACCACCGTCAAAAACGCATAGACAGATAAAATGGCTGTATCGCATACCAGTTAAACGTATAAATAGGTTGATTGCATAAAATTATGTATTTTTAACGGGATAATTGCATACTGCTTTATCGTAAAACCGGATAAAGGCAAAGGTTTTTCTCATTTAAATGGGAAACACTGCTTAATTGCAGAATTGGGGGTGACTATTCAAACAGTGCTAAACTAAAAGCAAACTCGCTCATGGGCGTGAGTTGCCCCCTGTTTGTTTAGCTAACATATTGTCTGCTATATTTTTGAACTATTGTGTACATTTCCGACCTCTTTCCCCTGTGCCGTTAACATTGAGCCCCCTTTCAGCAGTTACTATAAACCCTCCCGCCTCTCTCCCCACCTCTTAGAAACACACCCGCTCAGATAGCCGGAGTAGATGTGTCAACGATGCCATAGGCCAGCAACTGCTAGCTTTGTTACTGAAAAGTCATAGACTAGGCGGGATTTCTGTGGATGCATTGTTTGCTGGTAGAGTTATGCCAACGCAGTGTGTTAACTGACAACTTAAGATGCAAGTCCGTTGATAGTTATCCATCAGTATTTGGTATTCCTGATGTCCAACTGATTTCTTATTTAAAAATTTCAAAACATGTGAAATTTTTGAAAATTTTACAGTGAAATATTTCAAGAAATATTTCCCACCAGCCCTGCTTAATCTCCGGTTTCATACAGTGTTTTGACGTTTAATAATCATAAGATTAACAAAACACCATTTTATTATACCAATAAAAGTTATAAAACTCCGTTTCCCTAATTATGAAAACCCGGCGATAATCTCTTTTTATGTTTCACGACAAATTAATCCCCTCGAGCATTCTTAATCTCTGGTTGAATACAGTGTTTTGATGTTTAGTAATCAGAAGTTCAACTGAATACCTTTTTATTATACATATCAAAGTTAGAAACTCCGTTTTCGCAATTATAAAAAACCTGGCGATAATTGATGATTTTAAATTTTGCCAGATTTTGCCAGATTTGACCAGATTTGGCCATATTTTCCCGGCAATTGCCAGATTTTGCCGCCGGCAAGGCAAAATCTAGATTTTGCCGCTTTTTTGCCAACCCTGTTCTAAAATAATGCCGTAGACCCCAGTCGTGCGCCGAAATTTGAAATTTGACATCAATGGCATTTCCTATTATAGGAACTATGACTCTTGCTGTCATAGGAAGACCGCAAGAGTCATCTAGGACTATTAGAGACTAGGAGGATTCATACCACATTTCAGTGTTGCCACGGAGTCGACAAGAAAAAAAAGGATAAAAAAAAGGATAAAAAAGGATAAATTTGAGAAAAAAAAGTATGAAAAAAAGGATAATTCATATTTTGCTGAGGATCGAGAAAACATTAATGTTAATCATATTGTATCATTTTTTTGTTATTTCAGGGTTCGCGCTGGGTTCTCAGGAAAGTGAGTCAAAAAGGGAAAGTGACTCAGTTAGGTCCAGAAAAACTCGGTGGCTTAAGAAAAAGTGAGTCATTTCGTAAAAAATGCCCAAAAAAGTGGACAAAAACCCCGCCAACGCGAACCCTGAATTTATAATGCTCGTTTTCATAGCGATTAAAAAATATTTGCATACCAGATTGTACTTTACAAATTTATAAAGGAATCCGGTCAAATTGTGCCAAAAGAAGAGTCTTGAAAATTGGTACAAAATATTTTTAAATGCTCCCATTTAGCCATTTTTTAGCGGATCGCCAAAAAAAGTAATTTTTCAAGACAGGCCTACCTAGAGAATAAATGTTCAAAATTGGAAAGGAATCCGATCAAAATTGTGGGAGAAGAACCATTTTGAAAATTGGCAACTGAAAAATGTTAAATACCCACCATTTAGCCAATTTTTGGCGGATCGCCAAAAAATTTTTAAAGAGAGGGCTACCTGGAGAACATTCGTTTAAAATTTGAGAGGGATCCGATCAAAACTGAGGGAGAGGAAGCATTTTAATTTATGTAAAATATACACACGTACATACAGACGACGGATACCCCTCTATTGATGTGATAAGACCAGCCCGACATGGTCGGCTGGTCTAAAAACAAAAAGGTTCGTACGTACTTGATCGATGGTCCCTAGGGACATGCAACGCAAACTTACAGAATGAAGTTATTGGAAATCATCCAAGAAATAACAAGTTTGTCCAAGGACAAAGTCCCAGCTTACGAAAAGCAATAAGACCAATTCCAGCGTGCAAGATGAGACGGCAAAGAGCTAGCTCATTAATTAATTTAGTACCGGACCAGAACATAGACCGATAAATGCATACAAAGATTTCTTTCCCAGAAAAATGGGAAACAGATTTTTCGTATCTCTGGTAGACTGGACAGTCAGCCATAGATACCTTCAAACAACGCTCGCATTTCGGACCAGTGCGCATATTTATGTAACCTGCCTCGATGCGCGGTTCTTATTCAGATAAGTGGGCATGTTTATTTAATTTGCGGTTTGCATTTCGGGCCAGCAGGCATGTTTATTTACCTTTTGTTGATGTGCGGTTCTTATTTCGGATCAATGCGCATGTTTATTTACCTTGTGTTGATGTGCGGTTCTTATTTCGGATCAGTGGGCACGTTTGTTTACCTTGTGTTGATGTGCGGTTCCTATTTCAGACCAGTGCGCAAGTTTATTTAACTTGCGTCGATGCGCGGTTCTTATTTCAGACCAATGCACATGTTTATTTTACTTGCGTTGATGAGCGATACTTATTTTGGACAAGTGCACAAGTTTCCTTAGGTTGCCTTGATGCGCGGTTCGCCTTTCGGGCCAGCACGCATGTTTATTTACCTTTTGTTGATGAGCGGTTCTTATTTCAGATCAGTGCGCATGTTTGTTTACTTTGTGTTGATGTGCGGTTCTTATTTCAGACCAGTGCGCAAGTTTATTTAACTTGCGTCGATGCGCGGTACTTATTTTGGACACGTGCACAAGTTTTCTTAGGTTGCCTTGATGCGCGGTTCGCATTTCGGATCAGTTTGCGTGTTTATTTAACTTGCGTCGACGCATGGTGCTTATTCTGCGTTGGTGCGCGGTTTGCATTTCGGACCAGTGCGCATGTTTATTCAACTTGCGTTGATGAGCAGTTCGAATTTCGGACCATTGCGAATGTTTCTTTGGGTTGCGTTGATGCGCGGTTTGCATTCCGGACCACTGCACATGTCTATTCAACTTGCGTCGATGCCTGGTTCATTTTATTCGGCCCAGTGCGCATGTTTATTTATTTTCCACCGATGCGCGGTGGACCAATGCTCATGTCTGTTTAACTTGCATCGATGCGCAGCGCTTATTTTGGACTACTGCGCATGTTTATGTAACTTGCGTCGATGTTCGGTCGTTAAATCTGACTATTGCGCAAGTTCCTTTTACTTGCGTTTACGCGCTGTAGGAGGAGATTCATTTATTTTTTTTTCAAAAATTCCGAAAAAAATAATTCAAAAGTTTTCCAATTCACTCCAAAAGCACGAGTCATATGCATGGCCCCCAAGAGACGGCTCATAAAAAAATAAATGAAATCTGATAAAAACTGTAGGAGGAGATGCATTTTGATTTTTTTTTCTTCAAAAATTCCCTGATCCACTTAGAAAGCACAGGCCGTATTCACGACACCCTAAGCATGCCTCAGCCCCAAAATAAATGATGTCTGATCAAAACAGTAGTATGCATTTTGAGGTATTTTCATCAAAAATTCCCCCCAAAATCAAAAATTCCCAAGTCGAGTCAAACAGCACAAGCTGTATGCCCGACACACCTAAGGATGCCTCATACCAAAAATAAATGAAATCGGATAAAAACTGTGGGAGGAAATGCATTTTGAAGTTTTTCTTCAAAAATTCCCTTAAAATACAAAAATTGTCGGATCGGCTAAAAAGGCGCAAATCGTACGCTCACCCCTTTAGGGATGCCTCATACCAAAAAAAAACAAGTATTCAGTGAACACTAACAGGCCCCAATGCCCCCAAAATTGTAAGGGGTCGTCTATGGTTTTGAACCTGTTGGCCAGTTTAGGCCAAGAAAAATAAATGTCCTACTTCTGCTCAAAACTTTGAAAAACAATGATACTGGCTGGCGGAAAATCTTTTTCTACCCCCAAAATTTAGCAGATCACGTGACCGAATTTGGCCAAAATGGCCAAAAGGCACATCTACAAGTCCAGACCTTTCAAATGAGCCCAACATCAAGTCTCTAGGCCTCTGCGTTCTCGAGATATCGCCTGTACAAACACAAGTCGATTTTCTGCGTTTTTTGGCCAATTTGGCCAAGATCACGTGATCGAATTTGGCCAAAATGGCCAAAAGGCACATCTACAAGTCGAGACCTTTCAAATGAGCCCAACATCAAGTCTCTAGGCCTCTGCGTTCTCGAGATATCGCTTGTACAAAAAAGCGATGACGGACAGACAGACGGACGGACAGACAGACACCCCAAGTCTATAGGCCCCCAACCCTGTAGGGTTGGGGCCTAAGAAATGAAATCGGTTCAAAACTGTAGGGGGAAATGCATTTTGGAGTTTTTTCTTCAAAAACTCCCTAAAAATACAAAAATTGCCCGATCGACTAAAAAAGCACAATCCGTATGCACGACCCTTTACTGGTGCCTCATACCAAAAATAAGTGACATCGGGTCAAAAATGTAGGGAGATTCATTTTTAAATTTTTTCTTCAAAAATTCCCCAAAAATTCAAAAATCACCCGATCGACTAAAAAAGCACAAGCCGTATGCATGACCGCTTAGGGATGCCTCACAAAAAAAATAAAAGACATCGACTCAAAATTGTAGGAGTAGATGCATTTTGAATAATTTTCGAAATTTTTGCTTCAAAAACTCCCCAAAAATACAAAAATTATTCAATCGACTAAAAAAGCACAAGCCGTATGCATGACCCTTTAGGGGTGCCTCATACCAAACATAAATGACATCGGGTCAAAAATGCAGGATACATTTTAAATTTTTTTATTCAAAAATTCGCCAAAAATTCAAAAATCACCCGATCGACTAGAAAAGCACAAGCCGTATGCACGACCCCTTAGGGATGCCTCATACCAAAAATAAATGACATCGGATCAAAATTGTAGGAGGAGATGCATTTTGAAACAAAGTTTACTAAATAAACAACTACCTAACTAACGGACGCCACCCGCAAACGGATAGGAATACCCCAGCTTAAGAGTAACGTAAGCTGGGCTAAGAACTACTCAACATCATTTAGAATACTGGATATTTTACATTGTGATAAAACATTGAATACATTTACAGAATATATGTTTCAATTCCATGAAAAAAATACCCTTTCTCTACAGATGTATTGATTTTAACAATAGACGCTGCAAAAAATTTGGAAATTACATACACATGCAGTGTAAGAGCGGTAAATATTATGGCCTAATCATGGGTTATGACTAGGGTGAGAAAAAATGATAGCAGAAAAAAAATATATAACTAATTAGGGAAAAATGATATTTTGAACGAAAAAAGGAAATGAAAAAAAAGTATCAAAATAAAAAAAAGGATGAAAAGCGAAAAAAAAGTATAAAAAAAGGATGAAAATTTAAAAAAAGTATAAAAAAAAGTATTTAAGGATAAAAAAAGGATAAAATCGGGCTTTTTCAAAAAAAGGATAATCCTTTTAAAAAAGGATGATGTGGCAACACTGACATTTCCAAACAATCGGACTAAAAATGTAGGTAGCATTTTCAAAATTTTTGATACACATAACAAACGATAGATATCCCTAAGATAGTGAGCACAGTCCATCAATGATGGTCAACTTGGCTAAAAAGTGAAGAAAAAATGTTCCTGTTTCATCATTAGGCACCTCCATTGGAACAAAGAATCTCATATTATCGCTCATAAATTAACTGAACTCTTCCTTCTTCAATGCGAAATTAACTTGATCTTACTCTTACATTACTAGACAATGAAGTTAACTTTTCGTGATTATATTTACGGACTGTGCTAATTTATATCACCATAAAACAGTAAATAAAAATAAAACAAATAGTTATCGAGAACACAGTTTCTATGCGCACCACGATGGTGAACGTGCACTTTATATCAATAAAATACACTTCCCTCGTCTAAGCGATCGCATGAATTTATTCAACGGGGTGATGTTCAGTAGTGTGAAGCTGTATTGTTAAATAATTTTGCAATTATACCTTTAATCACCCAAATATTTAAAACCAAAGTTCGAATCATTGTCAAAAATATTGTGCTTATATTGTAAAGTTGTATGCAAAGATTGGTCAGTGAATTTAAAAAAAAACAAACAAACAAACAAAAAACGTTTTTTGGCCTTTCTTTAGATATTGTCGACCGATCATCCATGAAGCCCTCTGCCCTTTTTTCGGCTCGCTCTCTTTGACCGCAAGCCATCATTCAGTAGACTTAGCTAAGACAAGCACGGTGGGGCAGGGAGTAAGCCAGCTGTCCTTTGCATCCCCGGTTGCGGAACGACACTGCTTATTTGCCATGCCATTTGTTCGTGTGTAATGTTAATAATTTTTCCATGTTTTGTATTGGTTTCACAAGTTCTAATTATATACAGTTTTTATGAGTATGTATGAAAAAATGAATTATTCTGCAATTGCCATAAATTGGTTTGCCATTTTAAGGTTCACACGGTTTATTTTATTTCACTTGCAATCTAAAAACCAATAATTTTTAAAATTTACTGAAAATACGAGATGTATAAGGTGTGCCTAAAAACGCGACACTATGGTGTTTGTGCAAAACATGTGCAACACCTTAAGTTTAATAACAAAGGTAGCATATTTATAGTTCCAACCATCCTAAACTTTTTTTTTTTGGGAGGGGGGAGGGGGGGGGGGTAAAAGGATGACCAAAAATGCTCAGTGGGCGTTAATTTTGAATTTCGTGATATACAACCTACCCACTTTATTTGCTTAGCTAAGTCAGTTGGACAGAACCAGTCCCTAGTTTGCCGCCCCGGGCGGGAATCAAACTAAGAACCTTGGGAATACGAGACAAACGCTCTAACAGAATCGTCAGCCCCACGGCTAACTTGCTTCATGCACATGTTTTAAATTAATTGATAAAAATCATTCTCTGTTAAACATTTATTGACAAATTTCTCACCTTCATGGAAATAATTCAAGCAACACCAGTATTTTGCTATACATAAAGAATAACAAAGTGCCTAAATTCAGTGAATATTTAAATGCAAAAAGGAAAAAAAAAGAAAAACACAAAAAGACAAAAAATAAATAAAATAAATAAATAAAAACCACAAAAAAGCAAACATGACATCTATTGTCTTTAAACTTTTAACTCAAACAAATATAATATTAAGCACTTACACACCTTTCTACGTACATACCTTGCACAAACATTTACATCGATTCAATTTTTATGAAATAAGAACGATCTTCATCGTGGCATCAGAAGCTCATTATTTTTTTGCAATGTTTCTCCTAATTTAATATCTACTTACAAACTCGTTTCTTCATTATTACTTTGCGCAACAAATTCGTATTGTTTCTGCTTTGGATAAGTCAATAATACCACAGCATTGACATAAACGCTCAACTAATAATTCAATACAAACATTTCTTAGAATATAAAAGATTAAATCTTCCATCTAATCCAATATTCCTTTCCCTGATATAGCAGGCTATGTGTAGCAACTGCTTTAAACTTAATTACATAAAGATTAATTAAACTTTACAGGCTACTAGTTTGTAATTATTTTGCATGATGATAGACACATAAATTATTGAAAGCATTCACTGTAAAAAACAATTTAAATAATTATTGTTTGAACAAAGTATCAGACTTGACATGATTATAAGAAAACTGTCATTGTGTATTATGCATTTGAATTTATTTATCACTTTTAAATATAACAAAGTCTAAATGTAAATCTTTTTTTTTTTTTACTTAACAGAAGAAATCACAATGTCATAACCAGTCACTGATATTCACTATAATTTCTGGTGAAAACAATATTATATTTATTCTCTTTGCATTTATTTGCATGGTATATGCTGGTACTACTCCAACGAAATGCTTTGCCACAGAAACGGCATTTGTACTTGTCAAGCTGCATGTGTCGTGCTTCAACGTGTCTCTTTAGTCCAGCTTTCCATTTTGAGGTATGGTCGCAATGCATGCATTTCCAAAGATTAACTGCTTTGTTGTACGTCATGTGGGCTTCTTCGATGAATGCGCGCTTTCTTTTCTACGATAAAGCAGACATTAGTTGCATCGATGTATCAAGGCTAGTTAATGCTGCCTTTTTGAAACATTTTAATTTGACACATTGCGGTTAAAAAATCTTAATTTCCATTTTAAAATGAAAATAGTTAAATAGTAGGAAAATAGTTAATTCCTGTTAAGGTGACCACCAAGACTCAAGCAATTTTTCTGTTTTTCATAATATAAAAAGACCTGCTTGCTGAAAATTGGTTCAAGTCTTTAAAGCTAAGTAATCTTGTCAATAAACACATACATAAACGAACTAAAATGCTAACATTTACTAAAATAGTCATGCAGAGCTTGAAAACATGTGGTTTGGCTAAACATAAAACTCGAATTAACATAATATCCCAGTTACGCCACATCTTTGGTATCTCTGATTTCACTGTTAGGTAATTTCACTATTCATTTAGATGAAGTATACAAAGATTGTGACTAATCATAGAGTTAGCAATGTTTGCACCTAAGATAAATTATGACAAAAAAAAAATAAAAACAAAACTTTGGGTTCATTTTAAAGCTTTGTAATAATATACAACATAATTTGTCGCCCTCTAGAGTTCGCTGAAGAATTGGATGGGCTGGAGGAGAATATTGCACCAGGCGTTATCCAAAAAGCCTCGTTATAATAAATATCCATATGCTCCGGAATTACGTAAATGATGCACACATGATTGGCACAATTTCAAATGAAATACTTCGGCCATGTGTTCTCTTTTACGTAAAACCAAACAATACGTCAAATTATATGATGGTAGTGGACGACAGTTTATGAATATTAATAGGTAAAAATAACTTATAATTTACGCAAAATCTATTTTGGACAAGTAAGTGACATGCATTATACAACCCAACGAGTGTTAAATGGTCTCTCGTATAAAGAAATGACAAACAGATTTTCGTTCTCTAACCGCAAGCAATTCCACGTATAAGCTAATATGACGCTGACGAAGGCTGTGTGACCAAACCGTTTTACATTTCTGCAAACGACAAGTAACGAGAAGGAAATATATTTTTAGCCGTTTTTAATACTTAGGCATGATTTTGTGGGTTCATGTTATAATAGAGACAGACTAAGGGGCTTTTGTGCTATGCAATGGACCCAAACACACGTGGGAGCTAAATGCGAATGCCTTCCATATGTGCCTGAATCCAGCACAAATCAGCAATACATCGCATAATCTGTCCCTATAATGCAAGAAATCACATTTTTGGTAACATTACTCATAATATTGTTTAGCAGATTTGAAAACATAAGCTTGAAAGCGATGAATTGCAAAAGCAGTTATGTGAATGATTTTAAAACACTAAGAAAACTGGCAATTATTTCCATATTTGTTAACCTCTAGCCTATTCTATCCGCAAGTTGTTTTTAACGCTAAAATGATATAAAAATCTGTTAGCCACTTCTTACGTTTTGTTCAAGAAGACCGAATGGTAAAATAAAAAATACAAGCAAATGGAGTCCCTTTTACCAAAGAGTAAAAGTCAGAGCATTTGTATCTGAATGTAGAAATAAAGAAATTAACTAAAAGTAAATGAATACAAACATAACTATTATAGATTTTAAAAATACCCTATAACATTCGGAAATTCAAACAGTTTATAGTTTCTACGCAGGAACTCGGCTGAAGCATTTTCAATGTGAACAATATGTTTCTCAGAGTCTGGTCATCATACAAAAGATCTATTTGTAATTGAGCCGGATCGTTATTTAACGACTGAGATTATTTAGCTAGAACTAACCATGGCGCACACTGAACATATTTCACAGGCTTTCACCAATGTAATTTATTACATAATTTTAAAATTGCACAAGTGTACGGAAGCGTAATAGATCGTAGCAATTTAATATAACTAAGTGAAGTTTTATTAAAGTAAGAGGTTGACGAAAAATATTAATCGACGTCGTTATTCTTCAGTTTTATCTTGTTGAGTTAGGAGCGATTTGTTTCCGTGCATTGAATAATTATTATTCCCAAAATTAAATAAAATGTGCTGAATATTAGACAATGAACGCCAAAATTGTAATTTTAAGTCACTATTTTAACTTCGTAACAACAAATTTGAAAATACTCCCTGTTTGGCCAAGTGACTTTCAAAACAGGAAAACCCAATGAACACTAATGCAAAATTGAAAGGCAATCCGATCAAAATTGTAGGAGAAAAAACCTTTGGAAAATTGGTTGCAAAAAATTAAAATGTCCCCCATTTGCCCAATTTTTGGCCCATCGCCAAAAAAACAAATCAAGAAGGACCTACTCAGTAAACATTCGTGCAAATTTGAAAGGAATCCGATCAAAATCGTGGAAGTAAAAGTATTTTGAAAACTGGCCACCAAAATAATAATAATAATAAAATGCCTCCCCCCCTTAGTTAATTTTTGGCGGATCGTCAAAAAAATCTCGGAATTGAACCATCGAGAAAACATAGGCAAAAATTGAAAAAGAATCCCATCCAAATCGTGGAGACATATCGCTTTGAAAACTGGCTGTCGAAAAATTATAAATGCCTCCTCCCTCCCCCCATTTGGCCAGTTTTTGGTCGATCAGCAAAAAAAGTAATTTTTCTAGACAGAACCATCAAGAGAATAATCGTACAAAAATATAAAACGAATCCGATCGGAATTGTGGCAGAAGAAGCAGTGTGAAAATTGGCAACCAAAAAATTTAAATGCATCCAACTATATGGCCAATTTTTGGCGAATCGTCAAGAAAACAATCGTTCAAAATCTGAAAGGAATCCGATTAACTCTGAAGAAGCATTTTAGTAAAGATTTACATAGGTCCATACGTTCATGCGTGCAAACAGACGACTGATACCCCTCTACTGATGTGATAAGACCAAACAAACGAAGTCGGCTGGTCTAATAAAATGCCAGAAATAAAAGAATTTCTTTTATTTTGAAAAATGCGTTTGTAACCTAAACAATTATTTTTAAATACATGTCAATAATCATACCATACAACTGATTACTACAACATTCGCAGTTCTGCATTCCTAAAGGCCCTTATATGACACGTTACACTGAGTTAATTTGAGTAACATAAAAATGCAGAGACGCTGCGAATTATTGCTGAGAATGATTTTTCATATGGCGCTGGAGATGATCAATTCTACTGTAAGAACGCTGGCACTTTGAACAGTAATGTCGCATGTGTTTTACATGCAGGCTCTTTACATGTCTTGCTGCAGTTGATCTGTGTGCAAATGAGGAGTGACATACCTCACAGAGCCACTTACTCTTTAGTTTTGTCAAAAAGCCTTCGATTTCCCATGTTTGGACCATCTGAAATGTAGAAAATGCCACACTCTTTTCTCTCAATCATTTACTATTTCATTCAAAAATATAAGTTGTTATTATGACCGTGATTGCTACGGAAAATCATGTTGACTTTATGACAATATTTAAATATGTTTCTCTGATGATTTCACAAAGAGAACATAAGGTTTATTGCTGATTCACTCCTGTAAAGCGAAGTCAAGTAGCAAACATGTAAATCAACGTTTCAATTTACTAATCACAACGTTATATTAACACCAACTCAAGTCAAAATTAGAGTATCAATATTATTACCCATGTTAAGAATATCTCCAACTCAACTGTTTTCCATAATAAAAGAATAAGACAGAAGAACTCAAATGCAAGAACAACTGTTCCAAAAATATGTGTCGTTAAATACATGTAGTAAGGAAAGAGTAAACAGCGTTAAAATAAAACCATTATAAGTAGCAACCCTTCAGTAACTACAATAGCGCTAAACACTTTGTGACATTGTCATAAAAGAACTGAGCAGAAAGCAACACTGGACTTCACAGGTTTAACTGGAATTTGGAACTGAGTGTTAGGGATATAGATGCGGTTACAGCAGAATATTTGTAGGCATTACCATTTTCTGTTAGAATTCACCCTCCAACTAAAAGCTGGTTACATTTTGAACAATTTTACATTTAATGCCTCATTTTTTTATTAACTTCGACTGGCACTTAATCAAGTAAATAAAGTTTTTGTTATTGTATTATAACATTATCTGTCAAAAGTCAGTGCTAAATTCGAGTCATGTAATCTTATGGATAATTCTTTAAACAAGTGTAGGAAAAATCTCCCATTCCAAATGAAATTATAATAGCATAGTGTTTTGGGGAAAATATCGAAAGAGGGACTGCATGTGGCTGTTATAATAAAAACGCCATGGTACAAAATTAATACTCAGTAGACGATGTGGATTTTCCCTAATGCAGCAGTTAATTTCATAGATTAAGCTGACACATCAACTGCACACATTTTGTAATATAGCACATTAATACTTTTTCTATTTAATAAGGCGCCTTTGCTTTCATTGTGTCAGCAAATATGTTCAGCATTAAGTCTACATGTGTAGAGCCAGATAATAATAATGATAATAATAATAACCTCAACGCGTGCAAGATCACATCATGTTCCAGCACAAACTGCTTGTGAAGGAATTTCGATGGTAAAGATACCTTCGTAAAGATATTTGCCCTTACTTCTATTCTGTGAAATGTGCTACGGAGCTTTTGTGACTTTTTATTGTGTAATAGTACTCAACAAATTTTAAAAAGCAATGACGCAATGCATATTTTGTGCATCATTTTTCACACAGTCGGATTTCATTCACTTTCTTTATATAAATATGCTCCCAATCAAGGTGTTAATTGAGTCTGTCAAAATTCTGTGGCTAATACTCGATTAGCGGGAATTAAAGGCCGCAGAGCGTAAGTACCCCTTTTGCCTCCTAGCACTATATTGTATGCTGAAGTAAAATTCGAACTTGTACGGTTTAAATCAGAAATCATAGTCACCATGCTTTACGAAGTTTCAACCTGATCTGGTAAGCCTAAGTAATGCCAAGTCTGATCGCAATTCAGCGCGACCGCTCGATCGAATTGGAAATCTGGCCTCACTGGTAGCTAGAGTTCCCCCCCCCCCATTTGGCCAGTTTTGGGTCGATCAACAACAAAAAAGTAATTTTTCTAGACAGAACCATGAAGAGAGCAATCGTGCAAAATATGACAGCAACCCATCGAAATTGTGCTAGAATCATTTTGAAAATTGGCAACCAAAAAATTTAAATGCCCCCCCCCCCCATTTGGCCAATTTTTGGCGAATCGTCAAGAAAACAATCGTTCAAAATCTGAAAGGAATCCGATTAACTCTGACGGAGAAGAAGCATTTTAAGTAAAGGTTTACATAGGCACATACGTGCATGCGTGGACACAGACGACTGGTGCCCCTCTACTGATGTTATAAGACCAAACAAACGAAGTCGGCTGGTCTAATAAAATGCCACAAATAAAAGAATTTCTTTTATTTTCAAAACCCCATTATACAACACGTTACATTGAGTTAATTTGAGTAACATAAAAGTGCAGAGACGCTGCGAATTATTGCTGAGAATGATTTTTCATATGGCGCAGGAGATCATCATTTCTACTGTATGAACAATGGCACTTTGAACAGTAATGTCGCATTTGTTTTACATGGAGGCTTTTTACATGTCTTGCTGCAGTTGATCTATGTGCAAATGAGGAGCGACATACCCCGCACAGCCACTTACTCTTTAGTTTTGTCAAAAAGCCTTCGATTTCCCATGTTTGAACCATCTGAAATGTAGAAAATGCCACTCTTTTCTCTCAATCATTTACTATTTCATTCAAAAATATAAGTTGTTATTATGACCATGATTGCTATGGAAAATCATATTGACTTTATGAAAATATTTAAATATGTTTCTCTGATGATTTCACAAAGAGAACATAAGGTTTATTGCTGATTCACTCCTGTAAAGCGAACTCAAGTAGCAAAAGGAAAATCAACGTTTCAATTTACTAATCACAGCGAGATATGCAATGAAACTTTATATTAACCGAATTCAAATCACAATTAGAGTATCAATATTATTAGCCATGTTAAGAATATCTCCAACTCAACTGTTTCTCATGATTAAAGAATAAGACAGTAGAACTCAAATGCAAGAACAACTGTGCTAAAAATATGTGTTGTTAAATACATGTAGTGAGGACAGAATAAACGGCGTTAAAATAAAACCATTATAAGTCGCAACCCTTCAGTAACTGCAACTGCGATAAATACTTTGTGACATTGTCATAAAAGAACTGAACAGAAAGCTGGACTTCACACTGGACTTCACAGGTTTAACTGGAATTTGGAACTGAGTGTTAGGGATATAGTTGCAGTTAAGCAGAATATTTATCGGCATTACCATTTTCTGTTAGAATATACCCTCCAACTAAAGGGTCTAGGCGGTCTCCCCCCCCGGCGGTCTCCCCCCCCCCCGGCGGACTCCCCCCTACCAACTCGCCCCTGGCGATCTCCCCCCGTAGGCTGACTCCCCCCCCGTCCTTCTCCCCCCCCCCCCCTCATGGCAGATTTTTTTTTAGTTAGTAAAACTTAAATCAGCAAAACTTGTACATTTCATTCCTTTTTTAATTTTCAACCTCACCTTTCATCTACTTTTACATAATTATCACTAGGAAATTAATCTGCTTTAAATCCAATTACGAAATTACAATCAAACACTTACTGTAAACTGATGTTTCAAATGTGATCACGAAATTCAATCTAAAGATCACCAGCTTTACTGTGTCACCACCTTACTGCTTTCCTCGTATAGTCGTAATGAATTCCATCTTGATGTGATAATTTGGCTACTTTTTGTTGAGCTTTTATACAACTATTTACGTTCTCCGGACGCAAATCTGATATCAATAAATAAACCAAACTACTCCGGAAAACATCATCATCAGTAGCCTACTACTCTGGCGGTGAAGGCTAATAAAAAATTGCAATCTTGTGCATGCAATGAGCATAACACTAGATCCGACGTTTCATTGATTCGGTCAAAAATTCAATATATCAATCACTTAATTAAACAGATTAAAGAAACATCAATAACCCTTTAATCTACATACAACAATAAGGAAAGCAAGTTTGAGGGGGAGAAGGAAAAAAGGAGTGAAATGTACAAGTTTTGCTGATGTAAGTTTAAACAAAATCTGGCGTGGGGGGGGGGGGGGACAGGGGGAGACCGCCTAGGGGGGGGGGGGAGACCGCCAGGGGGGAAATCGCCGGGAGGAAGCCGCCGGGGGGAAAGCGCCAGGGGGGAGACCGCCTATTCCCCAACTAAAACCTGGTTACATTTTGAACAATTTTACATTGAATGCCTCATTTTTTCATTAATTTCGACTGGCACTTAATAAAGTTTTTGTTATTGTATATAACATAATCTGACAAAAGTCAGTGCTAACTTCGAGTCATGTAATTTTATGGATAATTCTTTAAACAAGTGTAGGAAAGAATCTGCCATTCCAAATGAAATTATAACAGCATAGAGTTTTGGGGAAAAACATCAAAAGAGGAGCTGCATGTGGCTTTATAATAAAAACGCCATGGCACAAAATTAATAC
Organism: Protula sp. h YS-2021; assembly: GCA_949752745.1. Taxonomy (NCBI): domain Eukaryota; kingdom Metazoa; phylum Annelida; class Polychaeta; order Sabellida; family Serpulidae; genus Protula; species Protula sp. h YS-2021. The sequence continues at coordinate 26,681,127 of OX457024.1, forward strand.
TCAGTAGACGATGTGGATTTTCCTTTATGAAGCAGTTCATTTCATAGATTAAGCTGACACATCAACTGCACACTCTGTAATATAGCACATTAATAGATTTTCTATTTGATATGGCGCCTTTGGTTTCACTGTGTCAGCACATATGTTCAGCATTAAGTCTACATGTGTAGAGCCAGATAATAATAATGATAATAATAACCTCAACGCGTGCAAGATCACATCATGTTCCAGCACAAACTGCTTGTGAAGGAATTTCGATGGTAAAGATACCTTCATAAAGACTATCCTGTGAAATGTACTACGGAGCTTTTGTGACTTTTTATTGTGTAATAGTACTCAACAAATTAAAAAACGCAATGTATATTTTGTGCATCAATTTTCACACAGTCGGATTCCAATCACTTTCTTTATATAAATATGCTCCCAATCAAGGTGTTAATTCAGTCTGTCAAAATTTCGTGGCTAATACTCGATTAGCGGGAATTAAAAGTACCCCTTTTGCCTCCTAGCACTATATTGTATGCTGAAGTAAAATTCAAACTTGCGCGGTTTAAATGAGAAATCATAGTCACCATCAGTTTCAACCTGATCTGGCAAGCCTAAGTAATGCCAAGTCTGATCGCAATTCAGCGCGACCGCACGATTTAGATGGTCCAAATTGGAAATTCAGCCTCAGTGGTCACTAGAGCTTTTGGAGTGTACACATCCACAGTGACAAACCTTACAGCCCGTTTAGAGGAAACTTGGTCTACCACAGACAGCCCTCGACCCGGGAAACCAATGACTACTACCCCCAAACAGGACCAAAGAATACGTCTGTCACACCTCCGAGATCGTTTCCTTCCAGTAACAGTCGCTGCCAGCTTATTACATGTATTATTACACTTATACTGTAAAATCATGCCAAAAAAGATCTCCGACATTATTCATGCATAATATTTTAGCGATCTGAACAACATCCTGGATTTATTCGGCAACATCAGATACTGCCTATACACTACTACTTATTCTAGAAAAATCTAAGACAAGCAATTTGTTGTGGAGCTCTAATGCAATAGCTCTGCAATGGCTCCAACGACATCCAATTTTCACTGCGCATTTCCACGTTTTTTGTTTGGGGGCATAAAGATTAACCCACAGTTAATTTAAAAGCAGTTAGCGACAAATGGTAGGAAAACAACCATTTGATAAAACTGGCAAATTAAAAATAGCGCTGCTTTTTTGTGAACTGTAAAAACTGTTTTGTTTAATGGAACCACTTGGGAACATTACAATAAATTCATATTGAAAGCGCTCTATTTAAAAGTATCAAAATAGAATTCATTCATTTAGTTTGAGTGGATACTATTAGCAGTTTGCTAAAATGTTGTTTAAAACAAGTGATAGCTAAAATATGCTATATAACATTTTGAGTAAAAAATCGAGTATATTCATCTGAGGATCTAAACCTTTGTGACAAGTACTTGCTAGTTTTTGTATCTAGAATGAGGCGGAGATCGCGTACAGTGAAACTAGCCTTTATATATTCCTTACCTATATTTACTGAATCAAATTTGGTTTTTTATTTTTTGTGTCAATAAATGAAGCTTTTTTACCATCAAGTTTTATTTTAAACACACAGGTTGAGACTCCGGTAATACATTCTTCCAGACTTGTTTCACCCGATAACTGCAATTCCCTGTTGTTACGACAGATGGATCTAAGCAGTTAAGCATCAAAGAATATATAATAAGATACAGTATCAAATATTGTTCGACCTATGATCAAACAATGTTAAATGTATGGCTTTATCTAAAATTTATCTTAAAATTTGATTCAGAACCGCGAGTAAGGCTGTTTCGGTACTGTTACCGCGCCGATACGCAGGCTGGTGAGTTATTTTAGGCTATGTTCATCGCAGTATGCGAATAAGTGGTTTACTACGATGTGCTCGATTAGTTTGGAAACAAGGCATAGGTTATAGATAACCCTATTATTCTTTAAGCCGTGCTTAGCACCTAGTTTCTTCGATATTGTTAAGTTAACCGACTTCTAGTGATTTGCTTATGAGATCAGTAACTGTAGGTCACAAGACATCTGTTCGTTCTATGTGTTTCAGCTCAACTGGAGTCAATGGGTCGAGAATACATGATTTTGAAGGTGAAAATAAAATAACCTTTTTTCGCTTCATGAGTTGAAACAGATCAGAACATTGCAAAGGGTGATGGTGGTAATGGGATAAAACTGTTGCTGTATAGTCTCATTAAATGAAGCACTTGTTTTTGTCACGGAAGAATATATACACTGGTTTTTGTCATTCGTTTTATCAGGAAGACAACCACATCGGCTTTTATGATACTTAATAGTATATTAAAAACCTCGAAACTGTAATATTACTTCTTCTTGGTATCATTTAAATTGTTTGTTTTTATTTTCTCCTGCGCGACAAGAGACTTAATCGCTGGATCATTGTTAGATTCACGATCCCCAATTCACGGTTTCGCTGTTTGCACAGAGAATCAGGCCGCATTGATACTACCTATTCATCGACAACAAGTCTACTTTTAGCAAAATAGTTCCTCGACAGATCAAAGTATGACTGACACAGTTGGTAGAAGTAAAATAAAAATGATTGATACAAAGGTAGTGATTATAGTTCGCATGGTATATATACAAATTGTGTATCTTGGGTTTCATCGGCAAAACTGAGGTTAAAGATCAGCATGTCGTTTGGTTGTTTTGGTCAAGAAGTGAGGTGGCGAAGGGTACCCAGATCTGACGAAGGAGCGAAAAAATCAAACGGTTTAACCCTATTTTGGATGAATAACCTTTTACTAGAACTCAAGGTGGTTTAGGGCTTAGTACGATAGGGCAAACGTGACTTCAGTCGAAGCTGTAAAGAAACATATAAATAAATTAATTGTGATTAATTATGAGTTTTAAAGCTTGTAAATGAAAAATTATGGCATAGGTAACCATGAAACTAAACAAATATAACAATAAGAGGGAAAAGATATTCAATGCAATTCTGACAGGTTTCTTGACTGACCCTCCTGGCTTAGTCTTAAAAGTGACGTGATCAATATAAAAAGACAGCAGTGATAAATTACTCGCTAAAGCTACTTAATGGCTTTATTCTAAATTTAATAATCTATTTAGATTGTATTTGTCACAAATAACGATTTTTGTGCGAATTTGTAATAATATTATATTTTAAAAAAGAAAGTGGTAAGAATGACAGTTTTACTTCGAATAAGTTTAAGAAACTAAAGTTTCTGATTCTAGAACACAAATAAGAACCTGAAACAAGTAGGACTATTAATTAGTAACATTTTATCAGATTAAACTATTTTACAGCTCAAATAGACTAAAAATCAAAATACGGTGTTTAGTATTTTATCAATTTTTTTCACTGAATTTCATTTTTCTCTCGATTCTCTTCTGAATACAAATCTAAACGTGATATATCTTGAACACTTTATTTGTGATTTACATTTGTTTACATAAATGTACCTTTGTAACAGCAGTCATCCTGCTGAGAATTCCCAATTTTAGAGTAGGAACCTCACCTTTGAGCCACTATCACCGAGATTTCACTTACCCTCCCTTAGTTTGCATTTTTGGTGTACATGTACACAACTGTACCTTGAGGGCACTTTGGACAAATTGGAGTTTCGTGAAATCGGGGAAATTCTGTTTTGTGTATAAAAATATCATTATCAAATATCATTATTTTTGTAAAACGATAACAGCTTTATTAATACAAATGTAGGAGGTATTTAAAAGTCCTTTACCCTGTTAGAGAAAAAGAGCGAGAGAGAGAGAAATAGAGAGGGAGAAAACCGCCCACCGGACACTTGAAAGCAATTACTTGACAACTGTAGATAAATGGGCATTTTGAACAAGAATGTCCAGGGACATGGTGACCATCCGATATTTAACTGGTCAAGAATTAAAAGGCTTGTGGGATGGACAAAAAGTAGTAGAAGCATGTTACAATTTGCTACTGAAACATTTTCAAAGGCCGGTCTTTGCTCAATCTCAGGAGTCTAGTGATATAAAATTTGTAAGCATTCTGAATAAAATTGTAGGAAAAGGGAAGAACCTCTTTGATAAAAACAGACCCTAAATTCCTCAAAACCCGACATCATGCAAATTTTTGGAGGGTTTAAAAAATTATAGATAGGTCACCGGAAGAACTTTCTTCTGATATTTAAAAGAAATGCAATTGAAACTGCAGGAGGCACTTTAAGAAATAGCTCACAAAAGTTTTTAAATACTACCATTTGACTGTTTTCTGTGGATCGCCATAAAAGGTAATATCTTAAAGACAAGACCATTTAGTGAATATTCATATAAAATTTGAAAGCAATCTATCAAAATTGTAGGAGAAGCATTTAAAAAAATGGCTACCAACAAATGCAAAGGCCTACCAACAAATGCCTACATTTGACCAATTTTGGCGGTTCGCCAAAACAGCTTTTTTTCAAGAGAAGACTACCTAGTAAACACTAAAACAATACTCGAAAATAGCCTTAATAAATTAAAATGCCAATTCAGGCAGTTTGACGTATCGCCAAACAATGCTTTTTTCTTAAGAGGAACACTGTATAATTATAAAAAAATTAAAGCAGTCAAATTAAAATCGTGGGAGATCTGGCACACTTGGAGATTGTGCATACTTACAAAAAATTTGAAGACAATCCGACCAAAATCGTGGAATAAGGGCTTTGAAAGTTGGCCAAAGAAAAATGTCCCCCCCACCATTTGGCTAATTTTTGGTTGAACACCAGAAACGTAACTTTACATGATATGGTTGGCTAGAGGACATTAATGCAACATTTGAGGGCATTCGGATTAAAATTTTGGAAGAAAACAAGTGTGCCCAAGGACAAAGTTCCAGCTTATGAAAAGCGATTAGACCAATTCCAGCGTACATGAGCAAGAACATTTCCCTGAAAAATTGGGCTTCAAAAGATGAGAAGGCAAAGAGCTAGCTAGATAATTAATTTAGCAGCGGACCCAAACACAGACCGATAAATACATACAAAGATTTGTTTCCCAGAAAGATGGGAAACATATCTTTTGTATCTCTGGTGGACTATTTCAACAGTGCACACTTTTATTTAGCTTATGTTGATGTGTAGTTCACATTTCGGACCACTGAGCAAGTTAATTTAATTTGCATTGATGCGCGGTTTTATTTTAGACCAGTGCGCATGTTTATTTCACTTGCGTTAATGCGTTAGCATTTTGATCAAGTGCGCATGTTTGGTTAACGTGCGTTGATGCGCGATTTGCATTTCGTACCTGTACGCATATTTGTTTAACTTGCGTCGATGAATGGTTCGCATTTCGAACCAGTGCGTATGTTTATTCAACTTCCGTTAATGGGCGATTCGCATTTTGGACTAGTGCGCATGTTTATTTAACTTGCATTGATGCGCAGTTCGCTTTTCGGACCAGTGTGCATGTTTACGTAACTTGAGTCGATGCGAGGTTGTTATTTCGGACTAGTGCACAAATTATTTAACCTGCACTGATGCGCGGTTGCTTATTTGGCAAAAGTTCGCATGTTTACTTCAAAAATTCCTCCAAAAATAAGAAATTCCTAAATCGAGTCAAAAAGCGCACACCATACACTCGACCCACCTAGGGATGCCAGACCAAAAATTAATGAAATCGGATAAAAACTATAGGAAGAAATACATTTTGAAGCTTTTTCTTCAAAAATTCCCCCAAAATACAAGAAAGTCCGATCGACTATAAAGCATAAGCCGTATGCATGACCCCTTAGGGATGCGTCATACCAGAAATAAATGAAATCAGATAAAAACTGCAGGGGGAAATGCATTTTGCATTATCTTTGAAATTTTTTATTCAAAAATTCCCCAAAAAAATGTCTGATCGATTGAACAAGCATGTCCAGCCGAGACCTACAGAATATATATCCAAGAATCACAGACAAAATCATGATCAAATTGGCAGACAGCGGTTACGAAAAAAGCCGTAACTGAATGGAGAAAATATTCCTTCACTTGCTCGGTGTAGTTGTGGCTGATGAGGAGTCATTCTTTCAATTCTTTCATAAGGGGACAAGAATACCAAGCGTGTGGTGAAAAGACCAAACACAGGGAATAATTTCGGGAAAAGCAGTGGTAGAAGAGGCGAATGCAAGATCTACTGTCGTGTTAAGAGTGTGTGGTGGGATTACATACAATGTGATTAGTTGAAGGAAAATACTCTAATGTGTAAACACTCAAAGAAAATTACTTTGAAAATTACTCTAATGTGTAAACACTCAAAGAGTGCAGTTGAAATGAACTCCTTGGACAACACTTCATGTATGTTTTTTAGATCAAAAGCAAGACCATGCGGAGGTCGTCGACATTCTGTTGAAACGAACTGGTCACATCTCAGTATGGGATGAAAGCCATCTATTAAAATTTTTTGTTATCATCGTCGGCTGTTAAACGGCTTTCAGCCAATGCGATAATGTCACACGCAAGATAGTTGTCATCACAGCGTACCAAATCAAAATCAGCGGCCATACTCAAAATTGTATGAAAAGAAGCAATTTGAAAATTAGACACAAAAAAATAAAAAAAATGTCCCCCATTTGGTCAATTTTTTTCGGATCGCCAAAATGAGTAATTTTTCAAAAGAGGCCTACCTAGGGAGTATTCGTGAAAAATTTGAAGAAAATTTGATCAAAACTGTAGGAGAAGAAGCATTTTGAAAATTGGCAACCACAAAATTACAAATGTCCCCCATTTGGCCAATTTTTGGCGGATCGCCAAAAAAAAAAAAACAATTTTTCAAGAGAGGTCTACCTTGAGAACAACTATCAAACATTGGAAAGGAATCCGATCAAAATTGTGGGAGATGAAGCAATTTGAAACTTTGACACCAAAAAATTAAAAAATGTCCCCCATTTGGCCAATTTTTGGCGGATCGCCAAAATAAGTAATTTTTCAAAATAGGTCTACATAGGGAATACGAGTGCAAAATTTGAAGAAAATCTGATCAAAATTGTGGGAGGAGAAGCATTTTGAAAATTGGCAACCACAAAATTACAAATGTCCCCCATTTGGCCAATTTTTGGCGGATCGCCAAAATGAGTAATTTTTCAAGACAGGTCTACCTGGAAAACAACTATCCAAAATTGGAAAGGAATCCGATCAAAATTGTGGGAGAAGAAGCAATTTGAAAATTTGACACCAAAAAATTAAAAAATGTCCCCCATTTGGCCAATTTTTGGCGGATCGCCAAAATGAGTAAATTTTCAAAAGAGGTCTACCTAGGGCATATTCGGGTAAAATTTGAGAGGAATCCGATCAAAACTGAAGGAGAAGAAGCATTTTGAAAATTGGCAACCGAAAAATTTGAAATGCCCCCCATTTGGCCAATTTTTGGCGGAGCGCCAAAAAAAATTTTTTTAAAGAGAGGTATACCTAGAGAACATTCGTGTAAAATTTGAGAGGAATCCGATCAAAACTGAAGGAGAAGAAGCATTTTAAGTAAAAGTTTACACACGTACATACACACGTACATACGTACATACGTAGATATGGACGACGGATACCCCTCTATTGATAAGATAAGACCAGCCCGACATAGTCGGCTGGTCTAAAAAAAACAAGCCATATGCACGACATCTTAGGGGTGCCTCAGACCAATAATAAATGACATCGGATAAAAATGTAGGAGAAATACATCTTAAAAAAAAAATTCCTGAAAAATTCGAAAATCACCCGATCGGCAAACAAAGCACAGACCGTATGCGCGACTCCCTAGGGATGCCTCACATCAAAAATAACTAGAGCCTCAGTAAGGCAGGATCCCCCGTGAAGCAGTAAAAGTAAAATGAGGTCAAGTCAGGCTGCAAGGTTTCAGGTTCCTACTACAATCCCTCCTATGAGAAGTCGGCCGGACGAAACATCGTCTCACGGCTAAGTTGAAACAAAAAATTCACCATATTTGACAACTTCCCACCACGTTAATTTTTGGCCGATTTTGACAATAATGCCACATCGCATATCTTCAATATATATATATTCTATATATATTCACCACGCAAGGTTTCAGGTTCCTACGACAATCTCTTCCATGAGAAGTCCGCTAATTTCAAGCCCAAAATTCACCATATTTGACTGTTTTCCACGACGTCAATTTTTGGCTGATTTTGACAATAATGCCACGTTGCACATCTTCAATAGATATATTTTCACCACGAAAGATGTCAGGTTCCTAAGACAATTCCTTCCATGAAAAGTCGGTCGGACAAAAACATCATCTCTCGGCTAAGTTCAAGCCAAAAATTCACCATATTTGACAGTTTCCCACGAGGTAACTTTTTGGCCGATTTTGACAATAATGCCACGTTGCACATCTCCAATAGATATATTTCACCACGCAAAGATTCAAGTTCCCATGACAATCCCTTCTATGAGAAGTCGGCCGGACAAAACGTCATGTCACGGCTAAGTTCAAGTCAAAAATTCACCATTTTGACAATTTCTCACGACGTCAATTTTTGGCCGATTTTAACAACAATGTCACGCTGCGCATCTATATATATTTTCACCATGCAAAGTTTCAGGTTCCTACGACAATCCCCTCTATGAAAAGTCGGCTGGAGAAAACTTAGTACTTGTTGTGGACAGTCAGACGGATGGGCCAGCTCATAACCATATCCCTCCGTTTCACGGGGGAATAATGACATCGGATCAAAATTGTAGGAGGAGATGCATTTTGAAACAAAATGAAAAGTCGGCTGGAGAAAACTTAGTACTTGTTGTGGACAGTCAGACGGATGGGACAGCTCATAACCATATCCCTCCGTTTCACGGGGGAATAATGACATCGGATCAAAACTGTAGGAGGAGATGCATTTTGAAACAAAAACTTACTTAATCAACAACTAACTAACGGACGCCGTCTGCAAATTGATAGGTATAACCCAGCTTACGGATTGCCAAAAGAAGTAGAGGCCTACCTAAAGAACATTCTTACAAAATTTAAAAGAAAATTGTGTGAAAAGAAGCCTACCTAGACAGCAATCGTGCAAAATTAGAAAGAAATTAGAAAGAAAGAATCGTGAGAGAAGATGCCTTTTGAAAATGTGACACCTAAAAATTAAATAATGCCCCCATCTGGCCAATTTCTGGCGGACCGCCAAAAAAAAGTAACTTTCAAAAGGGGCTTACCTAGAGAATATTCCCATAGAATTTAAAGAAAATCTTATCAAAATTATGGGAGAAGAAACGTTTTGAAAATTGGCAACCAAAAATTTAAATGCAAGCCATTCAGTCAATTTTTGGCCGATCACCAAAAAAAGTAATTTTTCAAGAGATGCCAACGTAGATAACAATAGTACAAAATTGGAAGAGAATCCAATGAAAATTATGGGAGAAGAAGCATTTTGAAAATTAGAAGCCAAAAAATTAAAACAAATGCCCCACATTTAGCGGATCGCCAAAAAAGTAACTTTTTAAGAAAGGCCTTACTAAAGAACAACCGAAAAAAAATTGACAGGAATCCGATCCATATTGTGAGGAAAGAAGCATTTTGAAAATTGAAAGCCAATAAATTAAAAAATACCTTCTTTGGCCAATTTGTGGCGCATCGCCAAAAAAGTAAGTTTTTAAGAGACATTTGTAAAAAATTTAAAGAATATCTAATCAAAATTGTAGGAGAAAAAGCATTTTGAACATTCGCAACCAAAAAATTTTAAATGCCCCCCATTTAGCCAATTTTTTGCGGCTCGCCAAAAAAGTAAGTTTTCAAGAGAGGCCTACCTAGAGAACCATTGTGCAAAACTGGAAAGGAATCCGATTACATCTGTTACATCTCTTGAAAATTAGACGCCAAAATTTTTAAACATGCAACCATTTGGCCAATTTTTGGCTGATCGCTAAAAAAGAAATTTTCAAGAAAGGCCTACCTAGGGAATATTCGCACAAAATTTAAAGAAAATCTGATCAAAATTGTGGAAGAAGAAGCATTTTATAAATTCACAACCGAAAAATTTTAAATGCTCCCCATTTAGGCCATTTTTTGTCGGATCGCCAAAAAAGTCCTTTTTCAAGAGAGGCCTACATAGAAAACATTCCTACAAAATTTGAAAGGAATCCGGTCAAGACTGAAGGAGAAGAAGCATTTTAAGTAAAAGTTTACATACGTACGTACGCAGATACAGACGACAGATGCTCCTCTATTGAGGTGATAAGACCAGCCCGACGAAGTCGGCTGGTCTAAAAACTATTTTGCCAATTTTTGTGGGATCACAGAAGCATGCAACTTTTCCAGATAGGTCTGCCGAGGGAACTTTCATACCAAAACTCAAAGCAGTTAGATAAAACTCGAAGAGAAGAAATATGGCTAACACCCTTGAAGAAGAAATATTTTCACTGACAGCTTCCGTCGGTACAGACGTATATGCGGACGACTAAATGTCCTACTGATGTCATATAGAAATCCCATGGCGGACTAACGTCTACGCCGACAAGCGTTAGGTCATTACCGGTACATGGAACTTATCTTAAAAATATTTCAGCGCAATCCAACCGCCAAACTATGACTGCATTGTAAAATAAGTTAACAGGTGGTTGACATTTGTAATGCGGCTTTTGATTCACCTGAAATCATTCAAAACGATCCTATCAAATGTTTGGGAATGGCCTTGACCGTGACCTTGTTTTTTAAAAAAAATGCCGTGTTTAGTCTTTTCATAATATTGTTACCCAGTTACTCGATAGTGTGGTCTTAATTTCGGAGCGGTCTTATCCTGTGGTTTTGGTGTAGAATTTAGTTTAAAGAAAAACCATTTAAAGATCGTTTAAAAACTACGCGGTCACCTGTTGTGACCAACTTTTGGCTCGGGCGACCAACTTTTACAGGATGCTCACCTCTTAATCCGAATATTATAAAGTACAACATAAGAGTTGGGAGATCAATGTTTATACAGGGCTACTAACTTCAAGCCTGACCGGAAAATATTGCAATCTCAAGCCTGAAGGGGAGGAGTGGTTTGGATATAACAAGGGCAGATAAACACGTGCTGAATCAATGTATGCGGCCAGACGAACCGAAAATAGACAAGTACACAGCAGAAATTCACTGCTGTATTTTTTGCAGCATATTTCTTGGAAAGCAAAGAAAAACCTTGACTTTTTTTGTTAAACTTTATTATGAATCCTCCTTATGTTTTCTTCTACAATATCGCTGATACGCAGAGCAGGTCTTTTGATGCTCTTTCAAAAGCTTTGTCCATTTAAATTTACGACCACACATACAGTCATGATGGACTCCAAAATGTTGAGCCATAATATGAAGCTTGAGACTCCGTCTTAAGGTCGACATTTTACCGCAAAATACACATCGCCAGCCTATTCCCCTCTCATGTAAAAGGCAAGTACCTTCAACATCTTGAGTACCTTGAGTATTTCCCTGCGATACTTGCTTCTCTGATTGAACCTAAAACCCACCATGTGTACAAGAAAAAATAACCAGGAATTTTAACACATAAACACCAAAATTGCGTACAAAATGCTAATTTCAAGCTCATGCATTTAAGTGCACCATAACAGCTCCAAAGCATCAAGCAAATATACTAAGTGTGCGCATATATATCTATATTTTTATTTTACTCTTATATATGTTCAGATGGCCATCCTCCATGCTGTCATATTAAGCTGAATAAATACTGTGTTCACAAGAAAGGCAGATTTTGGCGCATTAGAAGCCAGCGAGAAACCGCTCACCCAGTACACAACATCAAAAGTGCCTCATTGCTAAACGATTTTTAAGAATTCTAAAACACAACTAAAACACATCTTCTCGTTAGCGGGAAATCAGACACCCTTTATCCCTTATGTCACAACGGGGACATAAACAGAAACGCTGTAACCCTTCAACCACTCCCCTCCTCCCCTTCCCATCCCCACACACACTGCCATGCAAATTTCTTGGCTGCGCCTTGCGTCTCTGAACTGACCCCATGATGATCCGCGTATCTCCTCAGACAACACCCCCCCCCCCCCAACCCCCACCCCCTACGCCACAGAGCACAACATTCACTGAATAACAACACAACTATGAGGACACACAACAAACTAGTTAAAATAACGTTTTAAAACATTTTTTCTCTCTAAAGACGTGCAAATAAACATGCCTGGCTCTACTATCAGCTAGACAACAAATCATTTTGTACATGTATGTAAAATAAAGCTGAAATGTTTATAAATAAAACCAAGTGACTATTAGCCAGTAATGATTCACTGAGAACCTTAACAAATACGAAAAGAAAGGCCTGTATCTCAAAAAGTAACCATCACAAAAATAATAAAACTAACAACGCGTTTGATTTAAAAGTGTGAGGTGCGGCCAGTTAATTACAACAACGAACGTTAGAGAATTCGGAAAACGAACGTCTTATCTACACATTTTTAAAACTCTTTTCTGTATGTCTTCTTTCAAAACTACCCGATAGTTAGAAAACAAGTCACTAAATTAATTAATGTTTTTTAAATTCTTCGCAGGATTTTTTATGATTCTGCAGCAAACTGTTCCACTTGAACTTCCGCCCGCAGACGCATGCGTGTTGTACATGCAAATGCTGACCAAGAATGTGAATCTTTAAGCTTCTTTTAGAAGTAGATAACTTCCCACAAAACGCACAAAGCCAGCCACTTCCCAACGCCTCGATCATACACGCTGTCTCCACATTTCTGATGAGTTCGTTTCGAGACATCTCATCTAATGGAATCTCCATGCGAGTAAATGCAGGTGCGCAACCTAACATCTGAAACGAGTTCAGAAATTGAAATGGCATCACTAGTAATTGAACAAGACTACTGTTAGCATTGCAAAGGTGGACAGCATCATTTTTTAAATAAAGGTCCATAGTAGAAATACTGGAGGTCAGAGTGTGAGACACGACTTCGGTTTTAAAAATCTTCCAGGAGCCGTGTGTAATGGTAAACACGGACCTGGAGGTACTCGAGTTCGAACAGACCGTAAGATTGATGGGGAGGGGTTTCAAGTGTGTATAGGTTTTATTTTAAGTACATAATTTTATTATTCTATTGTACAATTAAGTGTTACTGACAATTCCATTGTTAAACTGTAGCCTTTTCAAACAGTTGCAGTGTTCAAACCATTTACAGTTCCTGGGAATTTTTGAAGCATGAATCAAGTATCATAGCACACGGATTATCAGAGTGGGAGTAACAGAAGGCAACAGAATGCTTTTGAGCATATAAAGTAAAAGGCATATAGGTAAAAAAGAGCAGGCATTGATCATTCTTTGGTTGGCCTACTAGGAGCCAATAACGTGGTAAGAGATTGGGAGGCATGGTTCAATATCTAGTGGAACCACTGACGGCTGTGATGACTTCGTTCAGGCGGCGGAGGCATGCTATGCATGCTATGGATGAGCTCTCCCATTTGTTGAAATCAGCATGTATGTGCAGAAACTAATCAAGAAGTCTTCCCACCTTGCAGTGTAAGAGTCTAAGCTCAATATGCATTACAATTTGTATTTCAAAGAAAACAAGTGGGTCAGTGAAACTGACTATGTCTCCCGCCGACGTACAATCCCGGTATTTGATTTTGTTAGGTTGGACTACAACCCTTCGTATCATGTTCGTGAATTTTAAAATTCCAGCTGGGCCAATGTCCTTAAGCCAACATGGCTCATTTACAATACCAATTCTTGTTACCACCCATACTACCTATGTGTATAATATTTGGCAATTGTTTCAAAAAATGTAGGCTTGAGTGTGTTAACAAACTCATTCCAGTATGTAAGGGGTTGGGAAATTTCTGAAGTTCAGCTGGGCCAATGTCCTTGGGCCGACAGGGCTCATTTACAGTACCGACCTTTGTTGTTCCAATACTTCCTATATCTAAACGATTTCAACAATAGATCCAGAAATGTAGGCTTGAGTGTGTTAACAAACTCATTCAACTGAGTAAGGATTGGGTTCAACTGGGTCAATGTCCTTGGGCCGACATGGCTCATTTACGATACCAAACCTTGTTGGTTCTAATACTACTCACAGTTAAGATATCTTGTAAATCGGTGCAGAAATGTAGGCTTGAGTGTGTTAACAAACTCATTCCAGTATGTAAGAGTTGTGAAAATTTCTGAAGTTCAGCTGGCCAATGTCCTTGAGCCGATACAGCTCATTTACAATACCGATCCTTGTTCGTTCCAGTACTATCCATAGATACAATATCTTAACAATCGGTGGAAAAATGTAGGCTTGAGTGTGTTAACAAACTCATTCGACTGTGTAAGGATTGGGAAAATTTGTGAAGTTCAGCTGGGCCAATGTCCTTGGGCCGATATGGCTCATTTACAATACCGATCCTTGTTTGTTCCAGTACTACCCATAGATACAATATCTTAACAATCGGTGGAAAAATGTAGGCTTGAGTGTTAACAAACTCATTCGACTGAGCAAGGATTGGGAAAATTTGTGAAGTTCAGCTGGGCCAATGTCCTTCGGCCGACATGGCTCATTTACAATACCGATCCTTGTTCGTTCCAGTACTTCCCATATATACAATATCTTAACAATCGGTGGAAAAATGTAGGCTTGAGTGTGTTAACAAAAAAAGGTGTCGACAGACGGACGGACAGACAAACCCGAAAACTATAGTCCCCCAGGGGGGGGGGGGGGGGACTAATCAGAAGTTTAAAAATTATGCTGTACTGCATATGTCTATGGTGAAGATAGTGGGGTGGGGGGGTGCTTAACTTTTTTTGGACAGTATATATCGTCAATATTTCGATATGATATATGTTCTTTGTAGCATGTTCCCCAACGGTGGTTATGTTAATTAGACGTTTTTCACAGTTAACTCGTTTAGTCAGATTTCATGTGTAAATGCCACGAGTACAAAAATGTTTTATATATTTTGTTGTGGTCTTCCAGAACATCAGCTAATTACATTGGAACAGAACGACTAGCTTATACCAGGATTACGTTCAGACCGCTCTTAAAATTGTAAAATAATGATCATCAGTTAAATTTTGAAAGTTTAAAAATCATGACTTATAGATTGTAGTATAAGGAATTATTTTACGAATGTAAAAACATAACTCATTTACATGTGAAATACTTTATAAATGGGATATTTTTTAATAGTTTTTAGCAGCTGAGAAGAGTGATGAAAGTAAGAAATCTATTGGATACTAACTTTAACTGTTACAAGAGTTGCCTCGCAAAAATGCGCGGCATTTTTTTTTTTTTTTTTGCACAAGTGGCCTGGAATCCAAACACAGTACGAAAATATATGCATTGTGAACTGAACATACACAGGCAACACGCGCTGGATGGGGCTGGAGGGGGGAGGGGGGAATGGGGAGGGAGGGAGGGGGTATGCATGCATGCGAATTAATGTGTTGTATTGAGGGGGGGGAATGGGGAGGGGGGGTATGCATGCAAAAGAGCGGCGAATTAATGTGTTGTATTGCTCTTTATAAACTGCGCAGTTTGAAAGTATCTTTCGCCAACCAACAGCGAAAAGATGTGGATTTAATGATGCCTTGGGCAAGATATTGTCTCTCCGATGAATGAAAACCATAAGTGCTGCATGCCAAGTTCTGTAAATTGATCAGTTTTCGCTAGTCTACGCCCTAACAATCTCAATTTGACTGCTGAAAAGCGATGAGCAAACATACGGCCATATAAACAGTGGAAAATAATAAGCTGAACAATAGTAATTCATTTCCAGTAGGTCTTCAGTATTTCAGAAACTACTTCAAAACAAAACAGAAGCCACAGCACTTCACTGCATAATCGATTTTGAAATGAAACAAACACTTTTATGCAATATTTGTCTTTATTTACAGTTCAATTCACACTTACACAAATTTTATATGCAAAATTTGTAACTAATAGCGTCTTCAACATCAGCAACATTTGACTGTTGTGCATCTGTAACTATTAAAAAAACAGCGTATAGTAGACTTGGCATAAAACAGGGATAAACCACACGTACAGACTCAGGGTGCGTTTGGGGGGGGGGAGTGGGGCTGAATATCTCTATCCACTCTTTCTTTGTTCAACTTATAAAATCACTGGAAAAAGTATCACCTGCGTTGTTTTCAGTTGCGCGGTCTTTTTATTTGCCAAAATGTCTGCCTCAACACCCCCACCCCCCCATCCTTCCGCCAAGCACATTTCGTTAATCTTAAAGACACACTGGCACAGTTAGCAAGTTTTTACTCTTTCTGTATAACGCAATCAAGAAAGCTTGGTTGCTCCCTCCACAACAATTTCACGGCAACAAGTCACGACCATTCCATTCAGGCAACAATACTTTAAATATAAAATCAAACACTAAATTCAATGCAAATTTAAACAAAAAAAGACATGCTTTAACCCTAACTGTAATCAATAACTTTCACACCCGATATTTTCGTTATAAAAAAACACGACTCAACTTACAGATATTCTGGAACAATCGTAAACAAACATAATTAACAGAACATGCGTGAACTGCACAGATTACGTAACGATTCTATCCCTAAATACTATCACTTAACATTTTATCTGCTGCACGACCTACAGCTTTCTATCATAAACACCTCAATAACAGCATTGGAATGTCATTTAACAAGAAGTGGCTTTGCTAACTCGGATTTTACCAATCATTAACAATCACTATTTTTTACATACAAACACAAGGAATCAATCACACATTCTAGTTTTGAAATTTATGTTTAAATTTAATAAGCAAAAATCCAAGAAATAACTGCTCCATATAAATCCAACATTCGCACTACAAAACATTGCCCTTTGGGGGCTGTGTGAAGTACAGAAATATGTTCCGGAAACATTGTTCTTTGAAACTACGACACTTTGATCTATGTACAGTAAATTCTACTAAAACCGAGATCGGTTACATTAACACAGAGAAAGAATTCCACACTGCGAATATCGCCGAGTTATAGAGGTTCCCTTTATCGAAACGAGACGGCATTTGTAAAACCGACAGTGGCAGTGTTGCTGAAGGCAATATTGTACATTTCGGTTAAATTCACACACTGCTCAACTGAATACATTTGCCGTGGGGTCGGCCATTTCGCTTTTTACCACATGTCGGTTATTTTATATAATACAAAACAATCTTACACTCACTAAACCAAAATTCATGACAGGCTTAACTTTGTTCAAAGATAATCAGAACTTTTTTTAAATCAATTTTTCATCCACCTCTAAATCACTTGTCATCAAAATAATTCCTGGTGACGACGATGTTATACTTATTTTCCTTGCACTTGCTGGCATGGTAGATACTTGTGCTGCTCCAGCGGAAAGTCTTACCACAGAAGCGACACTTGTACTTATCCAGCTGCATGTGCCTCGCCTCCACGTGTCGCTTTAGCCCGCCTTTCCATTTCGAGGTATGGTCGCAATGTTTACAGAGCCACAATTCGGTACTCTTGTTGTAGCCCATGTGAAGTTCCTCGTCGAAGTCGTCCTTCTTTCTCTATTAACAAGCAGATGTTAGTGTAATTAGTGATACATTGCTGGTTTGCCGCCACACAGTTTAAAGAATTGCATTTTTTTAATACAACAATGTCATTCACTACAAACAAGTCAACAACCAGGTTTTGATTATCGTTAAACCGAACAATTCTTGGCCCGGGAAACCGGATGGCTTTACTGAATGCAACTACGCCTTGCTTAAACGACAACCAAATATCTTAAATTCGCTTGACAGATTTAAATAGAATGTCTTCACTGAAAATGTATCCACTTTACCCTTATCTCGAGTAAATAGTTTTAGTGTGAAGTGGTTATCATATCATCTTTCAAATGGGCCGAGAAAGAAAATCAATTGGTCGGTTTAATGAGTATCTACCAACGGTACTATTTTGGCCTGAACTAGATCACTACGAAAGCGTCACAATTATATATATATGTACAATAAAGATAGACTACTTGGTCTGACATCAGCTCTGCCAATCGCCGCTGCAGTACAGAAAGTCGTTTGTGATTACAGCAAACTTACAGCATATGTTGTGCCACCATGCCTTGTAAAAATATGAAATGTGAATTTTGCCTTGAATTCTGAATATAAGAATTTCGAAGAACTTTATCTGACATGCTTGGGTAGGGGAGCGAGGGGGGGGGGGGGGTGAGTTACTGAACACTTTACTCTAATACTAAGGTAAATTTAAGTTTAATATTTGCCAGAGAACTTGAAAGTTGAATTCTTCTGACAGCCATCACGTGACCCAGTATTTGGGAATAGTGGAACCCGATAAACAATTATGGATTTTTGTACTGCGCATAGTTACAACAACAATTTGCATGTTATTACCTCACAGTGTGGTGTCTACAGTTAATTCGTCTATTCACGCATCATATTTTGGGATTAAAACAGAAGTTGTTAGGCGAACACGTTATATTTTTATATCTACTTCAAACACATACCCAACTCACACATGAATAAAGTCTTTAGATATATGTAGGTGCAACATAAAGAGAGTGTGACTGTTATATCAAAGATGACCGCAGTACAGATAGGCTTTTGTATTCCTGATAAACATATGTATATTTTTTTTTTTTTTGCCCCACGCTCAATACACAAAACTGTGTCCTTAGCTAAGACCAGCATTACTGCAAAGTTTATCGACCCACCAATTCTTTTCTCAAGCTGGTTAAACACATAAGGTCACGTGTATTTTGATGACCTCAAATTATTTATAGGAGCAGGACCCCCACCCAATATATTCCCTAACCATTTTTTTTTTTACATATGTTTAATATAGAAACAAGAGTGACAAATTTCACAACACCCAACAGGAATTTCCGTTAGCGACCAAAAGAAACATTTCAGATAAATATTTGGGGTGGGGGGGGGGGGAGGGGTGACGATCGAGAGCAATGTATAACATGTAAATCTAATACAAGTCTTGTGTTCAAAATTTTCCACGGTTCGATTTACCGTAACAAGTATTGGCGACGTATCCGTAATTCAGTTAAACACGTGAAGAAAATCTCTCATTTTTATTGCGGTAGCATGTAACTTAAAGGTAGTGTCTTGTCTGCCCCTGTGCTATATTGCTGGATCACGGGGCAGTTGGCAAGGTGCCATTTGTACTTGTCGTTTCTCGTGAAACCCGCGTTGCATCCTTGACATCGAAAGTTAATCAGCTGCAGGTGCACGGCCTCAATATGGCGCTTGCAGTGATAGCGGCTTTTAAAATATTTGCCACACGTGAAACACTTCCATTTAATGCCCTCCTGGCAAAAAACGTGTTGCCCGACGGATTCCGGTGGTTTCATTTTTGGCGGTGCAGCAAATGGAGACTCATAACCCCTGGTTTCAACAGGCTGGGGAGGAGGACCTGTTTCTCCCAGAACAGTCTGTAACATCAAAACAACTCAAGATATATTTAGAAACTATCTTTTTTTTGTAACGTCACATCCTGACTGGCGACTCGGGTTGTGTGTGTCTGGAGTGCGTGCTTTAGTGGATCTGCTGCTAAGGCAATAGGCAAATGTCGGCACAAGTAGCATTTTTTAGCATCACTTTATTCAACCAAAAGAATCCGCTGCTCACAAAATTTTGTTAGTTCAACATTTGACAGTTTAGTGAAAGGACTCTTGTTTAATATTACTTTTTTGTCATACACTAACATCGACAATGACAAAAATGCCCCCCCCCCCACCCCTCCTGAAAACTGCTCATACTGCTGAGAACAGAAGTTCCCCACGTTGATATATATTTACGCCGAAGATATAATTGTCCGGTGGGTTGCTCTTCTGACACGGCTGAATGCAGGTAAAAATGGCAGCGTAAAATACAGAATATTCGTTTACTAATAGTGTTACACTGGTGTGTGTTTAGTGTTGTTTTGTTAACGAGGATTTATTCCAGTGAAACCGTTCCCTGATGCAGTTAAGATTTTTTTGGTTTCTGTTAATATGTTAAACGCTAATGTCACATGAAGACAAATTGCTACTTTAGAAGTATAAAACTTGTGTTTTGCTATATTATTGTTTTTCAAAGTTTCATTTTTTTTTAGATTTAAACTCCGCTTGTAAATTAATTTTCAGTATATTTCTGAACAAATAAAACGCATAAGCATTTTCATTAATCTGAATCTAAAGCAAACAAATCATTCTGAAGACGAGATGGGGATGGGGGGAGGGGGGAAGGGGGGAGGGGTCGACAAGCACAAAATTCAACTAGTACTTCTATATCCTGGCCTGAAAATGATTTAATGGGGGCAAGTCATTGAGATCATATTGGTTACCTCCCTTTTTCACTGTCATAAAAAAAATCACCCGTCTTTCGAAAACAGTCTTCAAAAAAAAAAAAAAAAAAAAAAAAAAAAAAAAAAAAAAACCAGTAACTCCTCCTCGATAATTCAGTGTAGTTCGTGTGATAAATTATAGTACAATGTCAACTGCGGTACAACATGCAAAATATTAAGTATATATATATATACATATATATATATATATATATATGTTTTTTTTTTTACATTTATTGAATTCAACACTATTGTCATACTACCAAAGACACAACATATCTAAACAAATATTTCGGAGTCCACTACTCTCCCTGTTTCAAACATTTCCCTTTTAAAATAATTTACCAAAATAACAATATTCACACATATTTATCATTATATATCAATCTGTAAAATTGTCTGACTTGTTAAAAATCATATGATCCGCCATGACCAACCTCTAACAAATAAACACCATTTTCAGTCATTCCTCTTCTTTAACATGGACTTCTTCTCTTAGTTCGACACAGAGTTCGTTTCAGATAAAACACTCGCAAACTTCGAACTTCACCCGGCGTAAAATAAATGTTCCGAGACGCATGGAAAAGTATGTGACCGACACACTGAAATTGTTCCAGTTAAAGTAATCCGGGTACTCGAGGTCCGACTAACAAATCTTCACTCTGTTGTCTTGACTCATTCATTAAATAATAGTAAAATAAAAAGAAAATGGCAAACTATACTAAATAAAATGGTGTTGCACCAAAACTGCTGAAACTGGCAGAGGTGTATGCAGCTAGACTAAGGGTTTTACTCATTACTATTATGAATTAAATCTCACTTATTACTTACAGGCATCTGAAAAAAACTAAAATCAAGTGTTAAAAAATACACGGGGCGTAATTTCCCCACCTGAATTTACACTTTGTCAAGTCAAAAAAAATGAATGCTTTGCACTGCACTAGCAAGACAGGAGTGCAGCTGACAAAATGAACACATACTGTGCGAAGCTTAACAGATGACACACACAAAAGCAAAACAAAAGCGAGCAAGCGCATAAATAGCAAAGAAGTTGCAAAATCTAAAATCATTTCTTGACAAATATTACAGAATACTATAATTTAGTAAATGTCATTACGAAACACTTTTACTGCTATAATATGCCCGTTATAGCTCAAACTAAGCATAGTACTACAATGACTAGATACCTACTGTCCAAATACGGCAGAGATTAGGCGTTGCTCAGTTGGCAACTTCCGGTTCGGGCGACTAACCTTTGACAGTTGGTGGCCGTATTGGTGACCCAAGATTTTGATAAAGTATGATACAGAACACTCGCTCGGCGAGCACAATGGCTAACCGGATGATCAATTTTTTTTTATTTCTCTTGATGAAAGCTTAACCTAGCAACATGTGAACATAAACAGCTCGGAAGTGTCAACATCAATATGTGAAGAAATCCACACAACATCGATCGACCATCAGTATAAAATAACGTTATTTTTCCCCACTGTTTGATTGACCTTGACAATTCTGTCTGTGGTTCGCGTAGGTACTATTTTTCCATAAGAATGCCATTCCGCACCGGTCACACGTTACTTTGGGCATGCGCAGATGCATGCCTTTGACGTGGCGCACCAGCAGCCATTTCTCTTTGAACGGACGATGGCACAATGCACATAGCCACTTCTCCTTGCTGTTACTATCCGTGTTTTGAAGTATGTACGGCTGAAGTTGTACCCCAGGGTAGCACTGCAAGAGGGAAGAAATAACGTCAAAATTAGACCACTTTTCTTTGTAATCTGTAAAGGCTGATCTGGACACCAGAAGAACTACTTCTGCCTTTAGTGTGCTGCGCCCTAGAAACAGAAGCACAAGCGCCGACAGGAAATGACTTGCAAGTTCGCTAGACTGCAACACGAAATTAGATTTCCTCATGTCGGCAGTGAAATGCCAAGCTGAGTATCGTTAAAAGTTATTATAGTGATGTGGCGGCACATTTTTCCCTCTCTACACCTTCAACAGCAAATGTAAACCTCACCCTATTTATGTCTCTTCTCAATGAGTCATCAACATAGTATCACATAAACACAGTATTTCATCTACAATTTATCCTAATCAATATCATCCGTTCTACAGACACCTGTTGTCAGGTAAAGTCTTCCTTTGAAATGTCAATTTTCTCGTAAGCACCTCTCCGAAGCTTGTCACCTATTTGTCATACAACCAATGACCAATTAGAACAGTTACGCTTCTCTGCCGTTTCCTCCAAATCAATCAAACAAATACAAATCTTTCCACAATGCATCTGTTTTTATTAATATTTATTTATTTATTTTGTCATAAAAGACTCCATTTATTAAAATTCTTCAAAACACAACACATCCTGTCAAAAATTGCACATTAAAGGCAAATCGCCTTAAAGAATATCTTGGGCAATCCTTTTAATTGGCTCGCCTAGCGGGTCTAGCAGTGGAAAGCCATCTCTTAATGGTCCATTGTCATAGGATTCCGGCATATCCGTATCGGAGCTGGATAAGACTATTTCATCGTCATCAACAGGGCTGGTGCCATCTTGCGGGCGCCCAACACCTTTCGCATAGACGGGGCGGTCAGCCACGCTATGTACGTCGCTTATAGAAAGGGCTACAGGACGGCTCGTGTACTGGTTGCCGTAAAACAAGCCTCCAGGTTTAGTCGTCGATTTCTTTTTCGATGGCATTCTTGGATTTGGGTTGGGGTTGCCTGAACATCGGCGCTCATGTCGAATTTTACTATCTTGATAAATGAATTCTTTGCCACAGAATTTACATCCAAAGCGCTGCGTTTTCAAATGAACGCCATTGATGTGACGCTTTAGATTCTGGCGCTGGTTGCACAACTTTGAGCAAATAACACACATCCACAGTCGACCTTCAGTGGCCACCGCCATAAATTGCTCCGTCGGATCCTCCTTTTTCGGCTCTCCTGGGGAACCCTCGTCCTTTTCATCGTCTGCATTGTTTTCATTATCTCCCGGTTTTCTTGGTTCAATATCCTACAATAACCAAATTATCACATTTTATTCATTTGAATGGTCATTAAGTTAAACGATATATATGTATCTCAAGAATTCATCGCTTGGAGTCTTCATATCATTATCTTCGGAGATTACGACTAAATTATTTACACGAAACACAAATAAATCAAGAAAGCATATTGAATTTACATGCAGGGAAAATACAGAAACTTCACATCAACGACAACAACAAAGGTTCTAAATCAAAATAACCCACCACACTGATTAAACTCATCGTGAAATAGCTGAAAGAACACAAACAGGGGATCAGGATTTCGAAGCAACTTTGACGAGTCCGACCGCCCCAACCCCTGGATTCTTTTAAAGAAAACTGAATACCTTTTAACTAAAATGTGTGTTTGCTCCTTCATCAACGTCTCGTCTGTGTGCCTTTAACCTTCCTACGATAGTCATTCCGCAGCGACTCATCAAGCCTTGACAATAGTACTAGTCTCCATGGCAACAACTTCCCAACAGCTTTGTGCCCCACTTCTCTTGTTGTTTTCATTCTTTCTTTTTTTATTTTTTATTTATTTATTTATTTATTTATTTTTCTTTTTTTTTTGGGGGGGGGGGGAGGGGGGGTCTTCAATTCATTTAGTTCATCAAGTTCAGTTTTATTGGTGGGGCTCAATAATATAGTTACATACTATCTTGCGAACATCAATTCGCACCACTTTTGAAGGACTCCCCTATCAATCTGAACGCTCACGAACCTAAACTTGACTGTTAATGTGAGCAGGGGAGAAATTGATCAAGCTCAACCGCCTCCTCAAAACCTCCCACCCTTTTCGCATTTAGTCCAGGGGACTAAAACAGGTTGTCCGTTTTCCCCTACAACGCTTTTGTCTTGATCTTGGATGTGCCACTCATACATTATCTGCAACTTATGCCTTTCAACACCCTAATCCAAACAGTCATACCCTCAATTACTTGGTTCGCCGCAGCCCAATATAAAAGGCATTCGCGCGCAGAAAATAAAAGTCAGCGGAGTGAAAATTATGTAAAATCTTTAATACATATTCGTTTTTTGTTTTCACAATTTATAAGACAATCTCTTCGATATTTTCTTCACATTATTTAAAATTCTGTTTTGACCAAAACACAAAAACCGTTCATACAATACACACTACCGCAAAGGGCAATGGATCACTTATCAAATCTATCTTCATGAGGACTTATTTACGTATGTATCACTTCAAAGTACCAAATACACACAGTTTTTCCATAAACTAGTGAGCCAGTCAGAATTCAAGGAAAGCAAATAAGTATTTCGGTACGCGGTTCTTTGTGGTTGTTTTTCAACCGATTTTTGTACAATATTTTTCTACACGGATTCCACTAGTTAACAAAATTGTGCTACGAACACATACCCCACATTTGACCAAAAATGTTAACCAATACAAACTTAAACCCATAAAATAATTTAAGCCAGCGTTCGGTCAGGATGTCGTAGCAAAACTACTGATATGAAGTTTCATGTGCCGGCGCAGGTCATGATTTCTGCTGAACGAACGACCGCACATACGACAAGGGAATGTCTCATTTTGAAAGTGTTTACTCTTTATGTGCCTCGCTGCGGCTGATTTTTGCGTGAACGGCGTCGCGCACAAGTTGCAAAACCATCTCTCAGATTCGTACATCATAAGATCACCAACATAAAACCTTTTGTGTCCCACAGACATCATCTGAAATGCATAAATAAAATTCTGGCCTTAAACGTGAAAAATCTCTTTGTTCACACTTCAGGTAAAAGGCACGGATCCCTCAATTAGTCTAAGTTACATTTACTGATATTTTTTATCCAGCAATCTGTACTTATTACAGCCCTGGCTTTGCGTCGTTTAGGCCTGGGATGACCTAAATTTGCATTTCACGATGGGTGAGGAAGTAGTTGCGGAGTTAAAATTATGCTTATAAGGGACATGAAGAAAGCATGATACTCATTACTCATCACTGTTTGTCACATGTTAATTCGTGATATCTCAGGTACAAAGGCAGCTTACGTTAATGGGTTTAATAAAAGCCTAAATAAACGAAACAACTGGGTTAACATTTTAATAAGCGCCCATTCCTACTCCTTAGTATCTCAAAACTATTACTGTTGTTAATCTAATGAATCACTTTTAATTATCATCGAGAATATTTAACGGTACTGTTAAAAAAGGAAGTTTTCCTGGAAAATGTTGAAGAAACTGCAAAAGCATGGTTTAGCTTTAAACAAGGGATAAAACCTCGGAAATTTTGTCAATCAACATCAATTTCCTGCTTTTGATCCAAGCTAGAAGTGAACTTATCCGCAATTAAACAAAAATCTGTTCTAATACACCATTAATTTTTGTTTGTAGTTTTATTGATTCCTACATATTTGATTAAGTCGCAGCTCGATAACCTTTCTAACTTGTTGAATTTTGAATTATCGAATATCCACTGTATACTACTAACTGACTGTCATATGTCTCTTCTGATTATCTCGATACCTAAAGTCTACAATTTTGCATGTGTGCTCAGTGGATCATTTTATGCGAAACAGTATGTGAAAATGTAATAATCCTTTAAGATTAAAACTTAAGGACTGTGTACTAGTGTTGCAACAGTCGACCCAAACGGTCGACTAGTTGGTCGGTTTTTCAAAAGTCGGTCCGTCGACCCATCAAAATAAAACGTCGACTTTTGAAAAACACACACACAATAATTTCCCAATTCTTGACCTTTCTTGTTAATGCTGGTCAGTGTATGCTACAACAGACTACTATAGTGGATGTCTAGATCTCACGACGAGCATGCTTGTGTGATATTGTACAAGATTTAGGAATCGCGTATTAAAGAAAGTTGTTCTTAAGGGTAGGTTTCTTGCTAATGTAACTGCTGTTGTCAAGAACATTTTATTTATTTATTTTTGCTATTCGGTTTGTTCTTGGTTTATTAAACGTAATTACGGAAACATCTTGATTTTATCACCCACATTAAACCTTACATAACGAACTACCAGCGTAGTATATTCAAAGAGAAAAGGGATGAGTTTTTGCCATAAGTCGACTCAGGGTCGACTCACTGGTTGAAAAGTCGGAAGTCGGTCGACTCTGTATTTTTGAGTCGGATTACAACACTAGTGTGTATACGTCTAGTCTGGAACGGCCTTCCGTGATAATCCTCTACAGTAATCACACATTTTCCATTTTATTCCTTCATTAATTTCATTAATCCCTATGGGGAAATAAAGGTAAACAGGTTTGAGTACTTCAATCGCCTGACAAATCGGTACTGAAATTTTCTGAACATCAATCAGCCCCAATAAAGCTGCATAACAGAAAACATACAATGACAAGAGGGATGGTTTTCGGATCAATCCAAACGTTAGTGGGTTTTACTTTTACTTAATGATTTCTTGCGCAGTTATAATCCCTTATACAGCAGACTTTTAGCACTAATCTGTGGCGTATTCCACCGCGTAGTCATGTAGGTATGGAGACGTAAATTACACATTTCAGTAGTGTGTGTTGTTATACGAAGGACTTCATAATCAACCGGAAATGAAATTGCTCCTGTTTTTCCTCACAAATAGTCAAACACTCAGCGTTATACTCATCAATACTTCTAAGTAAACTTAAACTTCAACAGTCAACGGTCCACTGATTTAGTGCAACATCGCTTATTTTCCTTTTCGAAACAGAATACTGAACACCTAATCATAGTCCAACGCGCTTAGACCTTACCAAGGAAAGAATATTTGTTGTTTGTTCATGACATTCCCGTAAACACTTATAAATCTGAGTTTCAAAACAAATTTAGACAAAAAATTAACACATACCAATGGGCATTCGCAAGCTTTATAGGATGCACACCGTATCGCATAATCTTACGTGGATATCGGATTCAACGAAGTCGACGGGACAGGCCAAAATTATTCTTACTAACTGATATTGGTGGCATTCAATATTTCTTGAACTTGTCACAGGGCCTGCTCACCCTTAATTTTTTCCAGCCTAACCATTGTCCTTCCTAAAATTTGTAGTTTTTCCACAAATTGAACACGACCACGGATGGCCGGGTCCTCCCTTCACCATGTAAACTTTAACTCCAACAGTCAACGGTCCACTGATTTATAGTGCAACATCGCTTATTTTCCTTTTCGAAACAGAATAC
This sequence comes from Protula sp. h YS-2021, assembly GCA_949752745.1. Classification (NCBI taxonomy): domain Eukaryota; kingdom Metazoa; phylum Annelida; class Polychaeta; order Sabellida; family Serpulidae; genus Protula; species Protula sp. h YS-2021. The sequence goes on from OX457024.1 coordinate 26,708,576, forward strand.
TGAACACCTAATCAACCAACGCGCTTAGACCTTACCAAGGAAAGAATATTTGTTGTTTATAACATTCCCGTAAACGCTTATAAATCTGAGTTTCAAAACAAATTAACACAATATTAACACAAACCAATGGGCATCCGCAAGTTTTATACGATGCACACCGTATCGCATTATCTTACGTGGATATCGGATACGATGAAGTCGACGGGACAGGCCAAAAGTGTTCTTACTAATTGATATTGGTTGCATTCGATATTGCTTGAATTTGTCACATGGCCTGTTCACCCTTAATTTTTTCCAACCTACCCATTGTTTAAATTACTTATTGCCCTGCCTCTACCGGTAATGAAAGTAAGTCGTGTTCAAGGCTTTTGGTCCTTCAGTACTAAATGCATGGCAGTCAATGGGAAAAATATCGGGGTCGGGCTTTTAACCTCGTACGAACTATTGATGCCCTAACTAGTGATACCAAGTGATACCCACTGCATGCTCTAGTCAACTCGTATCGAGACAAGTGGAAATGGAGGATTTGCGTTGCAAAACAAAACAGAACTGGTACATTAATTCGCATCGCAATTTGAAATCTGTACTGTATATTATTACTTATTACCACAAATAGCAATGAAATCGTTAGAACAAATAATTTCAAAGCTCATGAGTAAATGGCGATTGTTCACTAAAAACCGTGGGCACTGGCTGTTCTAGTTTTTGTTTTTGACAACGATTGTGTCTATGCGAAATCAGTAAACGACAGCTATCAATGCAGGCGACAAATGAGACAAAGAGAGCAGGGCAGGGGAAGACGTCTTCTCCAAATTACTTTATTAGTGTACGCAAGGAAATAAGCTAAGCATCAGAATAGGAACGCAATGAATATTTGTTTTACTACAAACCAGTTACGTTACACGCAGACAGTGTTACAAGTATAAACCATGTGATGTGTATCAGGTGACATAATACAAGTACTGTAATGAGAATACGTTGTGTTTAGGTTTAAAAGTCATAAAGCAACGCAATTTCAAGTGTAACATGTATCACAGAAAATCCTGATTGTGATAGAGTTTAGATAATTTCAATGTTGGAACAATTTAAAAAAAATGCTGGAACACCGCGCATAGCTCAGTCCTAATTTGAATATTTTCCAATGTCAAACATTACACAGCGTTGCACATTAGAAACATATGTACTTTCCCTTACGAGATCTAAGGCCTTGCATGGCGATGCGTGAAAAGATTCTTGGGATACTGTTGTGACCCGATGGCAAAAATTTCATCGACGTTAAAGTCTTCATTTGAGCAACCCTTTTCCGATTTCAAATGCAAAGCAGACTCGGCACATCCTCAACAGGCACACGTTTCTTTGAAAAAAAAATGTAACAATTGCAAGAAGCACTAAAAAGTTTTATTTATGTTTCACGTGGCCTAGAAATCCACACAGATTTCCAGCTCAAATCGAACACAGTAACAGGATTGTCACTAAATAACAAAGTTTGTTTAAAGACAAGTTCACGTTTCGACGATCACTAGTCCTCATTGATTTATAACGTACAACATAAAAAATTAAAATTTTGACTTTTAAAACTTGATCTACTGGCCTGAAAAGACGTCGCCAAAACCGTTGTTTTATAATGTGACACACAACGGCCGTACACTCACATCGTGATATTATCAAAGGAGCTTCAACAAGGCATCACCATAAAAGACATCAACAACATTGAAATGTAGAAGTCCCATTTTAATACACTTCAAAGGCTGTTTCATTAAGTTTCAAGATAAGAAAATGTGCACTTAAAACGTATCTCTTTATTTTCAAAGAAATATCACACATAATTCCGAGTTTTTCTTGGGAGTCACCTTTAAAGGTTTTTAGGCATTATATTCTGGGGTGGCTGTCAAGCATTTAGAAATTGCCGGACATTTATTTTCATGTGACAATTGATAGTCTTTCCTTGTGAATTTCCGGTCGCAATAACTACAGCTAAATCTCATTTCTTTCAAATGCACACTTCTTATATGTCTTCGCAGCGTGCTCCTCTGCGTGAACGATGCCAAACACAAAACACACATGAATGACGTCTTTGACTTCTCATACATGAGGTTATTCACATCCTCGATTTTGGTTCCATCTTTCGCCAACACCTGAAAATAACGAAAAGATTTGCCTTTTGGTAAAGCTCAATGTTTTGGATATTTTGACAATTTTCCCATGCGCAATTGTACTCGACTGTACTATTTGCATTAAAAATAAACGCATGTTTAAAAGCAATACTTTCACGATAGAAGCACACTGCAGTTAGTTGTACATCAGCCATGATGTTATTTGTTTCGTTTCGTTCGTACATATTAACGAATACCATGAATTGTATTTAAGGAGAAACAGGAAATTCTTGATCTTTTCTGTATTGAAGATGTGCAGTTTGTTTAGTGTCTCGATCGACAGGATATGCATGCACTATAACGCGCCACCACTGGCTAATTCTTCCATAGGAATTAACATTTGGATATAACGTAATGCTATAACTAACATATATTTTGTGCATACAATGTTTGCAGTCAATTCGCCACAGAAACTAGTGTCAAATTCCAAAACTTCATGGTTTGTGTTCTAGAGAACAGTTCTTCCAAACGAGATCTTGAATTATTTTGAGACCTACAAAAACGAAGACGTGCAAGTATGAATACTTTATTAAAGGTCGAAGCAAAACAACGCCAATCCAGCGACGTCCATAACTCCAATAACTCTTGTCTTCCTGAGATCCATTTCATAATTCTTCACTGCAGCAGCAATTAGTTCTAACAATATCGTCTGTGATTCAGCTTCATTTATGTTGTACACGTTCATGAGCTCTTGCATTGGAGCTGCAGCTATACTTTTTGCCACACACTCGACACGCGTACCGCTTCTGGCCCAGATGCACGCCATTCACGTGATCTCGCATGTCCTTCCTAAAATTTGTGGTTTTTCCACAAATTGAACACGACCACGGATGGCCGGGTCCTCCCTTCACCATGTACACTTCAGCGTTTAATAACAAACTGGCTTCTTTTGAACCAACAGCATCATTGTTCCATTCAGGCAATGCTGCCATCTACAAAACACCAAACAGCAACACATCAGTTTCCAAGTCTACTGACAATTAAAATGCTATTACCTTAATATAAAGACAGCGTCTTTTAGCAAAAAACAATTGATTCTATTGTTCTGGTGAGACCATCGACACATACACCCCAAGACTTTCCATGCTCGTGCAACATCTTGTAAATCACAATATTTTTGTAGTCAAATCGCTCACTAGAATTGTAAAAAAAAATATTTAGAAAACGACAGGAAATAAAGCGTATATGACGCAATTTCCAGGAAGACAGGTTGCAACTATTTTGCTTTACTAAAAGTTTACTGTTGGGTGAATACAAGTGTACACATAAAATATTTTCAGTGTTGAGTTGAGACATAACCATCACAATCTAGTGTAAAGACACAATAACACCACCCAACAAGCACAATATAATCTGTTGTAATTTTCAGATTCTACTTTCAATATAGTTTAAATTTTAAATGCTAAAATTGCTTTGAAAGTCGCTTTCTTGGCCCTTCATCAGGTAACTAAAACAAAAGGGTTAACCTTGTATGGATAACGAGACACACACGGCGAAAAAGGTGTTCAAATTAACAATGGCAGACTTGGACGAAGCAACAAAACCATAGTAAGCAATCATTGAGACTAAGACTAAAATGAGAGTGTCTAAAAGCACTTGGAATCTGGGGAACAGAAGCATCAGCGCAAACAACAATTTAGTCTGGCTTAAATTACGCTACAAAGTTCACTCATGAGAATGCATATCTGTTTTCTTAATCGTCGAACTGTAGGCAAAGGTTTAGTCCAGTTTAACTGGTTTAATTTTTAGATAACATTGTACTGTGTATTCTTACTGCCTATCCGAGAGAACGAAAACAGTTTTCAAGCCGTTTTATACGATATTGAGCCATTTACATTGCCTTTTGTCTTGCAGCTCTGGTTTGATACATTCAAATCTTCTTTTTTGTGTTCAGTTTTGTTTAAATTGTATAATACATGTGTGTCTTATTAGTGCGAACGACGCCATGCACAATGCATTGAGGATCGTTTGTACATCAAATTATTCACATCGCCATTTGTCATATTAACATTTGAAAATACCCGAAATTAAAGAAAGTTTTATCACCATTTGTCAAGAAATGTCAACTATGGATAAGCGTTTATAAAATGCACATTGGCCACGAAATGGTGAATTGTGCTACCCATCAGTTGTGGTGTGTTCGCTCATGGGTTCTTGCATATGAGCTGGAAGCATACTTCTTGCCACATATTCTGCACGCGTATTGTTTTTGTCCCAAATGAACGGCGTTCACATGCTTGCGCACGTCTTTCCTGAGATTCGATTTCCTTCCACAAATCGAACACATCCATGGGAAACCAGGCCCTTTTTTCACCATGTACGTTTCTGGGTCGACTTGTACTCTGACTTCTTTCAAACTACCATCACTTTTCGGCAATTCAGACATCTGCAAACACCAAACAGTAGCATATGAGTTTCTACATCGTCATCCAATCAGACTATAGTTAAAAACTCAACATCCTTTGATTGCTTGAATAATCCTCATTGCCTTGTATATAATACATACCAGTATATCCACTATTTGCATAAATTGTCCTGTTAATGAACTCAAACGAAGTTGTGTGATTTGAGATTATTTCAACTCCACGCAAGGCATGAATTCGGCTATCAATGGCATAGCTTACGAAAATAATCGGCTTCTATTTGGTGATATGAACTATTCCAACACGCCTTATTAGTGAAACTTTGAAATTTTAGATAAAGTCACGAAAAATTAAACGTCACATCTGTGTGTACACAGTTTAGTACCCATTTCACACTAAGAGTTTAATGCGCGTTTTTATTACTGCCCTTTTCTCCCGCATTTCTGAGCTTTTAGAAGGTATTATTTCGATGAAGTACAAACAACAGTATTGTATAGTATTGCATTGTTCTTTAGATCCCTTTCAACTGCTGTGGTCATGTCGGGATCCCCCTGCCACATAATACTGAAATGGGGCATTCCAGCCCTCCTTCTAACCCTTACATGTGGAGTGCCTCACAGGGTTAGCAATGAGGAGTCCCAATTTTAAAGTCTTAGGTATGACCCGAACGGGGTTTGAACCCAATCTTCCAGTCTCGAGGCGGACACTCTAACCACTACGCCACCGAGGCTGGTACAAACAACAGAAATCAAAGTTTCTGTTGTCTGCAAGGTGTTCACAGCACGAAAATCAACCCACGTTACACTCCAAGTAAGAAGTATTTTTAACAATTTCAAAATACTTTCGTAGTGCAACAAATCATCACACCCTTAGGTACTTCTTCACAAATTTAACTGTACTTTTTTCCCCATAAAACATACCCCAAAGAAAGCCATTTCACAGTGGTTATGGTTCCAAATTTAGATTCGTTGGCCAATTTTTATGTTTATTTTCTAGCCCACCAATCAGCTCCTTTAATATGTATTCCTCAATTTGAACAGTATTCTATTCCTCATAATCTCTGTTGCAAGTACTGGAGTTATTTAAATCCATTTCAAGGTATAATTGTGTTGCCCAGTTTAGGTTTCTCTGCAACACAATATCAACGAATTTCACATTTATTTTCTAATGCAACTAATCACAAATTTATGGCAGTTCGCCTTGTCATATCCCTTGTGGTTTTCATTACATAATTGGTTATGTAAGTTTTTTATCTTACAAACGATACCACTTCTTCATGAAGATTACGTCATGCCAATTAAGAAGCAAATTCATCCTCAAAAGAAATCTACTGTTGATATTCACTGACCAAGAGGTGGCACGTGACGTATCGAAGCGTTTGCCACACTGCCATATTTCCAGCTAATCAGTCTGCTATGTTGGTTCCTTATAAGAGTAGCTACTGGAGGTGTGGCACATGTTGCGTATGTAACTCAAGTTCAATCACCCTCCAAACTTGCTTTGGATTCATTTTACAAGCGTATTGATGCGAATTACGATTGCATTTTGTTCCAAAGGGCCTTCCACAGAAGTTACATGGATGTACTTTCAGTTTGAGATGGACAATTTTGATATGGCTCTCAACATTGCTTGAAGTCGTGAAAAGTCGCTGAGAGTAAGCGCACTGATACTTGCGATGTCACAAATAATATACCGCACTTTTTTAGATCCATTGTAACCGAAGGATGGCCAATCTGCAACGACAGTGCAAAAACACTACATTTGTTAATTAAATTTTTAACTAGACCGTTTTCGCTACTGGGCGGTCGCAAAAAATACGATTCTGAATCCTTAGAGATCGTCTTTTAGGCCCAAAGGGTCGAAAATAAGCTCAAAATTTCTCACCGTTTTCCAGATAATGGTCAGCTTCCCGTTTCTGACTTTGACCATGGCCCAGGAGCTGAGGGTCACCAAGGTCCCTCTTACATATCGTCTTTTATGCCCGAAGGGTCGAAAATAAGCTCAAAATCTCAAACCGTTTTCAAGATAATGGCCAACTTCCGTTTTTTACTTTATCCATGTCCCAGGAGGTCAAGGTCACCGAGGTACCTCTTGCCAATCGTCTTTTAGGCCCAAAGGGTCGAAGATAATGTCAAAATCGCTCTATCTCTAACCGTTTTCCAGATAATGGCCCACTCCCGATTTTTGACATTTACCATGGCCGAGGATGTCAATCCCTCTCTAAGGGCATGGTTTTAAAAATGCGGATTTTACGGCGCCTAATCACCCTCTGTCAGTGAGCCAAATTTCATCACTCTGACGATTGGGAAAAACCCAAACGCTGCAGCCAACTTTAGCTTGCACACACATACTGTAATCGCTCTCATTGTGGAAAGTCGGGCGATCAATACGCCTATGCTGATAGCATAACAGTTCCCTTAACTGCGAAAGCAAAGCGTTTGCCTGCCTTTAAATGGGCATACTGTGATGGCTTTCATTGAGAGTTGGGCGATCAATACACCTCATGCATATCATGCCAGTTTAAACTACTGCTCTCAGCTTCTTGTCGCCTGTTTCGTGAATTTGTTTTGTCGTTTTATAATTCAAAAATTAAGCGATTTTAAGAAAAAATACAGGAGGATCAACTAGACATGCTGAAGTTTATCATATCCAAATTTCATCTTTTCAGCCCTAAGGGCCTCTGACTAGTTCCACGGACAACCAAAAAAAAAAACACAAAAAAAAAAATGCCACAATTGCGGCTAAAATTTTCGTACAAATTCAATACACTACGTGATTTTGGCAAAGGCCTCCAGCATGCACATGTCAACATGAAAACAAACCTAGGCAGGGTTATGTTTATTAAATGAGAAAAATGTTCTTAAAGCTAGTGCCATAGCAAGAATTTTACTAATGGTTATAGTACAGTTTCAGTGGTATAGCAGGCTTAACAAACAAATAGCTGTTTAACAAACAGACAAAAATAAAACCAGATTAACCAATGTAAACATATAAATATATATCTGAACCATTATATTTATCTGATCTGAAGTGCGTATAGAGCACTTAATTTCATTATACTGATTCCAATAGTTCCGATGCATTATTGCCTAATTCGTTTACCACAGCATTTTCGCAAACAAAGTATTCCTGAAGAGTGAAAACCTCAGTGCAAACTGCCATACAACTTACAACATATACAAATTACACACAACATACATAAGAATTTATAAACTGTTCTATTTAAATAAAGATTAAATATAATATCTTTGTAAAATTATCACCAGATATAATGTGTCCAATGTTTCCCCAATAGTACTATAAACTTCAGTTTCTTTGGAAAACATTTATTCAGAACGATTACTTCTGGGGGCTAAAGTGTACATGTTCTATTTCTCTGTCCAGTGATGAATTTGTGCCATATTAAATGTCCATTTCCTTTTATAAGAAAACTGTTACAAGAGCTGTGTACTCAAACGTTGAGATTTCAGTAAACATGTCGCCTCGTGTGCCTTTCTGTTGGACGTCTGACCAAAGCCTCTCCCACAATAGGCACAGAAAGCAGTCCTTATTTTCAGATGCACGACACGAACATGCTTTCTAGCATTTGATTTGCATCGTGAAAGCTTTTGGCAAATACAACATCTCCAAAGCCCATCGGCGGTTTCTCCCACAAAATCTGCTGCATTTACACTTTCTTTCACCGGTAAATACAAGTCTTTGCTCTTCAGATCCTAAAACAAAGGAAAAACAGTTGGTTCAGAACAGAACTGCTTCTTTTTAGGTACTCGTTGCCCAAAACACTGCGCCAAGTATTAGTTGTATCTACTGTTAATAATCTAGCTTGCATGATATCATTTTACAGTAAACCTAACAAGTAACGCTATGCATGTTTTGAAGGTGTTGAAACTAAAGTATAAGCTGGGCATGAAGTGAGATATTATGAGTAACTGAAATATGTCTGATTCAGTTCTTTGAGTTTTTAAAAGAGTTCTTCTGCAGTTATTTTGTCACAGTATGTACTAGATGGCTACTTAAGAGTTACACAATAAAATTACGATTTAAAAAACTCACGTTTAATAAAAATATTAAATTTATATTGAACCAAAAAAAGTTCCATTCACAATATTTTCTAATTCTGCGAACCTCAGGACAATGTCTACGTCCAAATGAAATACTGAAGTACGAGAATAAAAACAGACGCTTTTATTTGCTTTTGTTACGGCGATTCCTCGATCCTTCAAATTTACTGCTTTCTACTACATTTACACATATTCCAAAACAAAGCACCATACCTTGAAAAGGAGTAGCTATTAAAGGCACCAACATCATCGAGCTTTTAAAGAAGTTCAGTGATGTATAACATGAATTAAAAAGATGATACACAACGTATATTACTAAAACACCAAGGAAAAGGTCTCCGTTTATTGTACATTTTGCATCTATTTTTATACACTAAGCCTTTGTTGATAGGGTTGCACAATTAACGGGTACTTCTGTTATGCTCTGGGAATACACAGTACATGCTATATGTTATGTTAAAACAACGCCACAGGTATTTTAATCAGGGGCTTCTTACTTTGGTGTTTGGCGCCCTAGTCAGCGATTATGAAGTCTAAATTGGGATGCACTTTAATCAGGACTGTAATTAAAAGTTTAGCCCTTTAAAGTATCGAATTACACGTGCAAGCACCTCTCAGTATTGCTTGAAATATAACCTGCTGCTCTTAAATTAAGCAGAATCGATGTTTCACTAGCGCTGTAGTACTCAAGGGAGTATATCACTCACTCAAATAATACGCCACATTTTACACAAACCAGTCTTTGCATAAACGGAAAACACAATGTCAGTAACTGTATCCACTACCAATTTACGCAGCTGTACATGTAATCGTTACATCGCAATATATGTATTGACATGGACATCCTTCATCCTTCTTCATGTAGTATGCAATGATGCAATATGTGGTGCTACTGAATAGCTATGGCTACAATCCTCTTAAGAATCGTTGGGCTTGGGGTGATTTTTCTCATGTTGTTTTCTGTTGTAGCTAGAACCAAACCGCCGTCCACAAATCCTACATGCAAATCGTTTTTCTTTGAAATGCACAACTCGAATATGGGTCTTCAGCGAGCAGCCAACAGTGAACTGTTGTTGACAAAACATGCACACCCATGCCCGGGGTCCCAGACGGATCAACATGGAATCCTCGACCTGTGGTCTCGCCACATCCTCTTGTTGGTCGTCTGATGAGTGATTTCCACTTGCTGCGACAAGCTGCAACGACAAAACCACACAATGTCAGCATTTCTCTTTGGCATCTTCCATCGGGTTCTTTAGCTAATCTATCCTCATTCAAACCATCACCTGCGATCTTCCACATCAGTTCTTTCTATGTAACTTTCTATTACGCAACGATGCTTAGCTCGGACATTATTTCACCCGGTGCAACCTTTCTATACCTCAGTCAAACCCGAGTTAGGTAACATTCCAAAACTGACAACCATCTGAACAAATTTTACCCTTGCAAAACTTGTTTATGAATAAACTCCTTTAACCCATCGATATCAAGCAATGTATTCGTCCAGTATGCGCAACTCTTTGAGCCTCCTAACTACCCAACAACGTGTACATAATTATTGTATTGTATTGTTCTTTAGATCTCTTTCAACTGCTATGGTCATGTCGAGATCCCCCTGCCGCATTATACTAAAATGAGGCATTCCAGCCCTCCTTCTAACTCTTACATGTGGAGTGCCTCACAGCGAAGTAATGTATTCGTCCAGTATACGCACCTCTGAACCTCCTAACTACCGAACAACGTGTAGATAAAACCCTTGTACATGTTACTATTAACCAAAAGGGTTTAACGAGCCAAATTCAGACCAGTTACGATCTTCATACACTTCCCATTTAGTTCACTCGTCCACGGCTGAGGCAACTAATTAAACGCCACTGGCCGTATTCACAAAAGACAAATGTAGAGGAAAACGATTCCGTTAACTGCTCCAGAACCTCCGAAAGAACATCCAAAATTAACCAATTTTCAGGTTTAAATAAACAAAAATCCACCTGAAATTGTTAGCGTGATACAGTTACCTCAACCGATTTTCGTTTCTAGGAGTACAGCTAACTGCACAGTCAACTTTAATAAATACAAGGACAGTGAGTCTTTGTCATTCTTACTTATCGTTATTAGCGCAAACACTACAACAATACAACGCGATAAAAATTGCCCGTTATAGTGCTAAAATAGATATTTTTACTTGACAACGATGACAAGAGCTAAACGTGTGTACATTGTGTGAATAAACATGCCGCCTTGATAAAACAGGTCTTCGAACAGGTTCCAGTTTAGGCTGCTACCGAGACAAATACAGTGTCGTCAAGACGTTTCACACCACGTTAATCAGTTTCAAAAGATGCGCCAACCACAGTTCAGTCTATTAATAAGATACTAAATAATTCATAAAACCAGTTGACATACGTAATAGATTACTTCTATACTACTGAATAACATTTTCATTGTTAAACTAGATCCAACTGCAACTGCAGCGGCCAGTGCACACAAAACCATCAATGTATAGGGATACATCGTACACTTAAACTGATTTAATATTAAGTTCTTGTTTTTGCAAGCACGAACACACGTGTCCCCGACCGAAATTCATGTTCTTGCAATACCCGTTTCCCTTTTTTTTTTATTTATACATATAAAAGAATAATTTTGATTTTCTGCAAATATAATTAAAAAAATCACAACACCGTTCACAAGAATGATCATACTCCGGACACTTGCAATAAGCAATTAGATGCAACTCCCCCCCACCCTTCACGATAGGTCCAGAACGTTATTTAAACTAGTACACTTTACAAGTCCTGCACAACTCCTTTAAACACGATTACACACCACGCTATTCATAATAAATTGTTTATGTAAAGAGATGGCTGCACTGTACTTCTAATGCAATTTTTGGAACGGTATAACCTTTGTCGTTTACGCACCAATCTCTTTCAATCAGCTGAATCCTATTCGCAGCACAGACTTACAGCTAACCATAACTTCAATAAAACAACACAAAAGGAAATGAACCCTGGTCGAGGCATTCATCACTCCGAGAAACACAGTTTGAAGAGGACGGGGGATTGGAGGTAGGGGGACGTACTGACGTCATACTCAGCCCATTTATTTCCAATAAGCATTTCCAATTTGAAAACATTTCGACTTATCCCTGGAATAACTACTAAGTTTGCTATCAAGTTAGCAAGACGTCCATCACACTTCTCCTTTTCGAAATATTTTGCGCACGACATTTTGTTTGATGCAGAACACTTTACAATATGACGTCATATGAGGTCTTCGTTTGCGTCGTTTGCAACAAAATTCAATAGAAACCTAAGAGCCTAACAAACAATCCAAACTACGCTGAAGGATTCCGACCTTCAGCAGCCGAAAAACTTTGCAAACAAGATTTTGAAGAAATGGCATCAATAACTTACATGAGAGAATAATATAACATGCGTAAAAAAAGTGGTCCGATTAGTCCTGTACCCAAATGAAGTTTTAAATCGAAACGACTTCACGTTGTGGAGATATCTTGCACACAAGATTCTGTTTACAATATATACCTATTTTACGTAATGGCGTAATGTGCCGTAGTGGTTCGTTCTACTCGCGAAAATCTTGAAGAGAATCTTTCGGACCTAGAAAGCAACACTCCCACCGAGTTTAAACTTTCTCAAATGTTCACCGGTGAGAACTCGGGTACACAAGCTATGTATACAAGCTATTTGTGCAATGACGTCTTACATCTTCCTTAATAATGCAACATGCGTCAAAAGTTGAAACAGCCGCCCGATTAATCCAACTAATTCCCATACAAAGTACGAAGTCAATACGACTTTCCATTAACGAGCTATTTTGCACACAAGGTCTTGCAAAAAATGCATACATATTTTATGCGATGACGTCATATGCCGCACTCTTTCGTTCTACTCCCGAAAAAAATTGACAGATTCTTTCGTGCCTACCAAACAAAAATCCCATTAAGTTTGAACTGTCACCGATGTTCAGGGGTTGAGAAATTTTGCACAGAAGCTTTTTACGCAATGACGAAATTTTGCACAGAAGCTTTTCACGCAATGACGTCATACATCTTCCTGAATAGCGTAACACATGCCAAAAGTTGATAGAACCGTAGACCTACAAACGCGATAACCAGACCTGGTTTAAAATCGATCCCACTTTTCGTTTTCGACATATCTTGCATGCAGCCTACAGTCTGCCAGACACACAGAACGTACAAACACTATATGTATCTCCTCGGTCGGGGAGATATACATGTGAAGTTCTTAACTGCCGACATAATAAAGACTACATTCATGAGTTTACTCAACATTCTGAAAACAAGTACCTAATTATAATTGAAGAAAATAAGCAATTCAAGTCTGGTCTGTGTACTGAAGGTGCCAATCCTTTTGCAAACCAATAAAATGACTAAAGAACACATCAGCCAAAACCACACTTGAAACTTCTTTAATAACCAATTTAGTTTAAAACCGAGACGTTCCATCATGTAAATATATTCAGAACTTTGAAGTGTACTAGAATCTGGTACATTCCATAACCAGGCTGAGCCACAAAATCACCCAGACGACGGAAGTGCTGAATATTAAACCACTTACTGATACAACGGCCGCCCCAGTGGACGCAAGTATTTTCGCAAAGTAGCAAAGAGACTGACGCCTTTACTGAGCGAATCCACGTTTTCTTTCTTAAACTCCGAGAATAATATCTGTTGAAGTATTCATACTTCAAAACACTATATCATAGTATATTTGTTTTCATCGATTTTATCCACTTTTCTGTGCAAAGACACTTTTCATATTAAAGAAATATATCGGACCCACCGTTTTAAAGTTCCATGGAATAAACAGGTAAATCAATCTAATGGAACATAACCACCTGTTGGGTGTCTGCCGATTGCATATGGCATGACAACCTGAACTGCAAGTGAACATGCGTAAGAACATTAAGCCCTGTGAACGTTACTTTCTTGAAAAGTACCTGATAATAATTCTATCAATTACTGCAAAATTCTAGTGACCACATCTCTGGCTCACTTACTCTATGACTCACTTGCAGGGGTGAATAAATAATTTTAAATTCTTAGCATTCCTCTCCTGTCATGGTTTAGACCAGATACGTTCGGTTTAGACAAATGTCTCTACACATTGAACTGGATGCACTTTTCTTTTGCTTTACATTGCCACGTTCTCCACGACAGCAGTTCACTAGTTCCGTATTTGTTAAATAAATTTTACATAGATAAGTGATGCCAGTCTTTCCCCCACACAAAACTACAACACCATCATTACAGACGTGCGGCTCCTGCCTGATCTATAACAGGAAATTATCTCACTTAATATCGCTAATTTAAAATCGCATTTTGTCGTGTACATCACATCGATTTGATTCTCAAAGCAAAAGATCTTGTATCCCCTTGCTGATTTTCCTTTGAGGACAAGATTTAATATTTAACTCGTTATGTAGGTTTATAGGTGATATAGGTATCTTCAACAAAAATTTACCGGCGTCGGGTCTAATTGTGTCACAGGAAGAATGAGTCAAATCACTATATTTTCCTTTATTCACGCACAACTATCACTGAAATGAGGCACCCAAATGAGCCTGGGTTGTTCCTGTGTGTGTAGAAAACGAAACCCCCTTGGGAGTATCTGATACTGCATATCGATTGTTACTCAAAAGCAAGCTGTGCAAAATAGTAATGATAAAACGAGTTTAGCGGTGGCAGTCAGTAGGAACTGGCGCAGCATTTTGGCAAATTGCCTTTTCAAATTGAACATTTAATTTATAATTAGAATGTCTTTTCCCATACACAAATCGTTGGCTGACCTGGAGTTACGTATGACTGTGATTTTAAAAAATCGATGGGCAATGGAGCACGCCAGTCAGGAAGCATGACCATGGAAATTATAGCTATATCATATGTGGTTGCTATTTGCTACAGATTTCACCCAGGTTAACTGCTTTTTACAGGAGATCGGATCCTGTCATTACGTTGACATTTCCAGTATGACACCACAAACGAGAACAAAGCGTCTTGTTGAATGAAGTATCAGCCTTGAATAGTTCTTTCGGGGTAGGGTGGGGTACTATCTTACAGAACTTTCACTCAAATCTGCAATCTTGTCATTTTGCTTTTTTTCTTGCTGCACAATCTTATCTCGTTTTAGACAAACGATACGCATTCCTGCTTTGGGGAATGTGTATCGTCACACATATGAGTGGGACGCAAGGGTCATTTGCACCCGTTCTCGGGGACGCTTCCACACAATGCGCGTTTTTGTAGAACTTTGCTTTCTCTGTTACACATTGTCAGGGACACCGGTGTTTACTTTTCAATCTATAATGGCCTCAATGGCAGACTTTTAGGATCAAAGGCTAAGGCGTTACATATTGATCGGAGGATATCAAGTCGGCAGCCTGTGCGGGCCAGATGTCGTATATCCATTCTCGACGGGGCTGCAGTCTGCACCCCCAACTCACCTAGTTCACCAAGAGATCACTGAAATACCACTTTACAATTTCCATTACCATTTCTAATGCCGATGCTACCCCAACTGACATTTTCATCCATTTGTACCCTATACGAAGATACCGAGGAGTGTCTAGACCTAATTAAAGACACGTACAGGTTTTCCTTTCGTCCTTAAAGGAACTCTTTTGGATAGGCTTAATCCCAAAATACCGATAATTTGATGTGGACTTTAAATAATCCCCGTGAATACCACATCAAACACATCGACACGAGATCTCAAGCACAAATTTTAAACACAGGATACCAGAAAACTGCAAAATCGATCACATGACGCCTGTCATTTCTTCTCTAATGTGCTCTCCTATCACCCTAAAAATCAGTCAATAGCAAATCAATCGAATCACAATCATCTACCGTGTTCACATGTCCCACACATTATTTTCTCCCATAATTTTGTTCTGTAAAGAGAAATAAAAGAAATTTACCAAATACGTGTAACTGCCTTGCATCTACCCTACGATCGCAAGCTGGTATGCCTTTATTCTGGCCCACCAATTTCGCTATCGTAGGTCCACTGAAATAGTGTGTTCGATGAGGTTATTGACGTAACAATAAACACCATGGTTACCACTGAATAGCTGTCAATGATTCTGTGCCGTATATGTCAATATGTGGCATTGTTTGGCTGTTACTGTACCGTATATAAGTCTGCTGGACAGTTAACACATTGCCAATTGGCTGTGTAGTTATTTCTTGAGTTTCTAGTTTAAAGTGAATACCTTAACTCTATTTCGATTTGTTTTAACTAAGTGTACGTTTGCGTTGTAAGTAATGCAAAATGTAATTTACTATGTGCTTTACGTTGGGGTTAAGTGTGGCCATTTATATATTAGTGTGGGACAGGTGTATGTATAAACAACACATAAGAAAAGACTCACACAACATTTAGAGTTTGAAGACAAGGCCTCTTATTGAGTTTCTCAATTTTTACGACATCAGTCAACCCAGTTTCAATAATATTTTGGAATTTAAACATATTACAACTATGTGTAATCTTCAATTCATTGGCGCCGAATTCTAGAATGGGTCACATAAATTTTCTCAAATTTGGATTTAATTTTGATTCAGACTCGTCTTCAAGCTTATAAATAAGTCTACGCTACAATTAAGTGCAAAGCTTGCCATTCGTAGGCTTCTGATTGCAAAGTCAAATGTACTTTTTGAACATGATTACTGGGTTATTATGCTTTCTGTCTGCAAGTAGCAAGCTTTGAACACAAAAGTTAACATGGGATTCCAAACTCAAACACACTTTTAAAAACATAAAAGAACAAAAACGTAGCCAAAGATGTTCAAACAGAAAGAACATTACTTCAAAAGCAAAATGAAATTGATTTAATAGAGAAATTGAATTTCGATCTATCTTGGAATAACCTTTTGAGAATACTATACCAATCACAGGGGAAAGACACAGAACTCAGGTGAAATTTTTAAACATTCGGTTTTCATTTTGCTTTTATTGCCGGAGGGTAAATAAATATGTGCGCCATTCTAGATTTTAGCCATAAGTATATTCCAATCAATCAGCTATTTTATCCACATTATCAGTAGTTTCCCAGAAGCATTTTTTTCCAAAGGTTAAAATCACTGAAGGTTACAGTTAATCTGTGAAACGCGAAATGAACAGCGAATTCCTATAGCGGCTTAGAATCCTCACATATCCACCTTTTTAATGTGACCATAGACATCCCTGATGCTTGTCACCTAAATATTACCACGGTCATGCCTGCGGTTTCCTGCTCTACCTGACAGAGAAGCTCAGGTCCTCCGCATTTTTAATGTCCCACATATAAAGAACTGGAGTTAATCTGCATAGAAGAGTTAGGTTTTTTTAGTTGGGATCACGTTGAAGATTGGTGAATTTGTGATTCCACTTCACTGTATGACACGTTTCACAGATAGACCATAAAAATATACAAGCTTCACTTCTTTTTGACAGGAATCCTAGTCACATCAGTGTTTCCCCTGATCCCGCACGCCACAAATATTTAGAAAATCCTACACCCAACATCCCCCCCCCCACCCCCAGCCAACTCTCTGTCCTTGGTTTGCCCCCAACTTAAGTCGACACGTACGTCCAGTCCAATGAGCACTTTCCTTTCAGCATATTCCCACCACGCATTGCTAGTCTTGGCTACTCTCGGAGTCAAATCCCCATCCCTTGATTTATTGGTATATTGCTGATCCAAGTTAACACCTTTCCCGTACCCTCTAAAATCAGGACCCAGATTTCGTGTCCGCAAAGATGAAGGGGAAACACTGACCACAACTTATTTTTGATAACCAACATTTTACGCATTTT
This sequence comes from Protula sp. h YS-2021, assembly GCA_949752745.1. Taxonomy (NCBI): domain Eukaryota; kingdom Metazoa; phylum Annelida; class Polychaeta; order Sabellida; family Serpulidae; genus Protula; species Protula sp. h YS-2021. The sequence continues at coordinate 26,725,996 of OX457024.1, forward strand.
ATTTATATAAATATATTTTGCTATCTTACTTATCTTATTCCACAAATCTATGGCACAAATTTCTCTCGAAACATTTACGTTACTATGACGGTCACTCAAACACTGACAAACAAGCAGCAAAATATTCGCGCAAACTGTTTTGACCCAAATTTACCCCCCCCCCCAACAAAACCTGATAGCTGCACTTGTTTGCCAGAGGTCTTCCAAGTACAAAACGTTACAGCAGCAGACATACAACACGCCATATAAGAACAAGCATACCTGATAAAGAAAGCACGGCCACTTCCACTCTCCAGCCTAGTGTATATTTCTATTCTGACTAAAATTTACGCTCACAGTCGAAGGGCAACCACGACACACAATATTTTATTTTAACGATTTATTAACTAAACTGCTTGGTTAGAAATAGAAAGTATATTTGACCTCCCGCTGTAAACAAGTGTGTTCTCTTATTGTATTTTTTCCTTAAAGCTTTAGAATTTAGAGGGTGTGGCAGTTTCCTTTGACTGAGAATCACACCGAAAAATAATTCCAGCTTCAAATTTACAGCCACGATGCAGAAAAAGGCACATTTCCACGCTTTCTGTTACTTTCGGCCGCCCCTGAACTGTCAGAAAAGAAACGTACAAACCTGTGCTTTGGCAGCAATTAGTCCTTCTACCCGAAAACAAATCCATTCTCTTTGCGGATAAACAACTACGTTACTTTTCCTGCCAGTTTTATCCATTTCTTCAATTTACCTCAGAAGTTTGAACCCGAAGTAAAACCACCCCGTGTTTTGTTTATTTCTTTTTATTCAGGTTGATGGAAAAGGAACGTAAAGTAATCCGCGATAGTCGAAGCTAAAACCCGAGCTGCGTTTTGACATGCTAATCTCATCTTCTTTTTCCAACAGCTCCCCCCCCCCCCCCCCATGGAGGCACTCGCTCATGATGTATCAAAGTGCAGCTCGAATTTTATGTGAACTTTTTCTCGGCTTGCAAAACATACACATAAAGCAAGTAAAAAGAAGCAAGAAAAGCGACACCCACCATAGATGCTTCCTTGGGTTGTCCTTCGGCTTCCCGTTGACCAGTTCCCGGTAATGCTTGCCCGTAGGAAGTGCCTGGTAATGACTGTTCACTTGACGGACTTAGCGTATTCGACAACGCGTGCTTTTGTAGAATGTGTGGAGAACTTTGTGAATAACCAACGGTCCCTTGAGAAGAATAACTCGACATATCAAAACCATGTCCCGCACTGACTTCACCAAAACTAACACTAAAGTCTGACTCCACTGGTTCTTCCTTCACTATAATAGCATCCGGTGAGCTTTCCGTTTGTGCAATACGGTGGTTTATATCTTCCTGTGATGTAGACATATCGTTTGACGTATTGTTGTAGTCATCCATAACTCCAGTCGTTTCCATTTTCTCGCGTTTAATGTCGGTTTGCCCTGTAAACAACAGTCACGAAATACCTATTAAGACACATGTCTCGGTTTGGAAAGTTTTAACTGAAACTGCATCTATGCTATCGTCTAGTTACGGTGTTTTTACATTACATATAAATCACTTGAGTAAATCCACATTAGTTCTTATGATCTACAAGTAAAAATCATGAGAAGATTTTTTTTGCAAACAGATCTCACCACCATCAAATTTACTGGTTAAGAAAATAGTTGCAAGTGCAAACCTTCTGAATCTTCAACATCGTTTTCGCTATCCGAGTCCTTCGAAGAACCCTTGGAGCGCCGTCTTTTTCGGTGTTGTTTTCTTCGCGAGCTCGACTTGACGCCTTCATCCGCCTCTGGCGAGACCTTCGACACACTGACGTCAATCGATTTTTCCGGAGTGCCGTCGTCCGCCTCTGACTTAACAGTTTCTTTGATGCTGACCAAGAACACATCGTTCTTGTCCAGAGTTATTCCAATGAGGGCTTCGATGCAGAACTCTGAGGAAAAGCTGAGTCCATTTTTGCACAACATCGGTAATGCTTCCGTCAGCAGATGCTTGACGCGGTCTTGTTCAGCTTGCACCACCATTCTCAAGATTTATTTTGTCCAGTCTGAAGAAGCAAAAGACCGACAATTTATTGCTTAATGTACATCATACACACCACGACATACGTTACAAAAGCAAACTAAGCAATGCTGCCCTCACAAAAAAATGCCCAGGGACATTGTGACCAGCCGAGGTCTGGAGAATCAAGTATCAATAAGCTTGTATTGTCGTCAAAAAGTTGTAATAATATTTTAAACCGGGTTAGTGAAACAGTTTCAAAGGCAGCGTTTGCCCAATCTCTGGCGGATATCAGGAAAGTAAATTTCAAAGAGCTCTTACTACGTCTAAAAAAATCATAGCAATTTGACTAAAATTACTTGTAGAAGAACTATTTTGAAAGCTTAATCCCTACAACTTTCAAACAGCGGCATAACGCCATTTTTTACAAGAAAACAGCACATGAAGAGTAATATTCTAAAATTTAGAATAAATCCAACCAAACTGCATGAGGTACCGGATTCTGGAAAACAAAAGATCTGAAATGCCGCCAACTGGCGAATTATAGATGGACAAAAACAGCACTTTTTCGAAACAGAAATATCTAGGGAACATTCGCACAAATTTTTCAAAGGATGCGGTCAAAATTGGGGAAGAAGCTTTAGAAAATTGACTGTTAATTTTTTAAATGCCCCCATTTAGCCAATTTTTGGAGGATCGCCAAAATAAAAGTAATTTGTCAAAAGAGGACCGCCCAGTGAACATTTATGCAAAATCTGAAGGCAATCCTACCAAAATCGTGAAAGAAAAAGGCTTTGGAAAATTGGCTACCAAAGAATTAAAAGATGCCCCAAAGACGCCTGCTTAAACATTCCAACAAAATTTAAAGGTAATTTGATCGAAGTTGTGGGAGTAGAAGTATTTTGAAAATCTGCTTTTCAAAAAATTTGTAAACGCCCATTTGGCCAATTTTTGGCGGATCGACAAAAATAAAAGTAATTTTTCAATAGAGATGCTAGGAAACAATCGTTCAAAATTGGAAAGACATCCAAACAAAATTACGACATAAGAAGCATAATGAGAAATAGCTAACGAAAAAATGCCAACATTTAGCCAATTTTGGGTGGATCGCCGAAAAATATAACTTTTCATCAGAGGATAGCCCATGAACATTTTGGTGAAATTTGAAGGTAATTGTGGAAGAAGAAGCATTTTGAAAATTGGTTACCAAAAAATAATAAATGCTCACTATTTGACCAAAACAAGTAACTTTTTAAGAAAGAACTATCTAGGGAACAACCGTACAAAATTGGAAAGAAATCCGATTAAAATTGTGCGAGAAGCATTTTTTAAATTGACTTGTAACAAATTAAAAAGATATTATTAAAGAGAGGCCTTCTTGATAAACATTATTGCAAAATATGTAGACAATCCCATCAAAATTATGGGAGAAGAGACACCGACAAAAAACCGACAAAAATAACTGTCAAATTTCTATTACCGTCACAGCAAGTAGAGACATATATGCGTACAATTCAAAAGTCCAGCGATGACCTTGAGTTTTCTCTCAAGCTAAGTTAGATCTATTAAGCGCCAGAGGTCATCCATATGAAGAGGTAAATCGAATTTCACCAAAACCCGTTGGCAATCTTGGGTGAAATCGTTTTGGCAAGGACTGCGTCACACCCGAACGGACAGACGGTATATTTAAAACACTATGTCCTCCTACCCTAGTCAGATCGGGGCATAAAAAAGCGCACTAAATAGCACTGCAAATCTAGAAAATTGCAACTGATAATTTCACACACTGCCACAGACGGCAGAAGCGTGACGGCGGGACTAGGTTCCATCATGAACGCATACGGCTGTTTGAGAAGAGGGGCGGGAGAAAATCCTCCGGAACAGCCATCGTCGGAGGTAATAACAGAGCAACATCGAAATGGAACAAGTTTGATATAACCTAAATATTATTTCCAAACTTTCTTCGTTAAAATATAATAATTGTTCATTAAAGTATATTATAATTCTTTCTTCTTCGAAAAAAAAAAGGATTTTTGGGAAGCAGGGGGTATGCTGATCCACTTTTCTTACGATTGCTCAATAAAAGGAGTGTGCAAATGGAGATGTGTTATGTTCATGACAAACTTATACTACACGCGCAACATTTGCGTACTATCACAATCTGTTGCCCCCAAGCTTGCATAGCAGGAAAGGTAGCTCCTTGATTTCAGGTGGTAAATTGGCTCGGCTTACCAAGTCATGGGGTAAGTGGATCCAGTGACTGGGTAAGTTCAGTCATAACTACTACATTACAAAACCTGATATTGTTAGTAGCAGGGTACTAATCAACTTTGTCACTTCTTTTAAGATCTGTGAGAAAGTTATGGCGTGCCATGACAAAATTATTCACTTTAGAGATGGAAAACTAATTAACTGGCTCATACTCATACCACAACATCCCGCCCAAAGGCCATGTTAACAAAAAGATGGTCACAAAAAGCTTCCACTGGGGGTGATTTTGAATCCTAAAAACAACAGGTGCGTCTTTAGTGGGGGTCGATCAACTTCTTGCTATGCTCAACTTACCCCTACTTCCCTCACAAACAAAACGTTGAAAAAGGGTCCATTTTCACATCGCTGGATACCATATGCAGTTCGCCTTCTACAGTCTACTCAAGAGATTTACCCCACAAAGTACACCTTAATTTCTTTTAGCGAATATTTAACCAACGAGGGCAGCGAAATGGAAATGGCCCTATAGTGGAAATGGCACTATCTAAAATCTAAACCTTAAAAAAAACCTAAAAAATTCCAACCCCTCTTCAATAAAATACATAACTGCACATTAAAATTAATTATTAAAGTTTCGCCTTTGGAAGAGAAGTGTTAACGTGCAGAAGGGACATTTAAACCTCTTATTTACACATCGCTGATAATATATACAGCATGATCACAGTCTTCATCCGTGGGACGAGTCGGTAGTTTAACAAGTCACAATGTACGAGGAGGAGGAGAACGAATGGCTACAATAGACCCAGATTGGTGAAATTGAAAAGACCCTCTTCTATGGCTGAAAACAATTTTTATTTGTCAAGTACTGCAAAATAATGAATATTTGAGTCGAAAAGGTTGGCAAATTTGTATCTCGCAAATTAAGTCGAGACAGAATTGAACATTTTGCTGTCACCAATTACGATCCACTGTAACCAATTCTGTCTTCTCTACCTCGTACCAGTTAGATACACTAGACAGTGGGCCTGTCGTCACTGCACATACTACATGGAGATAAACATTAAATTGCACAACATATCGTAATGGCAAAACAGAAGTGTTCTTGTAATGTGAAAACAGTGTCTGCGTAGGATATTTCATGTTCATTTACAAACCAGAACCCACGCATTTCACAATGACATCCTTATTGTACTCGTTAGTCTGCTAATCTGCTGGAGCTAATAGACTATTTTGTAAGTTGGCAAATTACGATGTGCTGTTCAATTTGAATGTCCTTTGCCTCATAAGTCATTTTTGCACGTTTTTACACCTTTTTGTAACACTTTTTGATTTTGCCCAGCTGTATTGCATATTTCTGACCCCTTTAGAATAATTCACATTTTTAGACATTTTTCTTACCGGGCCCTTCAATGACCGTCTGTAATGTATCTAACTTGAACTTTTAATTTTCATGTAGCTGCTAACCTCGTACGGGTTACGAGGTAAAGAACATTTAAATTGAACGGTGCATCGCAATTCAATTGACTGAATTGCAAATTAGCTGCAGAAAATTATAATCACCCAAAAGGAGAAAAACATGGAACTGAACAGCACATCGTACTCGGAACTGGCAAAACTGAAAAATGTGTTTATAATGCGAAAACGTCTCTGCCGGTTACTCCTGGTTTATTTACAAACGAGAAGCGGTGGGGGTTCCCTCCCTCTTAATGGAACTTTTTGTTGCTGGGCCCGTGGAGGGCACATGCAAATCTTCACTGTAAGCGGACAACACTGGGAGGGATAATTAATCCAGGTGGTAGCATGCCTGTTATCTGGACGCCATGTCCGAGCAAATGAACACACTAAAATGGTTTTGTACACAACATACTCGAGCTGAGCCTTCAATTTATACAGTATTTAATATTTTCACAAACCTTTTGCCGATCAAGTTAATGTGCCTGCTTTAATAAGCTTTAATGTCTTACTTCTTAAAAAAGAAACATCAACACCAACAATAATTGTTCTGCGCTTGCGCAAACTGTGGCATCTGTCGCTTTTGTTCATACATTACAAAAAGTTATCGTATAATCCTGTAGAAAACTACGCTGGTACCCATCGTCGTGGGCATCCGTTCGTCTATGTGAGACGATAGACATCTGCAGAATTCAGCTGGAGGCTTTTGCATCTCCTCTTCTCTCGTTTCCTGGCCAGTTGGTTGAACAATCTTCTGTCGTGGAGCTTGAAACCCTCGCAAACGGTAGAGCGCCAGGTAACTCGATCCTCGGCGATCGTCTCCCACTTGTCAGTTGGCACGTCCAGGTCACGCTTGGAGGTCACGCTTGCATACGTCCTTGAAGCGGAGCTTTCAGCGGCCAATGGAACGTTTCGCATCGGCAGTTTCCCCGTACAGCAGGTCTTTGGGAATCCTGCCGTCTTGCATGCGGCGAAGGAGACCGAGCTAGCCTAGACGGCGCTGCTTTATAAGCCCAGATACTTTTGGAAGTTTAGCTCGTTTTAGAACTTCTTGGTTTGAGATTTTGTCTTTCCAACTGATGCCAAACAGGCGGCGCAGGCAGCGGAGATGGAAAATATTTAGTTTCTGTTCCTGGTAGGTGTAACTGGTCTATGTTTCGCTACCGTATAGAAACGTACTGAGATTGCATACCTGGTAGATGGTCACCTTTGTCTTGGTTGTGAGTTTCAGGTTCTTCAATGCACGTTTAGTGAGTCTGCCGAATGTTGTAGCTGCCTTGATGATCCTGACGTTGATTTTTTCGTCTAGGACTACACTCTTAGTTGTGGTTGAGCCCAGATAGCAGAATCTCTTCACAATCTCCAGAGGAATGTTGTTTAGTGTTCACACTGGTCTCCTTGTGCCATGACGACAGTTTTCTTCACACTTGTCATATAATGGTTCATAATGTGGGCATCACGAATGTGAATGTTTACGCTAGTAATATTCAGCAGAAATATATAATAACTCATCATGTAAGATTATGGTGTGTGAAATAAGGTTGAATGATTATGGTAGTAATTTTTCTAAAACATATGTGCATCATCATTTTACACACCACATTTCAAACAATCATATGTGTATATATTGTGGGGTAGTGAATAAACTCGTTGGCTCGGGGCTAGTTGCCAACTAGTCAAACACAGTCCTTCGACATGGTGTCAGATCGGTAAAGTGAAGGTTGTAGCGAGCCCAGGCGATAGTACTGTAAAGTGCAGCGACGCGAAGTACGGCGGCTTTACAGGAAATAGCCAAGTCATCTCTACTAAGTGCAGCGACGCAAAGCACGGCGGCTTAGTAGTCTTGGCGAACTCGAGTCAGATCTCGAGTAGGTCCGGCTTTAAGACTCGGCTGGTCTTAAAGCGATCAGGTACCAGCAGAGCAGCAACGGAGCCAAGCAGTGGAGCCAAGCTGTGGAAACCCTGCCAAGCAGTGGAGCCAAGCTGTGGGGAAGCCAGCCAAGCAGTGGAACCAAGCTGTGGAAACCCTGCCAAGCAGTGGAGCCAAGCTGTGGGGAAGCCAGCCAAGCAGTGGAACCAAGCTGTGGAAACCCTGCCAAGCAGTGGAGCCAAGCTGTGGGGAAGCCAGCCAAGCAGTGGAGCCAAGCTGTGGAAACCCTGCCAAGCAGTGGAGCCAAGCTGTGGAAACCGTGCCAAGCAGTGGAGCCAAGCTGTGGAACCGTGCCTAGCAGTGGAGCCAAGCTGTGGGGAAGCCAGCCAAGCAGTGGAGCCAAGCAGTGGAACCAAGCTGTGGAGAACCTGCCAAGCAGTAGAGCCAAGCTGTGGGGAAGCCTGCCAAGCAGTGGAGCCAAGCTGTGGGGAAGCCTGCCAAGCAGTAAAAAAGACGGCCAAGCAGTGGACTAGAGCTGCTTGGGGAGCTAGCTGAAACAATAATCTAAGGGAGCCAAGCAGTCCGGAGCCGTTGATGTTAGACAAGCCATCCAAGGAACTTTGAAAAAGTAAAGACTAACAGCACAACAATGGGAGATAAGTATAAAGCACCGTCAATGGACTGGTCTGCACCAGGTGATTTACATCGCAGATTCCAAACTTTTAAACAGAAATGTGAGTTAATTTTTGAAGGGCCACTTGCGGACGAAGACCAGGCATACAAGGTTCGTATGTTGTTACTGTGGTGTGACGATAAAGGTCTCGAAATTTACAATACCGCAACATGGGAGAATCAAGCTGACAAACTACGTTTACAGCCAGTTTGGCGGAAGCTTGAGGCATATGTGACTCCCAGGAGCAACCAGATTCTAGCGCGATTCCAGCTGAGATGCCTAAAACAAGGTGAGATGTCGCTAGAGGAATTTATCACTAAGGCACGTGTGCTAGTAGAAGATAGTGGCTATACAGCAGACCACCGAGACGAAACTTTACGAGACACACTGGTATTCGGTCTTAAGTCCGATAAGGTACGTAGAGATGCCATCGCTATCGGGAACGAGCTTACGTTCCGACAGGTGTACGATCTTGCAAAGACGGAGGAAAGCACCAAAGCTCAGATGGACGCTATAATACGAGGTGAACAGTCGTCTGAGGTAAACGCGATACGCAGTAGGAAGGGACCACAACCCTCTAAGAGTGGTGCACCAAGGTGTGATCAAAAGTCGAGGCGACAAGGTGCAAGGCAATGCAGCAAGCAGGGCACAGAGAAGCCATGTCACAAGTGCGGAGGTAAACACACACAGGATGACTTATGCCCAGCCAGGCAAAGTAAGTGTTTTTACTGCGGTAAAATTGGCCATTTCAAAAAGGTATGCAGAAAAAAGCAGCGCAAAGTCAACGAGATAACGCAAGATGTGACCCTGTCTGAAGACTTGAACGCATATACAATGGGTGAAATCGGGGCAATCACCACAGTCAAGTTGGTAAATGATGTTTCTTCGCAACAGTCAAGTACGGATAGAGGTATCGATAAAATATACGCCAATGTTCGACTTAACGATACTTACCCAATCAAGCTGAAAGTCGACACTGGGTCCGATGCCTGTACTTTAACAACAGAAGATTTGAAGAAGTCACAGCTGCAAGTCCGGCTACAGCCAAGCAACTGTATTCTCAAGAATTATGGCGGTGGGACAATCACAAATATAGGCAGCGTGAAACTGAAGATCAGCTACCGGGACAGATCTACTATTGCAGACTTCAAGGTAGTAAAGGCCCCGGGGAATCCTTCAATCGTAGGGTGTCGACAAGCCTTAGAGTTGGGCCTGATAACACTTGCTGTTAAAAGCATCTCAGAGACACCAGCAACGCCTGTTGAGGAACCAGCAAAAGGAGCTGCAAAATCAAGGTAACTAGGAAACAGGTCCTCGAAGAGTACGGTGACTGTTTCGACAAGGTCGGAAAATTTCCAGGTGAGAAGTATACGATCAAGCTGAAAGAAAATGCAGTACCAGTTATTCACCCTCCGAGATCGGTACCAGTACACATTTTACCACTATACAAGGCCGAACTCGACAAAATGTTGGCTGATGGTATTATTAGTCCAGTGACACAACCAACAGAATGGGTGAATTCAATAGTATGCAACGTCAAAGACACGCCAACCGGTAAGAAAGTGCGGCTGTGTTTAGATCCAAAAGATCTAAACAAGAACATCCGACGTGAGCATCATTACAACAGAACTACTGATGAAATCTTGCCAAAGCTTCACAACAAAAGGTATTTCTCGGTGGTAGATACCAAGAAAGGGTATTGGCATGTTGAGCTCGATGAGCAGTCCAGTTTGCTGTGTACATTCAACACTCCGTTTGGACGTTTTAAGTTCAACCGACTTCCGTTTGGGATAAATGTATCCCAAGACGCTTTTCAGCGGAAGCTAGATGTAGTCTACGAGGGCATAGACAATGTCAGTGGTATTGCGGACGACATCATTGTATCTGGCGAAACACCACAACAACATGACATCGCTATGATCAAGATGCTGGAAGCTAGCAGAAGAAACAATATAAGCCTCAACTCCGAAAAGCTGCAATTCAAACAAGACAAGGTAAACTTTTACGGTCACCAGATTACCAGTAAAGGAATTAAGCCAGCAGAAGACAAGCTGAGGGCAATCAAAAACCTGAAGACACCAGAAAATGCTAAGGAGCTGTTGACGATTCTTGGCATGGTGACCTACCTGAACAGGTATTCCACGAAACTCGCACAATACACAGCCCCATTGCGAGAGCTGATCAAAAAGGGTGTTCCTTTACCGGTGGGAGGAAATGCATCAAAAAGCCCTAGAGGCGATCAAACGTGAACTCTGTGAGGCCAGAATATTATCATATTACGATCCTGACCCGGAGACCAAGACTATTCTTCAGTGCGATGCAAGTCAGTTCGGATTGGGAGCGTGGGTGAGACAAATTGATAAAGACGGCAAAGAACATGTTGTTGCTATGTGTTCCAGGTCACTTCTAGACACAGAGACTCGTTATTCCAATATCGAGAGGGAGTGCCTTGCCGTGAAGTTTGGTCTACAGAAGTTCGAGTACTACTTGATGGGCCGGCATACGATCGTCGAGTCAGACCACTCGCCACTCGAACAAATCTTCAAGAAGAACATCAACGAGGTATCAACTCGACTTCAAAACATGATTTTGTGGTGTCTACGGTTCGACATAACTGTCACTTACAAACCAGGTTTGAAGATTCCAGTGGCTGACGCCCTGTCGCGAGTGTGCATTCATGACAAGATGGAGGCCCAAGTCGAAAGACATCAAGTGAACTTTGTATCCGGTATCAAAACGCCAATCGACAAGCAACGCATCAAAGACGAAAGCCTTAAAGACAGCACAACAAACCTGCTCAAAGACGTCGTGTTCAAGGGATGGCCAGAGCAGCGCAAGCAATGCCCACAGGAGCTGTGGGACTATTGGAACTTTCGCTGTGATCTTGTGATCGACGACGGTCTCGTGCTAAAAGGCGACAGGATTGTGATACCAATCTCACTCCGGAAGGAAGTTCTGGAAGCAATTCACACCGGGCACCAAGGGGAAACAAAGTGTCTGCTCCTGGCCAGAGAATCGGTGTTTTGGCCCGGAATAACAAAAGACATTCGCAGTCGAATTCAGGAATGTCAAGTATGCTCACGATACCAACCATCACCATCGAAAATGCCAATGATGCAACCGGATATGCCTTCTAATCCGTGGGAGAAATTAGGCACAGATATTTTCGAATACAAGAACGAAAAATATCTCATGATTGTGGACTATTACTCGAGATATTTTGTTATTCGACAGCTATCAAACATCAAAGCTGAAACGGTTTGTGGACAGTTTGCAAACGTTTTGACAGAATTTGGTTTACCAAACACCATAATTGCAGACTTTGGTTCACAGTACACAAGTGAGTGATTCAAGCAGCGGTGTATAGACTCGAACGTAGACATTGTGTATAGTTCTCCATACCACCACCAAGCGAACAGCGTCGCAGAAAGAGCAATCGGTACAGTGAAGAACCTGTGGAGAAAGGCGGAAACAGACGGTCAATCAAAGGCAACGGCAATGTGGATGTACAGAATAACGCCTATAGACGATTATTTACCATCTCCGTATGAGTTGCTATTTGGGCGGAAGCCTAAATCATTCCTTCCACATAGCAACAGAGCAAGTATGAATCAGCATCCGAAAACCGAGTTGCATCGCGAGCAAAACCAAAAGCGGCGAGAAGAGCAAGCAAAATTTTACAACAGGAAGGCAGGGTGTGACAAAAGACCGTTTAAACCACGCGAGCCAGTACACATTTACAACGAGCTGAAGAAGGAATGGGAACCAGGAACAGTGGTCAAGCAAACAAATCCAGACGTGCAGCCGCGAACTTACGAAGTGCGTAAAAACGACAAGACGTACAGACGAACAAGGGAACACCTTAGAGCGAGAAAAAGTGACATTCCAATTCCTGATGATTACACTGCTGTGATGCAAAAGTTAGTTCTCGCTCAACCACAGACAACATTCGCCAGTGAGAGTCAGTCTTCAAAATTGTGTCAAGAAAATGTGCCAGAAACTGATCCAATTGAACAACCTACTACTCCAAAGCCTGATAACAAGCATGTGAAAGACTTTTTAAGACCCCAAACTACCCGCTACGGCAGAACCACCAGGATTCCCTCTAAATATAAAGACTGACAAAGTGAAAATAATATTGGTGAATGTAGAACTGTAAATGTTGTAAAGAAGTTCCAAGTGTTGCTATGAAATAATTAAGAATTGCATCATAAAAGTTTACAAGAAGTTAATTCTTAGTAATTAGTTCAATCATACTTACCTTTAAAAAAAAAGTTATCACAAAAAGGGGGATGTCATATAATGGTTCATAATGTGGGCATCACGAATGTGAATGTTTACGCTAGTAATATTCAGCAGAAATATATAATAACTCATCATGTAAGATTATGGTGTGCAAAATAAGGTTGAATGATTATGGTAGTAATTTTTCTAAAACATATGTGCATCATCATTTTACACACCACATTTCAAACAATCATATGTGTATATATTGTGGGGTAGTGAATAAACTCGTTGGCTCGGGGCTAGTTGCCAACTAGTCAAACACAGTCCTTCGACAACACTGATTGTGAGAGAAAATTTCTCGCAAGCATCTTGTAGCTGGTCTGTTAGGGCCTGCAGCTTTGCCTCACTGTGAGCTACTAAGCCAGCATCGTCTGCAAACAGCAGTTCTTTGATAAACATTTTGTGTCATTTTGTTTTGGCTTGTAGACGACGCAGGTTGAACAACTTCTCGTCGGATCGAGTGTATAAGTGAATGTCATCCTTAACTCCTTGGAAAGCATAGTAAGTAACAAAGACAAAAATGCAGAATACCGTGGCTTCTAAAACACACCCTTGCTTCACATCTCTTTTTATCTCGAAGCTGGCAGACGTTTAGCCGTCAAAGTTGACAGTGCTTCTCATGTCTTCATGGAAGGATTTGACTAGACTGGGTAGGCATGGAGGACAGCCAATTTTCTCAAGGATGGTGTATAAGCCAGACTTACTCACGGTGTCAAACGCTTGTGATAGGTCGATGAATGTAGGTACAGCAGTTTCTGCTACTCATGGCATTTCTCTTGTAGATGTCTCAATGATAATATCATTGATCGTTGACCTTCCCGATCGAAAACCACATTGCGCTTCGGGATATACTCTGTCTGCCATCTTCTGTAGTCTCCACAAGACCACTCTTGCGTACCCCTGATACCCATCATATTATATATATATATATATATATATATATATATATATATATATAGCACGCCACTGATCAAAGTGTTTTTATACTGAAAGTAGTTTATAGACCTTTGCATAGCTATTGATTTTAATTGTAAAAATATTTGGTTATAGACTAAGAAGCCATCACTGTGGGTTATCAGTGTTTTTAACACAGTTATCTCGATCCATAAAATCAATTTTCTGGATAAAGTTTCGAAATAACAAAACAAAATATGTTGTTGCTGTTTATTCCTGTATCAATGATCAACAACCAGCCCCGAGGCACTAGCAGCACGTGATCAAAATTACAAAATTTATCTTCGAATTACATATATAGCTCTGTTGCGGATTTGATGTGTTTTATAAACACTGCTGACTCCTAGTCCTCAGATTCAATTGTTTCTTTGTGTTAGATTTTACTCGGTTCTTCCACCCCACCATAAGAACGTAGTGTGGGTTATAGTTCCTGTTAATGTTCAGCTGGGGACAGTTCCCAGTAACGTAACATGTCACTTGGGGATTCTCTTGCAAACATCTCAATGTTAAGCATATAGATCAACTTCGGTTCTTCTGACTTCAGGGAGTTCGTCTCCTTTTATTTCTTTTCATATTTTGCCGCTGCAGGGCAATGAACAGTAGAACATGTAGTAGAGGCGATTGTGATCCACATATATCACTGTCACTGAAGAAGTTTTTCATGTTTTAACACCTTCTACTTAAAATAAATCTTTCTGTTGTGATATACCGCGAAGATTGTCTCAAGACATCTAGATGCGGAAAGCGTTCATGCCTGCATTAAAGCCGAAAGAAGCACAATCTTCAGCCTCTGAGAGGACACTTACGGCAACCAACTCCATCACAACCGCCAAAAGAAGGCCAAAATCGAGACGAACAAAAACATCGGAGGTGCTGCCTAAGTTTAGGTAGCTACCAACCACTGTATTTTGGAGATACAGTCGTGTTTTCCTGTACCAAAAATGTCAGGCAGGAGCATCTTCTCAAAGATCGCTCACAGCTGAATTATTTGATACAACTCAATTATTCTACCTTCACATCAAAACAGCCACTCTGTTGCAAGGCGTGTGGGCAGTTTTTGTAGACCTGTCAAATGCGTACCTTCATATTCTGAGGCACAGTTCAGTGCGTAAGATTCTTTGCTTTCCAGTAGATCATCAAAGATTTGGATTTTATTTGGCTCTACTCTTCAACCTTTCAACGAACCCCTATGTCTTTACAGGGTCATAAAGTATTCAAGATATCGGGCAAGTACATGGGCCTTTTCTAGTAAAGCATATCTTTTCCGTCTCATACAAGAATTTCAAATTTTTTACGTCTTATTGCTTACGTGGAAGATCGTCTTACCCAAAAGCTTTCATTGTTCAAGTCCCATCGCCTGTAGTTTGCACTCTCAATGTCCTGGCAGATCTAGTTTCTCGAAGAGGCGAGGTAGTCCATGCAGGCTTCTCGTGTTCGATGTTTCACTGGATATCGCTTCAGTCAGCCTGGAGTCCATTGATTGGCATATTTGCTTGAACAACCGTCTTACGCTCTAAATCTCTCGACGTCCGAATCCAAATGAGATGGCAATCTATATTTTTGTTGTGATAATGGGAACAAGCGACACTTTATATGTATCCTCCTTCAACACCAATGCTGAAGGTACTTCTCACGATTCAGGAGAAAAGGCTTCCTGGTTTTCTCTTGCTTGCATCGTACCTTCCCGATGGGACTCTGTTTTTTTGTGGACGGATGGAGAACCTTCCTCTTCGATAGGCCATTAGTTTTCATTATGAAAAGTAATGGCTTCTGGAAAACGTTTTACGTCACGCTGAGTCAATGCATAAACATTCTATCAACAAGCCTATCTCTGTTAATGGCGTTTGTTCGAAAGATTGGTGCATTGATATGGGATTGACTCAGTTGCTGCTACTTCAATCGTGGTGTCAGATTCTTTTGTGTATATTTTAGAAAAACAAAAAAATGGTTGGTTCGATCAAGAATTTAGCCCTCAAGTTCATTCTCAAGAGAACTTTGGTTATGACTTATCGGCTTACGATATAATATCCGATTTAGTTAGATTTTTGAACTGGAGCGACAACTGGGTTCGTTGGGACTTGTATTGCAATATCTTACATCACCACTTTTCAAAGATAAGTCATTTCAGACAAACTACTCACACTCAAATGTGTGTTTCTCGTGGATTTGGCGTCAGCAAACGCCGAGGGAAAATTCACACTTCCAGAATGAAGCCGATTGGTACAACGGGTCATGGAACGCCGTAATACTTCAACCAATCGCCTCCCCCTTTCAAAGCAAAACATATATCGTTTCAAAACGTGTAGATCATTTAAAACACATTGTTATTCCGATCCTAGCGGTTTCCAAGTCATGTGGTCCTATCGATATAACTTCGCTCTTATCCGTATCCACGACGAGGACGTATGTGCATCGGGCAAATACATATCCTGGCGTTCTCAACAGCGACTATTTATATCTGCCATGCGTAATTAGTGCTAACTTATCTAAAGCAAATATCTCAAAGTACATCACGAAGCTTAATCTTGTTTACATGTGAAGATAAAAGACTCTGATGACACAATCCAGAAAAGCTTCAATGTTAAGGTTCATCTGAGATCATTTTTCTGCTTGAATGTCTATGACGGATTTGTTGCGTGTCTTTTGCTGGGCTGCATCCAAAACGTTTATAAAACATTATTTGCAAGAGTATGCAACCGATTCATTGACTAATTCCCATAGTTTATATGCATTTGTTACTGTGTAATTAGTTATTTTCAGAGGTCCTTCTTATTTTAGGGACACAGCAGCAACCTATGAAGGCTTGCAAAAGCAGAAGTATAAAAACCTCGCAAATGAACTGTGCCTGTATCTCAGACTTGTTACTCTCTCAGTAGTGTTGTGTACTTGTCTCTTTATGTCTGTCTCTCTATGTTAAAATCGATTCCATGCGATTTGATGCGATGGTGTGTTCATTTCGTGCTTCCTGTTGTCTTCTTTGCAACAGCTACGTCAGTCATATGATCGCTGCTTGCTCGTGTGTGCCACGAGCTATTTGCCACATCACAGTATCATGTTGCGTTGCATTATCGGACTGCATCAAGTCGCTTTACTCAGGATGCTTCTGTAATTTAATGCGTTCACCCAGCTGCCTCTTCTGTCTTTATTAGAAAGAAAGGATGGCAACCTTTAGCGTTAATATCGATTTAATTGATTTTCCCGGTGCTGTAACAAGTTATTTTTTTATATTACTGCTTATATTCGAGGTAAAACCTCACTTATTTCCATTTATGGTTGTGATTCAATGAGTGTTGCAGGGTAGAAAACAGCTGAAAAAAGTACTTCTGCAGTTATTTCTTTTTCAAGCGATAAACAGCAATAAAACAGATTCGTATTTTTCGGAACTAGTTACTTGTTTAACTATGTGTCTATTACAGGTGGGAATTTTCAAATCCCATAGCATATTAAATCTGCTCGATGCGACAAGGCATTATGAGTCCTTTTTCCACCATCGTCTTGTCACTCGAACTAATCTGAAGAGGTTAGGAGTATGATGAGTTAATTTGGCAGAGACATAATGTACCTCATTCAGAATTTTTCTTACATTTTAAATTTAAAAAACAGACATTGAAATTTTGCCACTGGGAAATAGCATGTAAAAAACCGTGTTACATAAAGTTTTGTTGCAAGTCGCAATTTGGCATGACTTGTAACAAAGATTTTAAAAGAAGTATTAATTTTTCAGTGTCAGAAATCTTTTTTGTGCCAAACTGCTCTATTTGGTGAGAGAAATTCCTGCTAACTATACGTTTACTAACTACTTACTGAAAGTTATTATGTGGTGTTGACAACAGCCTTTTTATAGTCTTAACACAGACAACATTAAACAATATAAACTCATAAAAATAAAACTGTCACAATGGGCATGGATATAACAAGTTAAAAAACATTTCAAACTGGATTGAAACTCTTTCTACTTTAATTAAACACTTGGGCATATAATAGAATGAACGACAGAGTAATAGTGATTTCTGTCAATTTACACAGGAATTATGACAACCTAGCCCCAGAGTTTTTAGAATGAATTATTATACCAGAGGCATTAAAACTTAAGAAATTTTAGCGTCTTGCCAGAGTTTATAGGTCCAACAACAGATGTAAGTATCTCTGTGACAATTATGTCCAGAAATAATTGAATCAATACGATCGCTATGACGGCTGAATTGTTCCAATATCTTGTTTTTCTTTGCATTATTCATATCATTCTTAATATCTGACGCTCGCTGAGACGGCAACTTTCTACAAACATTTTCATGCTTACCTACTGCTGAAAATGTTTTAAATAGTATACTACATTCTCCACATGCATGTGCCGTGGTATCTTTCGGTACACTTTGATTCTCAAACTGTTCTCCGGTATGTCCAGAACATTATTGTTTAGCAAAAGTAAAGATCTGTTGTAAGTATTAGCATATCAGTGACCTAGAAACCGATCAAATTTGTCCTCATGTTTTAGTGTATTGGTCATTATTTCTGTTTTGGTCGGAGGTTGTTGTTGCATTGGAGTTAAAAACCAATATCGTTATTTCCAGTAATGTCTTAACACAGTTTCTCTTCTGGAGAAAATCTTCTAACATAGGAGGCAATCCGACATTCTGGATATTGCCCTTTCAAGCAATGGTGATTTTCGGTTAATTTCTACATTCATTTAAATCCCTTTTGTTTGAGTTTTGATGCTGGGTTAGCATTCTAGTGATCCGTACTATTTGGCTGAGTTTACTTGCTTTTGCTGCACTTTCCGACTCTCGTCTTGTGAGAAGCATATATTCCTGTTGGAACAGCCGTTCAGAGGTAGGTTTCTTCAATATAATGACGAAATGCTGATGCACGGGATGAGAGCCACTTTACAAAGGAATTGATCCTCCAGAGAGATAGAACGCTCCTTCTAATTTGTAATGAACAAGGTTAAATCGTTAATAATGTTAACACTGTAGCTGCATCGAGAAAAATCATAAAAAGCGCTACTTAAAACTTTTAAATGGACCTTCACATGGAATTACTCGGTAGTCTTCACTACATTTTTCCGACAAAGTTCAAAACACCGTTGTATAATATTCACAGCACCCTTCCAGTGAAGGCAGATAGAGCGCAAGTGTTCTGTTTCTTTTATGCACGGTATATTAAATTTCCAATGCTCTGTTTCTTTGATTTAAAATAGAAAGTAAAGTTAATAAGCAACAAAAGTAAACAAACACATAATGAAAATGTGCGCAAGTATATTAAATAATAAACAAATGTCAAATAAACATATGGCAGACAAATTATTAACGTGCAATAACAGGAAATTAACACACAATAAATACACAGTAGTCAAAGTGCGAACAGAAATAAAATGTAGCAAAAAGTAGTACGAATACAGTAAGAAAATTGCAATTTAATATACCAAACAAATAAACAGGCAATAGTAATAAACAAATAGCTAAACAAGTAAACCGACAGAAAAACAACAGTCAACAAAACAACTAAGTAAACAAATATAAAGAAAAGTAACTAAATAACAGAAAAATAGATAAATAAAATTTACAAACAAATAAAATTAGAAAATATGACTGAAAAATTAAGACGAAGCGCATGAAAAATAGCAACAAATACATCTCAAAAGAAAAAATAAAACACTTAGGAGTGAACAAAATAGCTATGAAATAAAAATAAAAGGTAAAAAATGTAAGAAAAAGTTTTTGCAGAAAGAAACAAGCTATTATAAACCATGATAAACAAATATAGACTAGAAAAATAAACATTAGTAATCAATACATAATACAAAGATAAACAATACAATAACTATAAACAAGTAGCACATACACAAACATCTAAATCAACAAACAATTAAGAAATATTAAACAATTAAAGCAGATAAATAGAAAAACAAATGCACAAATAACAGAAGTATGATGGAAACAAACAACTAAAACGAAAAAGAAAATGAACTAAATTAGCAAATAGTAATAGACGAAAAATAAATAAGCAATAGGCAAATGAACACTACAAATAATAATAAATTGGGGATATAATGGAAATCATTTTTCATTTCATCAGTCTTGAGTATCCGGCGATGTACCTGCCGCCATATTCACGAAAGTGAATTTTTAATTGGACCAGTTAACTGCAACAATTTTGGTTAGTTGGTTAGCTCGTTTTCATGAAGCAAATTAATTGAAAGTTAGCTGACCGAATTTTTACAAGTGAACTCATTTTGTGGGGATTCCCCAATTACAAAGTTAAGGTGGTCACAAAACACACATTGAACCTTTGAGTGATCAGTGAGCAGAACTTTTAGGGCAACAGATTGTATTAACTTCAAATCAATAAATATGTGCATTCCGGTATTCAATGTGCATGAACCACCGTGTTGTATTGTCAAAAGGGGGTCGCGAGGAGGTAAAATTAGAACTGTTATAAGTAATTGGGAATCAAGTGCACCCAAAGATCATGACGGTGAAAGGAACGATTCAAACCTAGTTCAGATTATTGGATCGAAATACAAAAGCCTGGATCAAGCAAAAATTGCTACATTGAATGCAAGGTCTCTTAAGTCTAGAGTGGATATGATTAAGCAAATTATTGCCGAAGATAACATCCAGATTTTAGGTTTAACCAAAACATGGCTTAAAGAGGATGACGCATATATTCCTAAGAAAATATGCCCAAATGGCTTTACACTTCTACGCGTAAAGTGTTGCCGTATTATGCAGTGATTCTTTCAAGCCAAAGGTCATCGACTGCAGTTTGCTGTCATCGTTTGAGCATATTCTTCTTCAGTTTCAAGAGGGATCTAATTCTCTCTGAATTCTTGTAATTTACCGACCTCCGAACAGCGTAAGTGAAGTTTTTATCACAGAATTCACATCACTCCTGGAGGACGTTGCTTTATCGGGTGCGCCCTTAGTTCTCTGTGGTGACTATTCACTGGGATAATAAGGAAACCCTTTCACAAACCAGTTTCGCGAAATGCTCTATGCTTTTGGTCTATCGCAACACGTGAGAAAACGCATTCGAAGGGTCATATACTGGGCCTACTCATTTCCCGTGATCGTGACGGGAGTCGACGACCGAATATCCGATCACAATTTAGTCAGCTGTCATTTGTCCTTTCCAATCTCAGTGAGTCAGAAACGCTATGTCTCATATCGTGACATCAGGTCCATCCAGACTGAAGACGTTAGGGCCTCACTTCTTGACAGCAACTTGCTTAAGCAATATCACAGAATGGACCTCAACTCCTTAGTCGAGTCTTATGACTCGGAATTGAGGGCCTTGTTGGATAGCTATGCACCCCTTATCGTCAAGTGTCTTCCTAATCTCAGGCGCGATCCATGGTATACCGAGGATGTCTCCGAGGCACGACGGTCAGCAGATGTCATGAAAGGCGGTTTCGAAAATATGGACAAAAAGCGGATCGGGATACATATGATTAGTTTTAGAGCATGGCGTAATAAACTTCGAAATGCAAAATCAGATTACCTCTCCGGTCTCACTTCTAGGAACTGTAATGAGTCAAAACACTGTTCAGATCGATGAACACTGTCATGCACAGGTCCAAATCCAACCCTCTTCCTGAATGCGGTTCCCCGAAGGAGCTTGCTGATCAATTCCGTTCCTTTTTTAAAACGAAAGTAGATCTCATTCGGGAGAATTTTGATGAGGATATCGCTTGCGATTTTGAATTTGATGGCAGTACTACTATTGAAACCCCACTCCGTTCGTTTGAACCGGTTGTGGATGGTGAAATTGAACAAATCCTTGAGAAATCGGTCGATAAATGCTGCAAATTAGATCCGATACCAACCTCAATTTTGAAACAATGTTCTGACCTAATTTCTCCTGTAATATCGAGAATATTTAATCTTTTCCTGCAGACGTCATCTATGCCAGAAATACACAAACGCGCGTTAGTAACTCCCCTGTTAAAGAAACCTAATTTAGACAGAACGCTTAGCAATTACAGACCTGTCTCCAATCTACCCTTTGTCAGTTAAATTATCGAAGAATGTGTAATCCGCCAGATATCCAGACATATGGTTCGCAATGGCCTTGGGGAGAGCTTACAATCGGCCTACACGAATAGACACAGTACTGAAACCACTTTAATCAAAGTGTTCGACGACATCTGCACAAGTCTGAATAGCAATAATTTAGTTTTTATGGCCATGCTCGACCCATCGGCTGCCTTCGATACGGTCGACCATTGCATACTACTTCAGCGGATTGAGGCAATGTTAGGCATACAGAGCGAAGCCCTGGCTTAGTTTCTATCATATTTCTCCGGGCTGGACTGCTCTGTGCCTCAGGGATAAAAACTTTATCCGTCTTTATTCTGACTATACTCTCCCACTCGGGACGCTTTTTCGGTTTTTAGTAATAGTTTACCATTTTTATGCGGACGATTCACAACTCTTACGCATATCGTCTTTTGACGAGTCCGATCAGACAGAGTCAGTTAAAGATCTCGAGCACAGTATACGGGTGGTTGCGAGTGGATGCATAAAAATAAGCTCAAGCTCAACACTACTAAAATATTTTATACTTTAAATTATAAGATAACTAATATTTTTTATAGTTTTTATTTTGATGAGTGGTTGTCGCTGAGTATAGTTTATATGAGAGGGGTTTAACTTTCCAGGTTGTGAATGTTGTCATTTTCGCATAAAATCTGAATCTATTATGATATTGGCTGGTGTGGGTGTTGCGTTTCTTTCATTGTAATGAGGTTGCGGCGAGAGCACTCATAACCATCCATGCAAAGGGTTACTGATGAACTCGTCTCAATTTTCAAAAATTTTAAATAGTTTCCTTATTTCGTGATGATTTGTTATTTTCTGATGGGGAGATTTTTAGGCGAATGAAAGTGCCAAAGCAAAAGCACTTATTACACTTGGGGATTTGCCAAAATCCCCTAGCGTATTGAATTTGTATGAAGATTTTAGCCGCAGATGTGGCATGTTTTTTTTTCGTTTCTTTTTAGTTTGTCCGTGGAACTAGTCAGAGGCCGTTAGGGCTAGAAAAAATGGAAACAGTAGGTCTAGTCGATCCTCCTCTATTTTTTTAAATTCGCTTAATTTTGCAATTAAAAAACGGCAAAACAAATTTGCGAAAAAGGCGGCAAGAAGCTGAGAGCAGTAGTTTAAACTGGCGTGATATCAGCCTCGGTGTATTAAACGCCGAACTCTCAATGAAAGCCATCAGAGCATGCCTGTGCAAGTTAAAGTTTGCTGCAGCGTTTGGGTTTCAAAACACGTGGTCAAAGCTTATATGAATTTGTGATTTTCGCTGATTTTCGAATAAATGAATACAGCGCATTTAAAAGCAAAATAACGGTTGAGCAAAACATCACAGCTTTTATGGGCGTTACGCGAGCTCTGCCTGCATAGAGAAAAAGTGCTAGATCGTTCAATCAATAAAGCCGTTGAGCCAGCATAACCAAGCAGATGTACACGGTTTATAAACGGAATTCAAGTTGTGATGTTTGCTAATATATTTGGATAATAGAATATGCAGCTTGTGGAAGCACTTCATGTTATTCAAGAAATAATTTTAAATATTTTTCACTTTTAATGTTTGTGAAGTGTTGAAGATTTTGATTGCAAATGGGGTCCTACTCGCTATTGTTAAAGACTGATGAAATTTGGCTCACTGATAGAGAGTGATTATTTTAACCATGGCCTTAGATAACGATTGACATCCTCGGCCATGGTCAATGTCAAAAACCGGAAGTGGGCCGTTATCTCGAAAACGGTTAGAGACAGAGCGACTTTGAGCTAAGTTTCGACCTTTTTGGGGTTAAAAGACGATATGTAAGAGATACCTCGGTGACCTTGAGCTCCTCGGACATGGTCAAAGTCAAAACCGAAAATTGACCATTTTCTCGAAAAGGATTAAAGATCCTCTGGGCCTCTGGGCCTTAAAAGACGACATGTAAGAGATTAAGAGTTCAGAATCGTATTTTTGGCGACCCCAAGTGTAATTTTCGCTACTCGATAGCGAAAACGGTCTAGTTTACGATTTAATTTACCTTATAGACGAGAAATTATTTTATTATTTTTCCTGATTTAAATTCCTATTATCTCCTAAAATATGACTAAATAGATAATATAAATATTTCTTTTCCTGTTATAGCTTTTCGAGACTAAATTATGTCGATATCATCCTCTTGACCTAAAAGGTGACTAGTTTTTAAAGCACTACAACAGCTTCACCAACTCAACTCATATTTAACCCATGCCAAGGACCGGTTAAGTTTTTCGGTTAAACTAGATGTTTGAGGCACAGTATGCTGAAACTTTAAACTTCAGCTTAAACTGGGGCAGTTAATGATCCGCTTAATTTAAAAAAGCTAACTTTTGTTAAGGGTACAGCTAGCCGTGCAATTAACCTTTCTGAACATCGCTTTAGTGTTAAGCATTTCAAAACACGGAAAATTGTCAGCATAATAAGTCAATTTTGATTTGACTTCCATAAGCTTTACTTTTGTCAGAAGAAGCAAAAAAAGGCGTTCTTTTTAATATATATTGAGGTATAATTTTAACGAATGTTTGGATTATTTAAAGGATCATCAATATAGAAATCAAGTGGGGCACAATTCAAGCACTGCCTTTCATAGTAACTGCAAACTAAGCATGAACATGTTTTCTCCAGATAAGATTTATTTTTCTGGCATACATCTAATCCCTCAGTGACTTATCATACTTAGATTTTGGCAACGAATTTTCTGCTATGAGGATTTATCCGTCTCATATTCCGAGTTTCATATGTTTCAACACGGAAAATGAGACAATGTGATTTTCTGTTTTATTGTATGACTAACTTTATCTGGTCACGTGGTTTACTGATATGGCAAATGCTAACGCGGGAGAGGGCTAGCATTATTAGGAAGTACTTAAATAGAACTGCCATTGGCTGTATAAACTTTTGGGCATTATGGAAGATTATATGATATCGGTAAAGTACATGGCATTATATGATACCTTCCTGCTTTGAGATAAATAAATTATCATTTAATCTTGAAATTCAGCATACGTAGTTATATAAAATGCTTAAAATAAAATAAACTCTTTTTGACTTTCTGCATGTGCAATCATTACTTCATTGATGTGAAAAATGGGGTATCATAAAAATGAAACAAAATAATAGTGATAGCAGCGAGTGATGATTTTTTTAACATTGTTTTTGCATATTTCATTTTTTATTCAACAAATCTACCTATAGGTTTAACAACAAGACCGCTTTGTCATGTCCTTGGCTATAAGTTATATTGTTTTGATACACGCTGGTGGTTTGCATATCTATAAAATAGGGCGTTGAAGGGATGAAGGGAGTATTATCTCATTATTTGATGATGTTTGTGATGTGTGCTCACTGATGTGCTTTCTGTTTCTGCCTTAAACAGTGCCGCTTTTTTTCTGAATGAGATATTGCCTTTGTTCATTTAATTTGGCACTTATAGTACTTGGTGTTCACGGTTTCTTTATTGTCAAGTTCCATGCTAACTTGATCACCATCCTGTGCTTATTGTAATTCTGGACAATTTGCTGTTTGTACGACTGATATTTCAACTTAGAGGGGTTATGGTTACGCTGTTGTGACTGCAGTTTCTCAGGCAAAAAGGGAATGAATATTCTGATTGTCTGTCGAAAAAGAGCTGGACTGGACTCGCACCTGTTTGCCGTGTGCAGTGTTGCTAAGTACAACAACATGGTTTTATGTGAGTCGCCTTCTTCGAGGAACGACTTTGCGATGTGTCTTTGGCCAGACCTTGATTTTGCGATGGCGTAGTATGTTTGAAGTTGAACTCTTGACAAAAGGCATCAAAGTCATCACTCATGAAACACAATTCGTCGTCTGCTTCGGGAAATCGAAACGCGGCAAAACACCCGTTTGAATTTCCCAATCAAAGTTCTGAAGACATGATGTTAAGCTGGAAAATTTCTAGGTATATCGAATGGTAATCTCAGAGATAAGATTATTGCTCTTGTCGTTTTCACATAACTGCTAATAACTGCCAAGCTTCATTATGCAAAATTGTTGTGACCAGAAGTTCGTGGCGCTGTTTATCTCGCAGGATTAACAGGACATTTTATTTCAGTGTCACAGTTTCTTTTTTGTTCATCACATGCACGTTCAGGCTAGTTAACGGGATTTTTTAGGCCTTCATGGAATGAATGAATGAATGAATGGTTGTTTCTTAAGTGGATTTCAGCAAGAGGATTGACTTTTGTTCGAAGTCAAAAGCATATTTTTGGCTGCAAAGTAGCTTTGCATTGGTTCTGCGACGTCGTGGCTGTGTTCCGGTTAACTGTTTATCGTGCGTTTCAGTCCGAGTGATAAGTCTCGATCTTTTGTAGTTTCAGTCAGGTCTTCCACACTAGCAATATATCTATCTACTTTCTCAGAAATATATCCTGGGGCAACTCTACCTGACCTGTTTTGGTGCTACTTAAGCAATTGCCGACCGTCATATTTTTGCTTCGGACATGCTCCGAAATTTCATTTAACCTCATAAGCCTCATTAAAAATCGTTAGCAACGAATTGGATTGTAGTCCAAATCTTTATAATTTATCAAGTGGGCTAGTGGCTTGTGGTCGGTTTCTCAACAAAACACCAAAGCAACCATTTCTTTCTCTATTTCAGCCAATTCCTTTTCCGATTCGGTCAGCGACCGTGAACATAAGCGGCTGTCAATTCGACTTCATATATTTTACACAAGTTGCCGCCAAAGCAAAAGGAGGAACTATCAGCCGAAATGTATGTTGGCTTACTCTTGTCATAATAAACTTAGACGGAGTGATAAGATAATAAAATTTTCACCTGATCAAATAACTCCTGCTGAGAGGAATCCCAGACAAATATATTATTTTTCTTGAGAAGCTGTAGCATGGGGCGGATAGCTTCCGGTTGTGTGGATTTCCTGACGGTTCCAAATCAATGATTACAGAAATTTTAGAATGATCAGGAGACATTCTTGAGGCAATAAGCATTTGTCCTTTATAAATAACCTGATCTATGCAAAATTTGCACTTGCTTTTGTTTAGTTTTAGACCTGAGCTGACTTTCATATCTTAGCCAGCATCTGAGACAAAATAGCGCCATGTGTGGCTGTGTCTGGGGCGAAGATTACTTTATCATTTGTACCAACAAATGCACCCTCAATTTAGCTTGACAATTGACACAACAGTCTGAAATGTTTCATTCCTCGTATTGAGGCCATGTGGGTGATGCTGGGGAAAATAGCGACCAAATGGTGCTTTGAAGGTTGTGAGTTTTGCATCATGTGGATGTATGAACAACTGCCAGAAAGTTTGTAAACAATCTAAATTGGAGAATATTTTGGCATCTGACGACTTATGGCTATTTCCTGCACAGTGAGCATGATAAACGGTTCCCTTTCTGCACACTGATTCAACCTTTCAGATCATCGCAAATTCAAATCTTACCGTTTTTTCATCACAAGCATCACGTAGATACAAAATTCAGTTGGTGATAAATTCATATATTCAACTGGAAACCATACGGCCTAGTTCCTTCTTTACCGACTTTTCAATTTAAATTTGATACACAATGGCAAGCACCTTATCATCAAACCAAAATAGCTTCATTTTGGCGGTGAACTGGCCTATCAAACTTATCTGGCCTGATGGATCACACAATAGCGTGATGTTGTGCTGCAGAGGGGTGAGTGCCTTTATCCTTTGTAAACACTGTTAAACAGACACCCGACTGTGGCTCGTCACATTTCACTCAGCCTAGAACAGCTCGAGGCACTTGCTCAGTGACCTCGCCATTGGCTTAGTAGGTGTCAACTTGATTGATTTCACTGCCTGACTTACAAAAGATACCAGAATGGTTTGCATATATTCTTGCGTTAGACAGTAACCCTTGGGCTTGTGTATTAAATTACACAATGTACATCTTTGGCTGGTAGTTTTGACTGCTCGACTGTTGTTCTTCGCTGCATGGCTAGTTTGTCTTCTAGTCTTAACGTTGTTGACCGGCTTGCCTTTCGCTTGAGATTTCGCATGGCCCTTAGTTACTGCATTTACATACCGCAGGGTTTACAGGAGACTTTGGGATAAAATCTCTTTTTTATTGTCTGCGACTGCCTGCTTTTTCCACGATCTAAGTTGATTTTGGTTCTAGCTGCAATTTATGGGAACATTTCTTATTCAACAGGCCAATGACCAATTTTCCTCTTATCATAATCATCATCATCATCATCATCATCATTATTAGGGTCATTTATATAGCCCATACAACTCCAAAATTGTATAAAAACGTGGGTCTTTAATTTTTATGGCTTGGATTTCGAATTCCTCAGATCAAATAGTAGAGCATTCCAGTTACTTGTTGCAGCAACAATGAATGCCCTTTTACCATTTGGACTTGACTATTTGGGAAAGTTGGCACTTTTGTCCTTGTGACCTCAATCGTCGTGTCGGTTCGATTTGTTGAAGCAATTCAAACATGTAAATAGGGCCATCACCGTTTAGGGCTTTGAAAATTAAAGCTGAAAGTTTAAACTGAATGCTATAGTAGACTGGTAGTCAGTGTAAATCCTTTAACGCCTGACTAATACTTTCATCTTGCGGAATAACGGTGATCATACGCGCAGCGACATTCATTGCAAGTTGTAATTTGTCCAATCGAACCTTTAGTAACCCAACTAATACGCCATTACAGTAAATCAAACGTGTTATAACGAAACATTGCACAATAGATTTACAGGCTTCAAAAGTCAAACAGTGACGAATTTTCTTAATCCAGGACAGGTAAAGTAACACATTTGACAGATTATGTTTATGTGAGCTTTGAGATCAAGAGATGAGTCAATGATGACACCACGGTCTCTAACGCCTTCAGACAATGGGATCAAAGCATCACAAGGCCAAGACTGTTTATTTCAATTTATATTATACCGGTTTTCAATGCTTGAAATAATGAAAAATTCAGTTTTTGTAGGACTGAGTTTTAGGCTACTCAATGCAATGAATTCCGTTTGCAAGGTTTGATTAGTTGTGTTTTTTCCGCATATAGATGAAAAAGAAGAAGTAGAGTCCGTATTAATTGCCCAAGAAGTTGCGTATAGCCTGAATACAAACGTGGTCCCAGTATTGAACCTTGGCCGACCGAGACATCTAGATCAGTTGGATCTGGAGTATTGACCGTTCATGCATAGAGCCATGAACCTATTTGGAGGTAAGATTTAAACCATGGTAATGCCATGTCTACCATACCAAACATCGTTTCCAGCCTCTTCAGTAGTATGCTGCGGTCGACGGTGTCGAAGGCAGCGGACAAGTCAAGGATAGGCAGCATGACTGCATGGTCAGGTTTATCCAATTAAGCAGGATATCATCCAGCACCTTGACGAGGCGCGTTCCGGTTTGGTGTTTCTTCTTGCATACTGATTGCAGCTTTTCACGAAGTTTATTACCAGCCAAATGATTAGACATTTGTTCACAAGCTAATCTTTCCAACAGCTTGCTAACAAAGCTGAGATTGGAGACCGGTCTGTAATTTTTCAAGCATGTTTCGAGACCGGATTTTTCAGCAAAGGTAGCACTAGCACCTTTCAACACTTCGGGCACTTTTGCAGTTTTTAGAGACAAATTGATGATTTGGGTTAGAAAAAGCGCAAGCTCGGTACCACATACCTTTACTAATTCAGTTGGAATGGGATCCAACTCACAAGCTCTATTTGGTGAACACTTAATAAGTTAATAATACCATGATTTCTCTAAAGACTGAAATACGTTTTCCTATGTGTTTTATGCCATCATGTTCTGATGCTTCTTCATCATTAGAGGCGTCAAAGTCGTTTCGAATGTTTTGTATTTTGGTTTGGAAATAGCCACAAAACGAATTTGCTAAATATTTGGCACTGGTGTGATTTGGCAAAAGGTTGCTCTTTTTTTCTTTGCATAATTTCATTAATATTAAAGTCATATTATCATATCCGTTTTGTTTTCGAATGCATAGCTTTCAGCTAATTCATAAAGCTAGCGAATGAACACTTCAACACTTTCACTACCCTTTTATTCCATTTGATGGAATTTTGGAAAATTGTATTAACGCTTGGCGTTAAACACCCATGAAATTTTACAAAAACGATTTCATAATTGTTCCTAGCCACACCTTCGGAAAATTTGAAGTTTTGTAGATGTTCTTGGATTCTTGTCCCATTGCGTATATCTCCGAGTTACTTTGAACATCGTGATCATCCTTATTTAATTTTGTTGCAAGCCTGAGTCTTTGAAACCTTTGTTTTCGGTCAAGCCATGTCGACGGCTTGGTGCACTCAAATTGCTTGTGTGGCGCAAATTTTTACAGAGCTAACTTTTGTTGTAAATGACTTCAATTTTTTAGTTTATCCTAAATGACGTTTAATGTGACATGAGCAATGACTTTTTACTTCTGATGCAGGGTCATATGTTGTATTTCATATGTTTTAAGTCGGAAAAAAGAAACAATGTGACTTGCTGTTAGCTGTCTTATTTGTTGTCTGTACAAAACTGTCCAGTCACGTGGTGTAGTCATATGGAAGGAGCTACTGTGGGAAGAGATAGAATAATGAGGGAGTACTTAAACAGAACTAGCATTTTTATTTATAAACTTTGGGTCATCACGGAAGACTACATTACATGACATCGGCTAAGCACATGACATTATACAACACCGAAATTTCAGAAATTAGACTATCTGCAATTTTAAAAGTATTGCTTTCACCATCCAAAATATACTCACGATCAATATCTTCGTCTAAAACGAACTCTTAAATCCAAGCTGTCAGGAAGGATTCAACCGTCTATGATATGCCGGATAGCCACTGTTCAATAACGTATTAAGTTGTAAGGAGATGTAGTTTTAAGAAATTTATGGCCAGAAAAGCGTTCGATTATTTTGAGTAAGCGCCTCATATTGCGATCACCATTTAAGTGTTTTCTTGCGTTTTGAGCGGTCTGTTTGCCTAAAGAAACTGTGTGGCTTTAAGTGCAGAATGAACATTTGTGATCAAATTTTTTATGCTCCTTACTTTTGAATCTACCTGGCATAGATTTCCTAGGTCATGTGAAACATGTGTGAGTCTTCAGTATCACGTGTTGATTTTATCTTAATAATATCGTCAATGTTTTTCTTTGCAATTACTTTAAGATCCTCTTGACACGTAGAAATTCTTTTTCTCCGCAGAGCAAGATAATATGCTAGTATTTTGACAGTTTCAATGACTTCATTAGGCCATCCAAGACATGAATTTTGATCTTGCACTTCTACTTCTTTAACAATTGATGTACCAATTTTTTTATTTGACTCTACTCTCTATATACCCTCTTCTAAATTTGAATACACTTTAACGTATATATATTGTCGTGAAGTTGGTGTGTGTTGTGAAAATGAATATATACAAACATGTAACTACATGTACATTTGTGCTTGGCTGTTTCCATGAGTTGCAGCTTTTGGCTTAGTTGTTAGCACGCTCGCTTATGAAGCGAAAGGTCCCAGTTCGAGCCTCGCTTGCGACTCACATATTTTCACAACATTGATACCAGAAGTCTACGAGTACGTTCCTGTCGCGGTTGTATGGTAGATATTCGTGCAACGTTAAAGCGGGTGCGAATGGCAAGAAGGACACGTGTGAAAATTGGAGTAAAGTAGCCATGTGCGGCTTTGGGAGGTCTAAAGAGAAAAAGACGGGAAAAAAATATGGAAATTCGTACGATGTTCAAACACTGTAGTGTTACATTGATACAAATGGAAAGAAGGGCATGTGAAGGGCATTTTCACAACAATATATGCATATTTTATGACTAGAATATGTATATCCTGATATAATTATGTAAAAATATACAGTATATGTACCGAGCAGTCTGACATAAAGAGATATAATCAATAAATAAAGTGCCAAATAAATCAGTTGGTTTTAATACGGCCTCAACATTCCTATGCAACTCCGCGGTGTTTTGTTAGCCATCGCTGCGTTTTTGTAAAAAAAAAGTTGCAGACGGTTACGAATATACTTTTTTTAATCAGTATTATCCATTGACTTAATCTTCGAAAGCAAAAGCTTACTGGTGTATGTAGTGTCATTATAACGAATGTATACTGGGGTTTTCAACTGCGTTTGGGCGATATAAGCGGACTGATACCATGAAATTTGCCGGAAAGTTTTGACGTTTCATAAGCGAAATCACACTTTGGGTGTTCCGACTAAAAGTCGCAAAAATTCTGTGCTTCGAATACAAATAACCGGGTAAAATTGAAAGAAATGATAGAGAGAATTTGCCTTAATGTCAAATTTCTCTTGCACCAAAGAGCAGTCGTGTTTTTAACAACCCGTATGCTATTTTGAGAATCCATTAAAAGTTTTACTAGAACCAGACCGTAGAACGGGGCGGATGCTAGCATGAGACATTTAACGCAGATAAACTGAAACCGGATTTATTCAATTTATTAATCGATAGCCTTGGAACCACATGCTTGAGAAAGTGTACTCGTATCTCATATAAGGCCTAAACCGTAGAATGGAATGGAGGGTAGAATGAGACATTTTGGTGCATATAGGCTGAAACCTGCTTTACTCATTTTACTAGCGGATATCCTTAGATCCACATACTTGAGAACGTGTATCATAACATTGTAACATAAAATGGAAAGTATCTTTTGTTGTCCAAGAGAAAAGTTAATAAAACCGGTCAGATTGATCAGCTGTTTATTTGTTGACGTCGCCATCTTGGTTCTGGGACATCGGTTGTAACGTTGTTTGTGACTGGTTCATGTTCAGGCCGACATTTTATGTCCCAAACTTGTCTATTGTTTACCTTAGAAACACAATTTATACTTTTGTATTTTAATGTCTGTATATTGGGAAGTTACTGTGTTTTGTATTAGCAATGTTTGGTTAGACCTCTTCTGTCGGTGGTATACATTTGTTCACGTGTAAGATGTGGGATATTTCCCTAAAATAATTAAAAACCCGTGATTTTGTCCCAATTACTGTCTCGTCCTTGTACGAGTAATATTGTAGTATTAAATTAAAAGTATAATTTGTTGTTCAAAAGAAAAGTTATTAAGATTAACCAGATTGGTCAGCTGTTTTTTGTTGACGTCACCATCTTGGCTCTGCGACATCTTTTGTATCGCAGTTGGTGATTGGTTCACGTGCAGACCGTCGCCATCTTATTTCTGCGGCATCGTTTGTAACGCTGTTGGTGATTGGTTAACGTTCAGGCCGACATTTTATTTCCCAAACTTGTGTATTGTTGACCTTAGAAACATAATTTATACTTTTGTGTACTTATTGTTCGTGCATTAGGAAGTTGCAGTGTTTTGTATTAGCAATATTTGGTTTGACCCCCTCTGTCACTGGTATAGATTTGTTCCTTGTAATTTGAGGGATATTTCCCTAAAATCATTAAAAACCCGTAATTTTGTCCCAGTTACTGTCTCTTTCTTGTAACAAATAGTTTTAAGTTTCAATTTCTTTTATGTTGCGAGTATGAGCTGTTTTTGCTATATTTCTTCTATGTTTATATCATTTCTTTATAGCATTTCTTTCATTTTTTACCGGGTTCCCTCGCAGTCGAAATTCTGAATTCTGCGGCATTTTACGAGTATTCGAAAAACCTAAAGTGTGATTTGGCTTATAGCTCCGAGTTAGCTGGGAGTCAGCTCTGGCTTAAATGGTTCCTGGACGTTCCGTACCTTTTCCTTTCCGTACCCTGCCTTTCCGCACCTTTTTTATTGGACGTTCCGCACCCTGCCAAAAGACGTTCCGCACCCTATTTGGCCGATCCGCACCCTTTCTTATTTTCACCTTTTCTTTAAGTTGTATTTTTTTTATGTGTTAATTTTCAACCTTGGTTTTCGGGACAACAGATTTGCAGCATGATCAGCTGTAAATTATCGGATAAATTTTCAAATTGAGTAGTGAGGAAACCAGCAAAGTTTGATGACCAATATTGAGGCGAACGTGTGATCAGCTCATTTTTCAGCATTGATTGCAATTTTAATCTACTGAAGGACTTGATATTACGAGTTGAGTAAGTCAGTCCGGAGTAAATACTGCCAGCAGTACAATGAACTGAATAAAACTTAGCAATATGCTATTTACTGTGATGACGGAGACGATTAACAGAGATCATGGCAGCCATCATTTACACCAAGAGACAATAACTAAGCGTCCAAAGACAGGGCTTACTCCCCCAAAACGGATTTACTCGCCAGAGGCGGGCATTACATGTACTAAGACAGGCTTTTCACCAGAGGTGACATTCCGCGGTGCAGTGATCTCCGTTAAGATTAGCCCGAGTGATCACAGTGATCGCAGTAAATTGCAATTTTTCAAAGATTTGTTCAGTGCAATGTACTGCTGGCAACATTAGCTCGGACCGCACTGGTTTACTCAAGGCGGAACATGAAATTCTTCAGTATATTGAAATTGCGTTCAATTAGGGAGAAATTGAAGTGATCACACGTCCGCCTCAATATTGTTGATTGTATTCAGCTTGTTAAGTCGTCGAAACGCAAACTTTGCTCTTTTCTTCAGAACTCAGTTTGAAAATTTATCAGATAATTTACAATTGATCGTCGTGCAAAATCTTTTTTTACCGAAAAATAATAATGAAAATGAAATAAACAATATTTAAGTCGAGGAAAACGCTGAAAATAAGAAAGGGATGCGGTTCGGCCAAACAGTGCGCGGAACGTCTTTTTCCAGGGTGCGGAACGTCCAAAAAAAGGGTA
Source organism: Protula sp. h YS-2021 (assembly GCA_949752745.1). Lineage (NCBI taxonomy): Eukaryota > Metazoa > Annelida > Polychaeta > Sabellida > Serpulidae > Protula > Protula sp. h YS-2021. The sequence goes on from OX457024.1 coordinate 26,760,216, forward strand.
CGGAACGGTTAAAAAAGGGTGCGGAAAGGAAAAGGTAGGGAACGTCCAGTCCCCGCTTAAATAACATCGTATATCTCTGTCAGAGTGGCGAAGCCTTACATTGTTCCGCTAATAGGTGTCAACTTCATATGTTCTGAGGCATAAATCCTGCATACCCGATTTTATCCTTTTTTCATCCTTAAATATATATTTATATTTTTTTTCGCTTTTCATCTTTTTTTTTTATTTTGATACTTTTTCATGTTTGTCTAATAGATTGGAAAAAAAATGAGGAAACACAACGAAGCTGTTTTCCAAGGGTTCATCAACAAAACTAGACCGAATTTCGCAACGCGTAGCGAAGTGGCACCCATTTGCAATGGCAGAAGGCCACAGACACAAAATATATGGTCAAAGACATATCTTTCAGTGTTTCCACATAATTTTCAGCTTCCGGATTTAGGCACAAATATTCAAATTTAGTTTTCTAACCGTTTTCGATATAATGATCAACTTCCGGTTTTTGACCATGACGGAGGAGGTCAAGGTCACCAAGGTACCTCTTATATGACGTCTTTTAAGCCCAAAGGGTCGAAAATTTCTAACCGTTTTCGATATCATGGCTAATCTTTCTCTAAAAGATTATGATCTACACAGGTCACATAACCTGGACCATGAATGTCGAGATTCAGTCCACGATGTTACTGCTTACTGACGCCGTACACGTGTTGAAACAAGGATTTGAGCGCAATTTCCAGCCATTTTTCGTGATGAATAGGGATGTGAAAAAATATTTTGACCTCAATTTGCGGATATCACGACAACTCATTACCCTCTATATCTCTGCCAAATTTCGTCTTTCCACGACAAACCTGTAGGAGGAGTTTTCTGGAAACCACTTTGAGGTCAAAAGTACCTTGACCTCAATTTGACCTTGACCTTGAAGGTCAAGTTAAAAAAATTGGCGGATTTCACGACATCTCATCGCATCACCCTCTATCTCTGTGCCGAATTTCATCATCCTACGTCAAATGGCGTAGGACAATTTTTCTGGAAACCTCCAAGACGGAAAAAATAAACAAACAGAAAAGTAACAAGGGAATAAACAGCCAGAATACTTAGAAAAACATACGCATTTGCAAACTTTGTTTGCAAGGTGGAATGATGGAAAAAAGCGGGACAACCCTTCTGGTAATATTCAGGACTATTAGAAGTACATTCAGGTATGCAGATATGTTTAATCGCTGTGAAACGAGCATTTCAATAAGTAAAAATTACAAAAAAAAAAAATGATACAATATTGTTAACATTAGTGTTTTCTCGGTTTTCAGCAAAATATGAATTATCCTTTTTTCCCAAATTTTTCTTTTTTGTCCTTTTTTTCTTGATGACTCCGTGGCAACACTGATACCAGTCCCTATTATTCAAACATTTACAGAAAGTTCATGCCCAGTATACCCTATTAACCGGCACCATTTTTAGCGAGCTGTATATCTTTCATTTCTTTATTAAAGTACAGAAAAGTTAGCTTCAGAACTCTCCTATCAAATGTTTGTTTGCATTCCGGCCTTTAAATGTCACGTGACAAAAGTCAAGTTACTAAAAATTTAAATAAAGGGGTTATAGTTTATTTTTAAAATTATATACTAAAATAGTTGATAGATGCAGAATTACGTATAAATTTATTTTGTACACTCACAATATTTAACTTTTTATTTCTTTCATTCTTTTTGAAATATAAGTTCAAAGATTTTCAGTGGATAATAGCAAAAATTGTTACTTTTTCACGTAATAAACTATGCTGCCTGTATGCAAACAGTTGTCAATTATTGTCAGCCATGATACGGATGGAGATAGGTTTGAGCTTGTCCGTCTGTCCCACTTGATGGTAAGTACCTTGTGGAGTCCACTTCTCTATTAACCAAAGTGGTTAGAGCTTTTTATGATTCATATAGCTAATAACGAGGGAATGTAGGTGTGCAACGTCAAGGCTTCAGTTTGATCGATCAAAAATTGTCAAAAGTACAGCCCTCTGAAAATTGCCTAAATTGACGCTTTCTAGGGTATCTTGTGGAGTCTACTTCTCTATCAAGGAATCATGTAAGAGCTATTATTCTTTCATATATGCAATCTTTAGTGTATGTGTATGCGCAACGTCAAGGTTTCAGTTTGATGGATCAAGAATTGTCAAAATTACAGCGCTCTGAAAATTGCCTAAATTGACGCTTTCGAGGGTACCTTGTGGAGTCTACTTCTTAAGGAATCATGTGAGAGCTATTATTCTTTCATATATGGAATCTTTAGTGTATGTGTATGTGCAGCGTCAAAGTTTCAGTTTGATCGATCAAAATTTGTCGAAAGTACAGCGCTTTGAAAATTGCCTAAATTGACACTTTCGAGGGTACCTTGTGGAGTCCACTTCTCTATTAAGGAATGACGTAAGAGCTATTATTCTTTCTTATTTCAAATAAATGTGAATGAAGGTGTGCAACATCAAACTTTCAGTTTGATCGATCAAAAATTGTCGAAATTACAGCCCTCTGAAAATGGGCTAAGTTGACGCTTTCGTGTCACAGAGGGTACCTTGTAGAGTCCACTTGCCTATAAAGGAATCATGTCAGAGCAATTATTCGTTCAATTATGCAATAATTACGGTTATATGTCATTACCGTTGTACTTTGAGGACCTTTAGCAAATACCAAAAAAAGACTTATGGGTCGTTGAATCTCGCACAAAGTAGCCACAGGGGTGCCTTAAAGTGAGTACAGTTGGCTTGCTTATCGTTATTTTGTGAGGATTTGAAGCGCTGCTTCTTGGACCTAAGATGACTCTTGCGGTCTTCCTATGACAGCAAGAGTCATAGTTGCTGTATTAAAACATGTCATTGATGTCAGTTTTCCCAATCTCGGCGCACGAATGGCAAGTGGCGTTATTTTACAATGGGTGCATCACATAAATGGCGCAATAATTAACCCAGCCGACTTTGTTGGACTGGGTTAGTCGCATCACTTTAGGGGGCTTGAATGTACAGTGAAACCCCGGATATGGACACCCCTTTATTTTGGACACCCCTGAATTATGGACAACATTTTTCAGTCTCTTTTAAAACGCCATAGAGTTCCTTTATATCTAGACCCCTCTATTGTGGACACGGAGTTTCGCTATCTGATAAAGTTAAAATAATCATAGCCAGTGATGGACAAACTGTGAGGAAAAAAGCCAAAGATTTCTGTTGTAGTTGTCAGTAGAACTCAAATTAACAGCACCTCGAAATTAAGGACATCCCACCATTAGGGACAAAATTATTCAGTCACTTTTTGTCCCTAATAGCGGGGTTTCACTGTATGTGCGTAAGTTAAACTTTTTCTTTAAAATGCTACTCTTCCTACGGTTTTGCTCCAATTGTTTTGAAATTACGCAGGACTGTTCCCTTCATTTCTTCGTTTCTCTCGGTCTTTTTCAAATAGTTATAAAATTTTAATCGAAAGTTTCTTGGGTGCTTCTCCACCTGTACTTCGCTTTTTTCGCCAATGACAAAAAATGCCGAAATGGTGGAATTTTAAAAATTTTGTAAAATTGTGTAAATGTCGGTAAATACGTGAATCGTCAAAACCCAACCTCTCCAACATCCCTTTTCGGGTAGCTTCCAAATTCGAATTAAATGCATTTTACATACTTCATTTTTTGTCCTAACAGTATTCATTCCAGAGTTTTTCTCCCTTTCCTTGTTTGGTAACTCGGCTGGGTCATGTCCTTGGACATACTTGTTTTAATTATTGGTAGCCAACTTTCGAAATGCTTCTTCTCCCACACTTTGGATGGGATTTTTTTTCCAATTTTGTGCGAATGTTCCCTAGACGATTCTCTCTTGAAACAAAATTACTTTCTTCTCTTGAAAAGCTACTTTTGTTTGGCGATCCAAAAGAAAATTAGCTAAATGGGGGAGGGGAGGGGGTGGGTAGGTGTCATTTTAAAATTTTTTGGGAGCAAGTTTTCAAAATGCTTCTACTGCACAATTTGGATCGCGTTTCTTTCAGTGTTGTACGAATGTTTACTGGGTATGTCTGTCTTGAAATTTTTTGGCGATCCACCAAAGACTGGTTAAATTGTCGGCATTTAAAAAAAAATTGAGTAGCCAATTTTCCAAAGTTTTTTTCCACACTTTGTATCGGATTGCCTTCAAATTTTCCATAACTGCTCATTAGGCGGTCCGCTTTTGAAAAGTTTGGCGATCCATCGAAACTTGGCTAACAGAAAAAAATTAGAAGCCAATTTTCAGAATGCTTGTTCTTCAATAATTTTGATCGAATTTCTTTCCAATTGTTAACAGTTGTTCCTGAAGTGATTCTGTCTCGAAAACTTTTTTTTATGTCGAACCGCCGTAATTTAAACATTATAAACACATCAAGAAAATCCAATTCAAACCCCGGTTAAGTCAAACTGATTTGCTTGGTCCCAACTGATGCGAATTAACGAGAGATTAATATATATATATATATACGTTAATGTCTTTTTTTTCGTCTAGTTTTGGGTGGCAGTTGTCTTGAATTGCGTGAAGCAAGGCTGAGTGATGGTTGTTCAAGCGGAGCAGGACCGTGTGAAGCACCTTCTGACTGAGGCACTGCCCATGCTCTGCAGAAGCGGGCTGAGCTTCTCATCTGAGTTCTCTGTAGAAGCCTTGATTGGCATCACTTTGGACAAGAGTGACGTGTTCCTCGTAAGCGTCAAGGAGACGGTGACGTCAGACGGTGGTGGCGATGTCCAGCGGCAGACCTCCGTAGATGTCAATGTGACAAAAGTGTTAGAGGGCAACGGGGAGGAGCGTGGGGAGAGCACACGTAAAAAACGTCATCGGAAACGACGCCGCTCAAAGAGTAGCGGAGCCAGCGAATCTGAAAGCGACGACAGTGGCAATGATAAGGAAGGTGTGTACTGTTCTGTAAGCTTCTATTTCTGAGTAATTCTTTGAACTACAATGGATAATATTTATCGATAAGTGGTCAATGTGTGACTGAAGGGACTGCGGGAAAAAAGTCAGTGGTCCTTTTATTATATTTATTTTAGTTCCCTTAAATAGTAGAAGTAGTTTGTACACGTAGTTTGCGTAGCAAAAGATATCAGTAAATGAGCTTATTATTATTACAATATTTTGCCACGGAATCCCCGGCGCAGGTTTATATTCAACCAGTGGTATATGTTGTAGAGAATGACAAAATCAAGCGTGAGAAAATGTCGACACAGGGATCAGACAGCGAGCATGATGACAAGGACACTGATTTCTCCACTGAAAACGCGCATGTGCATTATGAAGACGACTCGAACGAACGTGTTATAGTGAAACAAGAACCGTCAGCGTCAGACTTCCCGCAGATAGAATTTGGAAGTGGTGCCAACTTTGATATGTCCGATTATACAGAGCAGACGGGCGATAATACGACACAGGCGTTTACTTCCGGTTCCGTTCGTTTGCCTCAAAGTGCAACAGTGCCCGGTGCGCCGTACGCTCATGCCGTGCAGGTGATGCCCAGCGCCAGTCAACAGACAGTGGAGGGCCAGCCCCCTAGTGCCCAAGCTTCAGTGGTGGGTACATTTTTTATCTCCTCTTTTGCTCTGTCTAGTCGTTCGTCCTTCGCATGATTTACGTCTAATGCACCGGTTGATGTTTAGACAATAATGCACCATTTGTGTGAAAGTAAATAACAAAATATTACATTATAAGAATTGTATTAAATTGTCAGCATATTTAAGTAGACGTACATAATTTTAGTATCAACTAAGGGCGGTTATGCCAGAGAAGGAAGTGCCAAATCAAAGTGCTGTGTTTCTTGTGGGGAAAGCGTGTCACAAAAGCTAGCGTTTGAATGTTGTATGCGCAGCACACTAGGTCAGCTCCCGAAACTTACTCTTGTACGCCACCCAGGACTTGATATACCATCATTTTCTAACCGACAAAAAAACACAGGTAATAGTACCACTGAAAAAACATTCATCAAATTTTATTTCAAATGTAGTACGCGTCCGAAACGGTGTTACACTGGCGTAATATTCTTATAATTTTTTTACTTTCCCGCCTCCTTATCTGGCATGCTTTACTTGTGTACACAACTGCGTAAAATACTTTGAAGAAATTCAGTATGAATACAGCTACAATTTTCCGAATCTACTATAGCGCTTCGTAGCCTTTGACAAGAAATACTTCCACAGTTGCTATCAATGTGAGAAACATTTATCACCTGTGGTAGGCTCTCCACATTTTGCAAATTAGTCCTGGGAATCGATCAGGTGTTTGGAACCGGATAACTGGAACCTTCGCAGAATTCAGAATCGGAATTATGTCAGTATGCTGGGGGAGGGGGGGGGGGGAGGTGTAAAACGAAATAAAAGGAGACAAATGTTGCTGGAGCGAGAATAGCGAGAGTCTAGAATCTGCTATAAATCGCGAGAGTATAGAATCTGCTATAAATCTCAAGAGTCTAGAATCTGCTATAAATCGCGAGAGCATAGAATCTGCTATAAATCTCAAGAGTATAGAATGTGCTATAAATCTCAAGAGTATAGAATCTGCTATAAATCTCAAGAGTAAAGAATCTGCTATAAATCTCAAGAGTATAGAATCTGCTATAAATCTCAAGAGTATAGAATCTGCTATAAATCTCAAGAGTATAGAATCTGCTATAAATCTCAAGAGTATAGAATGCGCTTTAAATCTCAAGAGTATAGAATCTGCTATAAATCTCAAGAGTATAGAATCTGCTATAAATCGCGGGAGTATAAAATCTGCTATAAATCGCGAGAGTATAGAATCTGCTGTAAATCGCGAGAGTATAGAATCTGCTGTAAATCGGTACTTCAGCAGAATCTTCCAAATGCTATTACGTAAGCATACCCTGTGAAGGCATGAGCATGGTATGTCGTTTTTGCCGTCTTTTGCGCATTTATTTATGTGTTCGAAAAGGCATGCACGAATGGATAGGGTCACAGAAATGTAAACAGACTGTTTCACGGTTTAAAAATTGAAATCACATATATTGAGTTGAGTTCAAATTAGAAGACTCCCCATTTTATTCTGTCAGTAACTATACCAGTAATAATATATAATAAAGAAACTTGAAAGAGATTGAGGCAACTGAAAAAAGAAACACCAAGGCCGTAATGTGGCTTGTCATGGATACGTGAGCACCAACTGATGGTTCCTAGAACACCTAATGGACTCCCCAGCTTGCACCAGGAAGGCTATCTATGGAAGTGAGAACATTCGATTTCATGGGATAGTACACACATGCGTGGTCTGCATTCACACATGTGCTTATCACCGTCTGCGGTTGTGTCAAGCTGCAGTGTGAGATGTGCCTCTTGTGTGTGACATTATAACACACCCAAGTATGTGAATGCAGCTCCCATCTGAAGAAATGAAGGAGAAATTAGCTGTACCGTGGCAAGATTATGAACTTTACAAACCTAAGCAGTCACAGAGACAGGAATTCTTCATATCATAAAGAAGTTCTTCAGTGTGAAGTTGTTCATACGAAAAAAGCAATTGGGAACCTGTATATTAAAAAATCATAAAACTGTTAAATCATATAATTGTCGGTAATTGATGCGATATCAGGAAGTAAGGATATAGAAAAAACAAGTCTTGTTGTAGTCAACACAATACCAATCGAAACTAAATTTTGCAAGCATTTCAGTTTGTTTTTAAGTTGGTCTTATGTTTGTTGTGGATAGATAATATAAATGTATATACTATTCGTATATATTTTTGAGATTTTACCTCAGATCAGATTTTTTGTTTTATTCATATAAGTGATAAAAATAAACTAGCCATGTGAATGCTATATTGCCCATTGATTTGCTAAAGAAACGTGCTAAAACTAGAACGTTGCATGTTTGTAGCTAGGTTGTGTGGATAATGGCCCAGGCAAATTACGGTTTCATAATAATTGAATGTTTCAAAACAATTACTGATTGTCTGCCCGACAAAATGGAGACACAGTGTTTGTACGTGTATGTATATGTCAGTCTGTTGTGAACAAAATGTTGTGTGCGGGGTATCTCGAGAACGAAAAGTCGGATCGACTTCAAACTTGTTCTATGTATTCCCAGGTTAGGTCGGACAGGTCTTTCAACTTCTGACGCGTGTTGCGTTATTAAGGCGGGTGAGTGACGTCATTACGTAAAAATCTTGTGTGCAAAATTTCTCAGCCGTTGAACACCGGGGAAAGTTCAAACTTGGTGTGGTTATTGCTTTCTAGGTCAGAAAGATTCTGTCAAATTTTGTTGCGAGTAGAACCAACGAGTACGGCATATGACGTCATTACATGAATATGTATATATTTTTGACAAGATTTTGAATATGATTTTGTTTGTAAAATATCTCGAAAACAAAAAGTCTTAATGACTTAAAACTTTGTGTGGTTATTCCTTTTGGATTACCGGAGCATTTCACACATGTGGCGAAATTAAGAAAGGCGTGTGACGTCATTGTCTAAAAATCTTACCTGAAATAGTTTTTTTTTTTTTTCGTTGAACTCCTCCCTCCCCCCAACCTCCACTTCCCCGTAGGTTCTTTAGTAAGTTCCGTGAGTAAAATTGTGTTATTACTACACTGGGTATAACAGCGCTTTCCAGAAAGACTATCGATCATGCCTCCATTCTTGAGACATTCAAAATAGTGACTTCGTAGGTCAAGCCATCGGTCAACGCTACATGATTCTTACACTCTCTTTTGCCTTGTTTTCTCCCATTCAGTGAGCAAGGCTCGTTGAGTGGTATTACGTAATGAATTCCCTCGGCCAGGAGTCAATTCCAGTTGTATTGCATGATGATGCAAGCCATAACCCGCGGCGACTGCCTGTGTAACGGAAAAGCGGTAGGGCCAAACTAATACGTATGATTCACCTGGTTCAGGGAGGTGTGTGAGTAAACGGTAATGAGAATAATATTCTCGATCGAACTTTGCCTAAAAGTACTGTGCACCCATTTCTTTAAGCAAACAATTTATCAATTGAATTGTGTGGTGTGCAGTTTTATTTAAGGAGTTGTGCACGGCTCATAAAGTGGGTTAAGTTCAATAAGGTACTGAACCCAGCGAAAATTATCGTTTTTATTTTATTTCTGTAAAAGAAAAGATTGAAACTCAGTATTGCAGAAGATAGATTTAATTGGGGAGACAGATGTTTTCGTTCACAAAGAAATTACATAGGTCTCAAGTGAAAGTATACGATATATCCCTGTACACTGATGTCTTGTGTGCAGTTGCCGTTCTAGTTTTTTTGTTTTCTTTATGAAATATAAAACTAGTTACAAATTCTAATGTTGGAGCTGTGGAGGCATAAAGTGTCGCGGACTGATCTGTGCGATCTGCATTAAGTCTGTGTTTGTCATTCGTACTCTTAAGGTGAACAGAATTCAGTGTTTGAAGTTTACGTTGTGATCAGAAGCTTTCATCACAAAATACTCGAAAATTCGGGCTTGTGGAAGAGGCAGTTTCACATAATATAATGTCCTTACTTGTTGTTGTTCTATGTCAGAAGGTGGTAGAGAGATGAAGCAGGGAAGGTCAGACGTAGGGCTGTTCCTGCACCAGATGACATGAATTCCTTTCTTTATGACATTGGTTATCGGATGTAATCGTTTTGTAAAATATGGAGAAAAGTTTCTAACGTGTGGCTTCTTCAAGGTTGGCTCTTTCTGAGTTTATTTCTTGTGCTTGGTGTCGTTTCAGTGCGATGTCGGGGACAGCTACCCCTGTAACTATCTGCGGCAGCTGAGTGAGAAGCTGTGGCTGTGCAACTTGTGTATGAAGACTTTTAGCAGAAAAAACAATACGCTTGCCCATGTGAAGGGCGTTCACTTAAAACCGCAGAATTTCCGATGCTCATATTGTGACTACACGACTAGCTACAAAGGAAATAAGAAAATGCATGAGAATAGCTGTAAACATAAACCGCTATGAAAAAAAGCTCAAAATGTTATCGATAGTTGACAGTGCTGATTGGTGTAGTGCATTATTATGTATCGAATCAAACTCTTTAAAATTGTTTCCTGCCAAACAACTTCGCCTTGAGTAACGTACGCATTACAGGAGTTTTTGACTTTTGCTTTTGAAAATGCGCAGTTCGAAAATACTTCTGCTTACCTCGTTTTGATATTTATTAGACTGCAGACTATGACGTCATGTGTGAGAAGCATCAAGAGTCACAGAGGATGGAGTGGAGTGTAGTTACAAAAAAAAATAGAATCTGCAACAGACCAGTCCACATTAAACTTTACTCAGTAAACTCTCTGTGCAATGCCACAGTAAAACAATGCAAAATGTCCGTGAAATCTAATGTGTATAGTGTAGGACATTAACATGCAAGTTAACTAAATACAGTAGTAGTTTAGTAGTTTCTAGTTATGATTTAACTAGAAATAGTAGGTTTTAGTTGTGATTGCAGCAGTTTATTTTGTGATTCCTTTGTGTTTTGGAAGGACAAAAATGATAACCTCGAAATAAAAAAGAGTACTCTTTGGTAGGGTTAATCAAGCAACGACCGAACGAGTTCGCAGTTGTGGTTTGACCAGGCAAAACGGAGCAGTTCTTTACTTCTGAACGCTCCGCCCACTTGCAGATGGTATAAAATCACATGGGCATGGGCGTCAGTGAGGAAACATAACAAAGTTGAGTTCGTCTGTGTAGCTGATGACTTGCGTCACCTTCACCTTTAAAATATATTTTATTTATCATCTTCAAGAAGTTGTACAGCAAAAGGGTACAAAAATGAAAATTGAATTTGTTTGCCTTTCCCATTGTCTGCCATGTATTCTCATATCCCTTCTTTCAGTATAGTGGGCGGAATTGTTAACCGGCCATATAGGCTTAAACGAAGGTTTACCTGCCCTGTGTGAGGTGTTCCTAGTTTATATTGTCGGGTGTAATAGAGTCTTCGCTGTAGTTCATTACATTATGGATCATTCTGCCAATAAACATTTTTGATTTGATTGGGGCTTAGGAACCCTTGCGTGTTGTGTATTATTATAAAGGAAGAGAAGAAGACGAAGAAGAAGAAGAAGAAGAAGAATCAAAGAAAAGGAAAGACAAAGGAAAGAAAGACCAACCCCATTCTGAAACTTTTAAGTGGCAAGTTCTGTGAATAAACCAGTGCAGAAAGTGTTTCTAGAGCTTTGCGGATCTTGTTTTTTGAGCGTTAAATTTGAACAAAAGAGTATTCACTTCATTAAGAAATGGTGATCCCTCACGAGCAGTTAACTTTGTTGTTGTTGTTTTTTTTTTTTTTTTTTTTTTTTGTATCAAGGTTATCTCTCTTGGTTGCACCTTGGTTGAGCGATTTTACGATCTGATTTTAGAGCCAACACACAAAATTAGGTGCAACTGTGTAGTTACACTTTTTAAAACAGGACATGCAACAAGTTGAATTGAAAATTTGAAGAATATCTGTTAATCCAAAACTTAATCTGTGTGTTATCACAGTATCCCGGAAAAGTGTCCCTGATATATTATCAAAATAATAATAATAATAATAATAATAATAATAAATGCGACATTTAGCCAAGGAATGAAAATTTTATTTTTTTCCTTTTTCTTAACCATTTGACCTTATTTTATAGTTATCTGTAGGGGGAAGATGGGGTATGTTTATCCACTTTTTACCTTTTTTGAAGATTAAAAAAAAATGGAGTGCGAAAAATAGAGTGCGCAGTGAGGATGTGTTGCGTACAGTGACAAACTACATCACAAGTACAGCATTTGTGCACTATCATTTAGTGCCCTTAACTTACATTGTAAAAGTAGTAACCCTTTAATTTATTCCCCACAGGTAGGTCCTGTGGGGAATATATGCGATCGACCGCGTGTCTGTCGGTCGGTCTGTCTGTCTGTCATCAAGAGCTTGTTAACACGATAACTTAAAAACTCCTGCAAAGATTTTCATGAAACTTGGTATGTAGCTTCTATGGGAACAAACACAGATCGGTATTATAAATGGGCCAGGTTCGTCCAAGGAAAACGGACCAGCTGGACTTAGAAAATTTCAGCTCTTCATTGACTATTGTTAACACGATATCTCAAGAGCAACTACAAGGATTTTAATGAAACTTGGTGTGCATCTTCTGTGGGCGCTAACAAGGATCGGTATTGTCAATGGGTTAGGTTGGCCCAAAGAAAGTGAGTCAAATGCACTTTGAAATTTATCAAATTCTGGAAATTATTCAGCATCGGTATGAGTTTGTTAACACGATATCTCAAGAACAACTGCAAGGATTTGAGTGAAACTTGTTGTGTATCTTCTGTGAGTGCTAACAAGGATCGGTATTGTCAATGGATTAGTTGGCCCAAGGAAAATGAGCCAAATGCACTTTGAAATTTACCAAATCCTGGAAATTATTCAGCATCGGAATGGGTTTATTAACACGATATCTCGGGAACAACTCCAAGGATTTTAATGAAATTAGGTATGTAGCTTCTATGGGAACAAATACAGTTCGGTATTGTAAATGGGCCACGTTCGTAAAAGGAAAATGCACCGACTGGACTTTCAGCTCTTCGTTGACTATCGATGGCCGTGTTTAACTGATGGGGGGGGGGGGGGGTGGCTGTGGGGAATATGTGGGCTATGCACACTACTCTAGTTTCAGTTTGTAAATTGATTGAACCCAGGAATGGGGTTAGTTGTTGCAGTCTCTGAAGTGCGTTATGTCAGAAGTTGATGTTGTTTGTAGCAGAGATAAATTGGTCCAGTGTGTTATTTTTTAGATTTTTGAGAAAATGAGTTAATAATTGGGAGGCATTATGTGCCGTGATGAAATGTATCACAAGTCTCACATACAGGGAGAATCTGTTTGGCGCCCCCGCTTAGATTGTGGTCGTAGGATCAACTAATCCTACAGCACCGTCATAACAGACATCGGTGAACATCACAGAAGCATAGGATTTGGGAAGAAATAAATTTGATTAATTTTTTCAAAGACCTTAACTCTCATACTGTGTACCCTCGGTGTCTTCAGTCAATTAGGATGATGATGGTAGTATTTTCAGAAAGAATCATTTTGCAGATGAAAAAATGAATATTTGCCTCGTGCTACTCAAGAACATGTCGCTCAGAATTCATACTAACCAAAAGGTGGTCACATCAAGCTTCATTCACTGGGCCATGATGTGGCATTCTAATGTGCGTCGATACAGGAGGTGCTCAACGTTCCCCATTTGCTCGACTTAACCCAGCTTGACCTATTTTGTATGATAAAAATAAACAGTGACGCTAGTTTGATTCAGAAAATAACGTCCTGGACTCTGACGAAGGGGAACAAAACATTTTTTTTTTGAGAGCGATTGTTCTTACAGTATTGCCCATACATACAAACATGCTTGTGGATTTTCTTATGTAATTCAAAATAGAGCTTTTATTGACAAAAAAATCTTGTTCTAATTTTGTTACTTCATTTCATTTCATGTTTATATGACATGCTGTCTGTCAGAGCGTGGGCATTATGTTTCTTACACAGGTTTTATACATGAAATACGATATAACGCACAGAGAAGGTGTAGATTGCGGGCAATATTTGCCAAATTTTCACCGAGACTTACTCGAGCATTTTCTGCCTGAAGAAAAGTAACGTAAGATCTTAACCATTTGACGAACTGCTAGTTGTGCTGACTGTTTCAGACCGTATCTTAAAACTTCCTTAACCATTAGTGCAGTGGACTAGAAACACCTGTTTATTTACCCAGCCAGCATTAGTCTTCTGTGCTTGTAACGCGAGACCGGAAATGACGTAATACAAGCCATCTTATTGTGTCTATATGTTGTTGCAGGATATTAAAAGCGAGCCGTACAATGACCAGGCGCTGTTTACCAGCACCCAATTGGCCTCATTCGCTGAGTTGTCTCAATCGCAGAATCCCGATACGCGGCCTTTGGAGCTTGGCAGAAACATACTTCTTGATCTAATCAGTGACCCAAGCTTGGATCGACAACAGTGTAATAACCGAGATGAAGCAGCGGAAGTAAACCATGCGTCGAGTTTTCAAGACGGTTCCAGTCAGGACCGACTTTCGGCCATGCAAGATATTTCGAAGTGTGTGGTGCAAATATCACCAGCTGATTGGATGTGCGTTCTTTGCCAGCAGCACTTCACGAGAAGCTACACTCTGCAGACTCACATAAGGGTAGTGCATTGGAAAGAACGGCCGTATAAGTGCAGCAACTGCCCAGCCAAATTTGGTAAAAAGTCCAATATGACTGCACATGAGCGCCTCTGTAAACGGAAGTGGGGACAGTACCAAAAATGGTTGACAAAAAAGAAGGACTGACTCGCGATTGGTGTCGATGTGTAAGAAAAAATATGGTGCATTTATAAGATATAACACACAAATGGGCAATGCGGCGCTTGGAGAAAAGATCAATCAGATTTTATTTATACAAATGTCATGTCACGGAATACACGCGTACATTGTGCTTTGGATGTCTGCATGGATTGTTTCGTTGCCATGCCTACACGCTTATAGTGGCGATTTCAGAGGTGGCATATTGATGATATTCCGACAACCAGCTACCAGCTCTCTACATACTTCTGTTCCCTGGAAAACTAACTTTTCTCAAAAGTCGCCCTTGATGGTGAAATGTGGGGAGGGCCTTTTACCCTAATAGCATGCGAACTACTATTCAAGATATTCATTATTCAGTTATTTTGATACTTGTTTGGCCAGTGGGTGTATGTAGCTTTCTTTTATGTCGTTTCAGCATGTGACGTCATTACCTAGTATGGGGAACGCATTTTCACTCGAGCCAATGGCATTCACCCCAAGTGAGGATGATATTAAGCATAACATCAGGCAAGTGGGAGCAGAAACATGGATATGCAACTACTGCCAGAAAGATTTCAAATTTCAGCGCAATGCGTACACTCATATAAAACAGGTGCATTTCAAGGAGAAGAAATTTGAGTGCCAGTTTTGCACCAGAAGGTTTGGCAGAAAGACAAGTACACGGAAGCATGAACAAGTCTGCAAGAGTAACCCGTCGCTAGAGAAGTGACAGCTGGATAAATGTCACATGACATGTGCTGTATGTCGGGGAATGTCACATGACATGTGCTGTATGTCCGGGAATTCCCGATGTCTTACGGTGGAGTAATGGAGAGATTTGTCACGTTGCATATTGGACTTCAGTAGAGCAAGCGTTCAGAATAAAACTTGTTATTTATAGTTTTTGCGGGTGCGTTGCTGTTTTAGATTTTCAACACTGCCTTTCATCATTCAGTATAAAGATGCAAATATGGAAAAGTGTTGACACAAAGTAAAGAAGTGTCTTACCATAATAATAAAGGGAGAAGTAGTGCAACCTGATCTGTAAGCAAGAACTGCGAGGCTGGTCAAGAATTGGAATTGAGGTTCGCAGTCTGTGTCAGTGGTAAACAGATCATGTTCAAATTTTCCTGGGGTCGTTGTCCGTAATGATAGAAAATAATGTGTCTAGGGGCAGTCCATAAAATTCATTCTGTCTCAGGCGCGATAATATAATGAAAGGGCGGCGGGTGGATTTGCCATATACTAGGAATCGGGTGACCAGTCTTGATTCGTCCGTAGCTGAGTGTTCACGAGGCAGATAGAGGCTGCTTTGTAAATTATTGGTAATACGTGAATGAGAAAAGGAGAAAAAAGAAAAAAATGAAAAAAAAAATGGTTGACTGAGTTGCCAATGTCTAGATTGTGTTCATTCAATTATCTAGCTTTTAGTCGGTTAAATCGCTATGGGAATTCATGACTGGAAAAGCTTCACAATGGAAGATAAGTCGGCAAGAAAACTTATTTTTTTGGCATGAGGTGTTCTCTTCAGGATGGTTCTACTGTATATAAATTCTGTTGTAGTGCAAATACATTTTTAGTTGTTTCCAGTTAAATATATGATAGGTTTTTAGCATGGAGCGTTCTTGGCATTTATCAGATTTTCGCTTGCTCGTGTAGCTTCGTAGCATTTTGTCAGCGGAGTTCATTGTTTGAATTAAAGTTAGGCGAAAAAACGACGGATCGTTAAATAGACTGTTGAATATGAGGAGATTATATTCTAACAACACACTGAGTTTCTGAAACGTAAATTTTTAATTTTTAATTTCGATTTTGGAAATCATGTTGCATTTTAGATTTAAGAACATTAACTATTTAAGTAACAATTTTTTAGGTTAAAAAATACTTTGGCTTTTGTTGAGTCTAAATTTTCCGAAAATGATAAATGAATACGCGCGTAAAAGATATCAGCACAGGTGTGTGGTGACATGTTTCCCAGTACCAGTTGTTCGTTTTGTTCTCTTGAATATATTTTCTGGGTGGCAGTTAATGTGTGCATGCCTTTCTACTTCTTCATTGCTGTTGTCCTCCATAACGCAGCTAATGAACGTTTGTTATTTGAATAAAACAACATATTTGCAAGAGGGAAGCGTAATATTTTTTTAGTTTGGTTTTGGAGAGGGGGACAAGTTAGGGAGAGGGCTCAGTGGTGTCATTTTTGCAGTTGGTGTTGAAATGGCTATATCCAACAGCTTCCGTAGGACATTTACTTCCCAGTTGACTTTCGACTACTAAGGATTAATTGAACAACCTAACTGGTTTACCCCGAACCCAGTCTGGAACTTGAAGAAACCAGGGCCTGGACTATGTAAATTCCACAACCACAGTGTGTGCAACATATATAGTTGATCATATACAGCAGAAGCCCGTTAATCCGAACAGTAAATATATATATATTTACTTAAAATTAAGATCGATCACAAACTGTACTTAATATCCTTTCCTGTTGTGTACATAAGGACAGTTTCTAGCGTTTCGGATCATGTTGAGTTTTTATGTGACATTTTTAGAAATGATTTCTATTGGTGAAATATTTAAACATGACAGAATTTGATATTCTGTGGTCCTAATCGCGACCATTAAATTTGATGTTATCTTTTCTGCAGTACCACGGTATACATTACACCAGCATCATACTCACCTGTTTAATTAGCAAATAAAACATACTCAGTTACTGACGCTTTATTTGTTTGTATAAAATCATCGTGTCTTATTCAAAAAGCAGGACGCTATCCTTATTTGCTCAAAATTTGAACAACATTAAATTTTGCAGTCTTGAAACAACGTGATGCATATAAACTTCACATCTGAAGGAGGTAGAGTCTGACCTTTAGCAGTTGGCCCAAAATGTTTAAGGGGGCCTTTTATCCAAGTTTGATTATTTTAAATGTAAAGTACACATACACATCATGCAATGTGTTTATGAGCTTGAAAAAAAGAAAAGACACTGGTGATACAGGTTGGGACAATGCTTGAGGACCCTTTCGTAATGTGTTTAGTGAACCAGCTCCAGGGGGGGGGGGGTGCTGTGCCGCAGCTGTTTGTTGTTATTAACCTCAGGCTGTTGAAACCAAAGTTACCCGCAAGCAGGTTTCAAATCTAGTTTCGCAACTTCCGTCTAAACCAGGTTTAGACCGTTCCAAAACACTAAGTAAATTTCCCGACCACTCCTCCCAGACGGCCAGGGCTGGAGAAGTGACAGTTGGCTGACACAAGGAAGGTCGAAGGAGCTTAAAAATTCAGAATATAGTTTACCGTGTCTAGTTCAAATTTAAAAAAAAAAAAACTGGTCTTTTAAAAAAAATCGATTCATCTCGAAAACAGTAAGATGTAGAACAGTTATGAGTTCAGTTTTTAGTATCCCGCCGCCGCGAAGCTGGGGACTATTGAATTCGGGTCTGTCCGTCCGTCTGTCCTTCTGTCAACATTTTGGATATGATGTCTGTTGTGCGATAGATCTCAGAAACTACTTGAGGGATTCCATTTAAACTTTGCATGGGGAAAGAATATAAGGTGTAGTTGTGCACCTGGGTTTAGGGTTTTGCCGGCCGCCGGAAAGGATCCAAATATCTTAGGCAGTCAACATCTCGACAGCATGTCTGTTATGCGATATATCTTAAAGACTACCATAGGGATTCCATTTAAACCTTGCGCATGGAAAGAATACGGGGTGACATTGGCCCAGCTGGACTTCAAAAATGTACACAGTCTTTGAGCCCTTGAGTGAGTTAAACACCATGAAGCCAACATTTTTTAATTGATTATCGAAATATTTTACATAAATGTAGTGTGGGTGATAACAAGGGTTAGTCTTATAAATGAGATAGGTCGGCCCAAGGACATTGACCCAGGTCGACTTTAAAAAAATTGCACATTCCTTGAGCACTTGAGCGAGTTTGTTAACATACTCAAGCTTACATTTCTTGATCGATTGTCACAATATTTTACATTTATGTAGTGTGGGTTCTAACAAGCATTGGTATTGTAAATGAGCCATGTCGGCCCGAGGACATTGGCCCAGCTGGACTTTGAAAATTCACACAGTCTTTGAGCACTTGAGTGAGTTTGT
This sequence comes from Protula sp. h YS-2021, assembly GCA_949752745.1. Lineage (NCBI taxonomy): Eukaryota > Metazoa > Annelida > Polychaeta > Sabellida > Serpulidae > Protula > Protula sp. h YS-2021. The sequence goes on from OX457024.1 coordinate 26,778,608, forward strand.
TAGCATACATTCCTGAATATGATACGAATTGCTTGAGGGTTATAGTCCAACCTAATAAAATCAAATACAGCGATTGTACGCCGGCGGGGGACACAGTTAGTTTCACTGACCCACTTGTTTTAGTTCTAGGTGTCATGACAAAAGTTGTTTTGGTTGTCCAGGAATGACGGTTGCCAGTGACAGCCAGTTCTGACGTTTTGCTTTGTCACAAGTGGGTTTTAATTTAAAGGCAGAAAATCGTGTAACTTGCATGTGGTCAAGAATTTTCCGAGTGTGTACAAGCTTGCCCTGTTCACATGACGTGTCTCTGTAACAGGAAATGAAGCTGTTCACATGATGTGACCCTGTTTACATGACATGACACTGTTCACATGACATGATGCTGCTCGTATGGCGTGGCACTGTTCACATGATGTGACTCTGTTTACATGACATGATACTGTATGCTGTTTATAAGCAGTCTTGTTAAACTATACACCCCAAAAATATGCATATGACGTTTCATTCACGAGTATTTAATCACACAAATTAGACTTTTTTTTACTGAACAGCCATAACTGTTAAACAACTTTCTCAGAACAATATAGTTCTAGGTGTCATGACAAAAGTTGTTTTGATTGTCCAGGAATGACGGTTGCCAGTGACAGCCAGTTCTGACGTTTTGCTTTGTCATAAGTGGGTTTTAATTTAAAGGCAGAAAATCGTGTAACTTGCATGTGGTCAAGAATTTTCCGAGTGTGTGCAAGCTTGGGCGTGACTTGCCCTGTTCACATGACGTGTCTCTGTAACAGGAAATAAAGCTGTTCACATGATGTGACCCTGTTTACATGACATGACACTGTTCACATGACATGATGCTGCTCGTATGGCGTGGCACTGTTCACATGATGTGACTCTGTTTACATGACATGATGCTGTATGCTGTTTATAATCACATGACGCTCTTCACATGACATGATGCTGTTCGTGTGGCGTGACCCTGTTCACAGGAAACGAAGCTGTTCACATTATGTGACTTTGTTTACATGACATGACACTGTTCACATGACATGATGCTGCTCGTATGGCGTGGCACTGTTCACATGACGTGACACTGTTTACATGACATGTCCTTGTTCATATGACATGACCTTGTTCACATGACATGATGCTGTTTACATGACATAACCCTGTTCACGTGACATGACGTTTACATGACATAACCCTGGTCACGTGACATGACGTTTACGTGACCTAACCCTGCTCACGTGACATCACGTTTACATGACATGACCCTGTTCACATGACGTCTGTTTAGCTCTGAAAACACGCAGCGCCCGCGCTAACGAAACGACGCGTCAATACGACATCAGGATTGTGTGGTAGACAGCATATCCATTTGGGTCTATCACTTGTTCAAGTTGTATCGGATTATGTGGGTCATTGCAACTGGTCTGTGTTGGGAACTTAAATGGTAGGTCTTTCAAAAAAAATAAACTGATGTTTTGTGTGCAGTGACCGCTCTGGTGTGTACATTGTCACTATTTTAAACGATATTTTGTCTATTTTGGCAAATTTTCAAAAACAGGCACGGCGACGTCTATCGGCAATTTATGCTGTTTGTTTCATTGGGTAAAACTTCAGGGAGCTAGACCTTGCAGTTTTTGAAAAGTAGCCTGTACGAGCACAAACCACTGCTTCTGTGGGAGGCAGAACTATCCCGATTCTTACCAAATTTTAAACACGAGTTCCTAACCCACTTCTGCATTGGGAATTTTTTTTAATTTTTTGGTTTAAGCCATTTTTTGGCGATTTTATTGCCATATTGGGCAAAATACGAAAAAAACCTATCTAGTCCCTCAATTTTCATCGGTAGATTCCGAAATTTTTTATGAAGAAACTAGAACTAAGGGGTAAAAAAAGTACTTTTTCGATTTTTGAATTTCGACTTATTTTTGAATCTACGGAGCTTCAAAGCTTGCAACTTTTAAAAAATTCCAATTTTTCCTAAAAAAATAGTTAAAGCGGAATATTTTCATTATTTTGTATCCAATTCTTACCAAATTTTAAACACGAGTTCTTAACCCTCTACTGCATTAGAAAATTTTTTATTTTTTTGGCTTAAACCATTTTTTTGGCGATTTTATTGCAAATTTGGGCAAAATACGAAAAAACCTATCTAGTCCCTCATTTTTCAAGATTCCGAAAATTTTTATGAAGAAACTAGTACTAAGGGATCAAAAAAGTACTTTTTTCGATTTTTGAATTTCGGCTTATTTTTTTTAATCTAGGGAGCTTCAAAATTTGCAACTTTAAAAAAATTGCAAATTTCCATTTTTCTGAAAAAAAGCAAAGTTCCAATTTGCACAGGGTCACAATATGTTACATGCAAGTACTTCTGGTTGGGCTTGAATGATTTCAGTATTTTTGTTGTCAGTTGATCAGTTCTATGATATTTTTCAAGTGGGCGATAATAGGGAACATTGGACGATAATGCAAGAAAGTTGTAATTTTGGCTTTAAGAGTGCATGAATCAATTGTATGACCCGAAAAATATGATAGATATGATATTTTTCAAGTGGGCAATAATAGGAAACATTGGGCGATAATGCAAGACAGTTGTAATTTTGGCTTTAAAAGTGCATGAATCAGTTGCATGACGCGAATATACAAAACTTCAAAGGAACAAATGACTGAGACACGATCCCGTCAATAGCCTCTTTTTCATTTGTCCCACGCCAATTAGAATTAATTAGGGTCCACATGTTTTTGACGACCCCCGTTTGAAGTTTCCCAGGGCATTTGGAGTACGCCTCTCAAAGTAGACTATCCAGGGTCTGGATATTCCTCACCCGATCATTTATTGATTTTAAGTAAATGCTGGCCTAGTACCACCCTGGATAGGGTGTTCCAAAAGCTGTATCCATGTTTAAATAGTCGTTTGCAACTATAGGCTTGAAATAAGTGCATAAAAGAAAGGACGTTCCACTTCTGTTTGATTTTAAAGAGAAATTTCGCATCTTTTTTTCTTCAACATTTTGTGAATAAACATGTGTATTTGTATGTATTTTATGGAAAAAGACTGTAAGATGTTGAGATAAACATATTGGGTGATGGTGGGGGGGGGGGGGGGGGGGGGGTGGACAGTGGGAATACAAGAAGATAAAAGATCCCATGCCACCCATGAGTAGGGAGAAAGTGGGGGTTCTAAAACAGGAAGTGACGTCATAATGACGTTAGGAGGTGTTTTAGAAGCCCCATGGGGTTTCTAAAACAGTGACGTCATAATGACGTCACTGTGGGGAAAACCCGATCGATAAATTTCAGAGTGCACTCGTACAGGTGGTGGGGGAAAACCCGATCGATAAATTTCAGAGTGCACTCGTACAGAGTGTGGGGGAAAACCCGATCGATAAATTTTAGAGTGCACTCGTTCAGAGCGTGGGAACGATCAATAAATTTGAGAAGGAATGGGATTTTCAGCAGGATAAAAGTGTGGCTCCGGAAACAGGAAGTGACGTCATAATGACGTCACGAGGTGTTTTCGGAGCCCCATGGGGCTCCGAAAACAGTGACGTGATTGTTTTCGAATTCGCATGGGTATTTTGAAACAGGTAATCGAAAGAGCGCGCGCCCGTTCAATGACGTCATGATGACGTCATCATGACGTTATAATGACGTCATCATGATGACGTTATAATGACGTCATCATGACGTTATAATAACGTCATCATCATGACGTCATAATGACGTCATAATGACGTCATCATGACGTTATAATGACGTCATCATCCTGACGTTATAATGACGTCATCATGACGTTATCATGACGTTATCATGACGTCATCATGATGTTATGGCATATTAAGACAGTTCTAAGCAGGATAACCCTAAGTCGCCTGTCAATCATCATGACGTCATTAGTCACGTGACCTGTCAATCATCATTGGTCACATGACCTGTCAATCATGTTTGATGTGATTCCAACCGCATATGAGGAATATTTTCCTGCTGATTAACCTTCTGGCCTGAATGGCTCAGTTGGTAGAGCAGAGGACCCGTAAGCGGACCCATGATCTGAAGGTCGGTGGATCGAACCCGCCCTCGGGCATCACTTTCATATCATGGGTCCTCAATCTTAGAACACCCCCCCCCCCCCCACCGGGTCCTCAATCTTAGAAGACCCCCCCCCCCCAGGATCAAGACATGACATGAATCGAACCCCCCCCCCCCAGGATCAACACATGACATGAATCGGACCCCCCCCCCCAGGACCAAGACATGACATGAATTGACCCCCCCCCCAGGACCAAGACATGACATGAATCGGACCCCCCACCCCCGGACCAAGACATGGCATGTATCGGACATAGTCATATAGCTATATGACTATGTAATTGCTATGCGAACATAATTAGTTTCAAGTATGTATGTCATTATCAGATCGTTCAACAGTCAAGCCGCGATAGCTCACTTGGCAGAGCAAACGGCTAGCAACCTGAGAGTCCCGGGATCGATACCACATCGGGGCAAACTTTTTTTTGGTTTTTTGTTCACTTTTATGACTCTGTGACATTATGTGACAACATGTGACTGTGACATCATGTGACTCTGTGACATTATGTGACTGTGACTGTTTTTTTTTTTTTTTTTTTTTTTTACATAATGGCTATATTTCTATGTCTATTTTCACTATTATTATGATAATATTTAATTAGTCATATTTCAATGGTTCTAACCACACAGCATAGGAATAAGTACATGTGTACAGAGTGTGGGGAAACCGATCAATAAATTTTAGAGTGCACTCGTTCAGAGTGTGGAGGAAACCGATCGATAAAATTTCAGAGTGCACTCGTTCAGACCGTGGGAACGATCGATAAATTTGAAAACATCAAAGGCCTAGACCGTGGGAACGATCGATAAATTTGAAAACATCAAAGGCCTAGACCGTGGGAACGATCAATAAATTTCAGAGTGCACTAATTCAGAGCGTGGGAACGATCAATAAATTTGAGAAGGAATGGGATTTTATGTTTTATGTTTTATGTTATAGTAGTTGGAAAATGACACTTCTAAAGCACATTTAACAAATGTAGGTTTTTGTAACATATAATATATAAAATAAGTTTGAACATTTTAGCATGCTACTTATTTAAATGTTCTAAAGTTATAGTAGTGGAAAAATGGTGGTTCTAGACCAACTTTAACAAATTTAGTTTTTAACACCATATGATATATAAAATAAGTTTGAACATTTTAGCATGCTACTTATTTGAATATTCTAAAGTCATAGTAGTGGAAAAATGATGGTTCTAGACCAACTTTAACAAATTTTGTTTTTTGACAAAATATGATGTATAAAATAAGTTTGAACATTTTACCATGGTGTAGTAGGGTAAAAATAAGGGTTCTAGACCAACTTTAACAAATTTTTGTTTTTTTGACAACATATGATGTATAAAATAAGTTTGAACATTTTACCATGGTGTAGTAGGGTAAAAATCAGGGTTCTAAACCAACTTTAACAAATTTTGTTTTTGACACGTTTCAGACGATTCTACCACTTGGTTGGTTGGTTGATTGTTGGAAAATGGGAAGTGAAAATGTGGATAGTTATGTAGGAAAACTGCGCCCATTCAAAAGACGTGTTCGAATGGCAAGCCCATTCAAAACACGTGTTCGAATGGCAAGCCCATTCAAAACACGTGTTCGAATGGCAAGCCCATTCAAAACACGTGTTCGAATAATTTTTTGCAAGATATTACGTCGTGGTATTGTTCATCAAATTGTTCAACATGTTCAACAACATGTTCAACATGTTCAACAACATGTTCAACATGTTCAACAACATGTTCAACATGTTCAACAACATGTTGAACAACATGTTCAACATGCTCAACATATTCAACAACATGTTCAACAACATGTTCAACAACATGTTCAACATGTTCAACAACATGTTCAACATGTTCATCATGTTAAACATGTTCAACATGTTCAAAATGTTCAACAACATGTTCAACAACATGTTCAACATGTTCAACAACATGTTCAACATGTTCAACAACATGTTCAACAACATGTTCAACATGTTCAACAGGCTCAACATGTTCAACAACATGTTCAACAACATGTTCAACATGTTCAACAACATGTTCAACATGTTCAACAAGTTCAACATGTTGTTTTTCAACAAGTTGTATATAAAGCTATGTTTAAAGACTTTCTCGTCATTTGAATAGTGTAGGTTGAACCGAAAGGATGTATAAGTGCAACATTTGTTCGAAATCTTACAACTAGGCTCAAAGTTACATGCGGTAAAGCTATTTCTAAACATATTAAGACAACTATAAAGTATAAAAGGCTGCCACCCTCAGACATAACACACATTCTGTATCAAGATACTGAAGAGTGAACATGTCTCTAGTGAGCGAACAACAGCTACGATCTATGACAACGCCTGTAGAACATTATGAGACAATGCCTGTAGAAAATTTTATAGTAAAGCCTGAGACAATACCTACAGCAAAGTCTAAGGCAATGCCCATGGTAAAGTCTAACGCGAAGTCACGTCAGCAGCGTCAAAAGCGACCACATCTTAGAAAGATAAAAAAAGATGAGCTACCAGCTATGACGCCGCCGTGTAAAAAGCGAAAAATTAAGACAGAGCCTAAAATGAAGCGAGAACCAGAGCGTAAAGCTGCTACCACCATGAAGAAGAAGAGTGTAGATGATTTACCGGTTATCATACCTATTAATGGAGACATATATATTAAATTGGCGAAATATCAACAGAAAGTGATGGTTCACATTCGTGAATATATTACGGATCATACATCTGGGAGGTTACATCCTACCAAGAAGGGAATTTTGTTGTCATTGAACGACTGGCACATGTTGAAGAAGCAAATGACGTCAGTGGATCTCATGCTTCAGAAAATGGATCTGTATAAATGCAGTGACTGTCAGAAGGTGGATGAGTAGACAGCGAGATGACTGTATACAGTTTTAACAGCATGACGAGCTTAGTGGATGCTATGATTTCATCACCCTCAGTGCGATGGTTTTGAAGCTTGACAAGAACTTAGCTTTGACTCATATGGACATGTACATTTGATATGTAGTTCAAATTAAATTGTCTTCATATGTAGACTATGAAATTAACTTTATCTATGTTCATGTGTTGTCAGTTGTTATAAAATTTTAAGTTAAGTTCTTCTGCACATGTATTAACATAATATGTATTTGAAATAGTTTTGTTTTTATCATAATTGTACATATTTGTAATGTTCAATAAAAACACATATGATGCTTTTCAACTTTTTATTTTTCTCATACAATACTTGGATATAATACATAATAAAACAATACTTGGATATAATACATAATAAAACAATACTTGAATATAATACATAATAATACAATTCTTGAATATAATACATAATAATACAAAATTAACTATAATACCCAATATATGATATATGGTTTACGGGTCAATTAAAACCGTGTCAGGAACCTTACGACTTTATATGTTGCAAAGCAAGACATATATTACACAACGCTTAAGTTAATAAAATATTACAACATTTATAAAGTCTTTATTATAAAGTTTAGTCAAATAAGTCTATTTTTCTGCATCTGTTTCACTCTGTTCATTGTCCATGCCACTTTCTTCATCACTGCTACCATCCTCCTCCTCCTCCATTTCTAGTAGCTCTTCAAAGAATGCATTGTTTTTCCTTATAGCCGCCTTTAATGCCTTTGAATACTTATAATGTTTTTCATCAACAAAGTAATTAAAGTCCTCTAAAATCTTTTGATAATGTTTGCTTTGTTGTAGACGCTGGGTATAGTTGAACAGTCTCATAAACAGTTGTTTTAGTCCATGCTTATAAATGGGTCGAAGGTCATAACTTGCTATTTCACGCGCATCTTCAAGTCCTTGTTCTTCATATTCTGAAACCTTTTCTTGAAATATATTATCATAGTCATCGTAGACGTCTTGAACCATATCATGCCAAACAGAGTCTATTTCTGACTCACTTTCAGAGTCTGTTTCTGACTCACTTTCAGAACTCCTGTCATCAGCATCCTCACCACACTGCTCCATATGTTTGAGCAAAGCTTCTTCGCTGTTGTACAATGCACCACATTCTGTACAAGCATGTGCATTCTTTTCAGCTATGTTGACGCTTTGACTTTCCATAGAAGACTCATCTAAAGTTTCCGTGAAAGGTAGTTTTACAGGGTTTTCCATATCCGATTCTTCATCCATTTCTGAAGCGTGAGCAACCTTTAAGTGTCTTTTAAGACTTTGCGGCCAATTGTAAGATTTCGAACAAATGTTGCATGTATACATCCTTTCGGTTCAACCTACACTATTCAAATGATGAGAAAGTCTTTAAACATAGCTTTATATACAACATGTTGAACATGTTGAACAACATGTTGAACAACAACATGTTGAACAACTTGTTGAACATGTTGAACATGTTGTTGAACATGTTGAACATGTTGTTGAACATGTTGAACAATTTGATGAACAATACCACGACGTAATATCTTGCAAAAAATTATTCGAACACGTGTTTTGAATGGGCTTGCTATTCGAACACGTGTTTTGAATGGGCTTGCCATTCGAACACGTCTTTTGAAAGGGCGCAGTTTTCCTACATAACTATCCACATTTTCACTTCCCATTTTCCAACAATCAACCAACCAACCAAGTGGTAGAATCGTCTGAAACGTGTCAAAAACAAAATTTGTTAAAGTTGGTTTAGAACCCTGATTTTTACCCTACTACACCATGGTAAAATGTTCAAACTTATTTTATACATCATATGTTGTCAAAAAAACAAAAATTTGCTAAAGTTGGTCTAGAACCCTTATTTTTACCCTACTACACCATGGTAAAATGTTCAAACTTATTTTATACATCATATTTTGTCAAAAAACAAAATTTGTTAAAATTGGTCTAGAACCACCATTTTTCCACTACTATGACTTTAGAACATTCAAATAAGTAGCATGCTAAAATGTTCAAACTTATTTTATATATCATATGGTGTTAAAAACTAAATTTGTTAAAGTTGGTCTAGAACCCTTATTTTTACCCTACTACACCATGGTAAAATGTTCAAACTTATTTTATACATCATATTTTGTCAAAAAACAAAATTTGTTAAAGTTGGTCTAGAACCATCATTTTTCCACTACTATGACTTTAGAATATTCAAATAAGTAGCATGCTAAAATGTTCAAACTTATTTTATATATCATATGGTGTTAAAAACTAAATTTGTTAAAGTTGGTCTAGAACCACCATTTTTCCACTACTATAACTTTAGAACATTTAAATAAGTAGCATGCTAAAATGTTCAAACTTATTTTATATATTATATGTTACAAAAACCTACATTTGTTAAATGTGCTTTAGAAGTGTCATTTTCCAACTACTATAACATAAAACATAAAATCCCATTCCTTCTCAAATTTATTGATCGTTCCCACGCTCTGAATTAGTGCACTCTGAAATTTATTGATCGTTCCCACGGTCTAGGCCTTTGATGTTTTCAAATTTATCGATCGTTCCCACGGTTTAGGCCTTTGATGTTTTCAAATTTATCGATCGTTCCCACGGTCTGAACGAGTGCACTCTGAAATTTTATCGATCGGTTTCCTCCACACTCTGAACGAGTGCACTCTAAAATTTATTGATCGGTTTCCCCACACTCTGTACACATGTACTTATTCCTATGCTGTGTGGTTAGAACCATTGAAATATGACTAATTAAATATTATCATAATAATAGTGAAAATAGACATAGAAATATAGCCATTATGTTAAAAAAAAAAAAAAAAAAAAAAAAAAACAGTCACAGTCACATAATGTCACAGAGTCACATGATGTCACAGTCACATGTTGTCACATAATGTCACAGAGTCATAAAAGTGAACAAAAAACCAAAAAAAAGTTTGCCCCGATGTGGTATCGATCCCGGGACTCTCAGGTTGCTAGCCGTTTGCTCTGCCAAGTGAGCTATCGCGGCTTGACTGTTGAACGATCTGATAATGACATACATACTTGAAACTAATTATGTTCGCATAGCAATTACATAGTCATATAGCTATATGACTATGTCCGATACATGCCATGTCTTGGTCCGGGGGTGGGGGGTCCGATTCATGTCATGTCTTGGTCCTGGGGGGGGGATCAATTCATGTCATGTCTTGGTCCTGGGGGGGGGGGGGGGGTCCGATTCATGTCATGTGTTGATCCTGGGGGGGGGGGGGTTCGATTCATGTCATGTCTTGATCCTGGGGGGGGGGGGGTCTTCTAAGATTGAGGACCCGGTGGGGGGGGGTGTTCTAAGATTGAGGACCCATGATATGAAAGTGATGCCCGAGGGCGGGTTCGATCCACCGACCTTCAGATCATGGGTCCGCTTACGGGTCCTCTGCTCTACCAACTGAGCCATTCAGGCCAGAAGGTTAATCAGCAGGAAAATATTCCTCATATGCGGTTGGAATCACATCAAACATGATTGACAGGTCATGTGACCAATGATGATTGACAGGTCACGTGACTAATGACGTCATGATGATTGACAGGCGACTTAGGGTTATCCTGCTTAGAACTGTCTTAATATGCCATAACATCATGATGACGTCATGATAACGTCATGATGACGTCATTATAACGTCAGGATGATGACGTCATTATAACGTCATGATGACGTCATTATGACGTCATTATGACGTCATGATGATGACGTTATTATAACGTCATGATGACGTCATTATAACGTCATCATGATGACGTCATTATAACGTCATGATGACGTCATCATGACGTCATTGAACGGGCGCGCGCTCTTTCGATTACCTGTTTCAAAATACCCATGCGAATTCGAAAACAATCACGTCACTGTTTTCGGAGCCCCATGGGGCTCCGAAAACACCTCGTGACGTCATTATGACGTCACTTCCTGTTTCCGGAGCCACACTTTTATCCTGCTGAAAATCCCATTCCTTCTCAAATTTATTGATCGTTCCCACGCTCTGAACGAGTGCACTCTAAAATTTATCGATCGGGTTTTCCCCCACACTCTGTACGAGTGCACTCTGAAATTTATCGATCGGGTTTTCCCCCACCACCTGTACGAGTGCACTCTGAAATTTATCGATCGGGTTTTCCCCACAGTGACGTCATTATGACGTCACTGTTTTAGAAACCCCATGGGGCTTCTAAAACACCTCCTAACGTCATTATGACGTCACTTCCTGTTTTAGAACCCCCACTTTCTCCCTACTCCCATGACGGCGTCGCCTAACGGGGTGGCAGGGAGGGGGCCGGAAGAAGCAGTGTTTTTAACATACAATTAAAGATGGGGGCGGGGCGGGGACGGGGAGTTCATATGAAAAATTTGTCGGGACCTCAGTGCCACCGGGTCCTCAGTGCCACTTCGGGACCTCAGTACCACTAGTGGTACTGAGGTCCCGAGCAGACGACAACCCTTACTGAGACAAATTACTATTTTACATATATATTTTTATTTGACAAATATCGTACCGTGTTCTGGATAGAGTGTTCAAAATTTGTATTCACATTTTAATACTCACTTGAAGTCCAACATAAGTAATAAAAGAAAGGACTTTATTTTAATTTTTACATTTGACTTCTATTTGAATTTAATAACAAATTGGAGTAAAATTCCTGTATGAGCTTTTTTTTCACTTATTACAAATATTCAGACAATTTTCAGGATTTGAGCATCATTTGTTATAAAAAAAAACAAATAAACAGATCAGACTGTATTGCCATTTTCCAAGAGACACAAGACTCAATCCTCAACTGGGCCACTGTCACTTGGCAGTCTTGTTAAACTATACACCCCAAAAATATGCATATGACGTTTCATTCACGAGTATTTAATCACAAAAATTAGACTTTTTTTTACTGAACAGCCATAACTGTTAAACAACTTTCTCAGAACAATATTGGCTTCACCATGCATAAGTTTCTCTTCACTTTAGCATTTCCTGTAATTAATACCAACATAGCAGTGGTGAGATTTCGCTGGTTGTCAGAGGTAATAAGTCTGCAAAACGTCACAGAACCCAGTAACAAACCAGTTTCTATCTCCCTTTTGTTTATTTATTTTAATTCCCCAGAAATTTTCTTTAGCGCTGTGAGACATCTTAAACCTTTGCCCAACCTGTGTGTTTGTCAACGAAAGCTATCCCCATTGCTAATTCCTCATTCTTTGCAGTCACAATGGAACCCCTGATATGCATATTATGAAGTGTAGCATGTCTAAATAAATAGTTCATAGCTTGGAGTGCTATAGGTTAAAACCGATCACTCGATTTATTGAAGTTGACATGATTAAACAGAGAGAAATCTTCATTTAACTTCATGTGCTTCTTTGATTTGGCATTTATTTATAAATTGCTAAAAACGAGGTATTTAAATGAGGTGGCAATGAAAAGTGCGTGTTATCATCATATAATTTAATTGGTTGGAGAATACCCTTTTAAATTTAATTATTTTAAAGTGTATGCTACAAAAGTCTTTTAAATTACCTAAAACACCATATTTTTTCATCGAATGCAAATTGCATTTTTCCTTTATAATCTCCTAATACTTTCATGTCAATTTTACAACAACAAAAAAAAAAAAAAAAAAAAACAATGTTAAGCTGAAGCTTTTTTAACAAGTCATTGTCTATGTTACAGGGAGCAGAACACCACTTGCAGCCCATGACGTCATTAGAAGACTACATTATCAAACTGGACAATCGTGTGTTTGTTTGTGGCTTGTGCCATAAGCAAGCGAGTGAATCCCATAACTTGAGAAGGCATATTAAGTTTGTGCATTTTAAGGAAAGAAGCCACCACTGCAGTTTCTGTGACGCCTCATTCCAACAGAAAGGTGACCGCCTCAGGCATGAAAAGATATGCAAATTTAACAAAAATTTCTCATAAACTGTGCGTGAAAAAAATCAACTTAAGGCCAGGAAAAAATTAGACCCGACCAGGGTCCAATTTCTTTTTTATTTTTGACAACCGGTATTGTTCCAAATAAATACAGAAACGCACATCACAACGCATAAAACATTTGATGTCCATAAAACATGTGACGTCCTTTTCATACAATACAGAAACAGGCATCACAACTTATCACCTCAAAATGGGTGTAGGAAAAATGGCAACGGAAATAATGGCAACGGAAAAAATGGCACACGGTAATAATGGCAAGGGAAAAAGTGTGCAAAGTGTAAAAAGGGAAAATATGGCAGCGTCCTCCTAAATTTAGTCGTGTTTTAAATTGAACATATTAGCTACCTCGCTTAACTACTCACGATCGAAGAAAAGACCATTCAGTGTCACATTAACACACACTGCCAGGCACAAGGCGTCTTTATATCTGCAAATTAATCTCTGTGCTACCTCACTTACCTACTCAGGATCAGAGAAAAGTCCATTCAGTGTTACAAATGACACACAATGTCAGGTGCAAGACGTCTATTATTCAGAAACTTAATCTGTGTGTATACACTGTGGTTAATCTGTGCGATGCTTTTGTGTCATGACCAAGTTATACGAGGAGAAAAAAGCAACACTTTTTAAAACGAAAGATGGAAGTTATTACAAGCAGCAAAGGCGGTCCAAGCTTCGTCTACATGGATTCATGTACACCAAGCAAATCAGCACACCTGGCTTTATTCGGTGGAGGTGCGCAAAACGTACCACCGATTGCGAGGCGGTCTTAAAAACCACAATGAACCTAGAAGACCCGCGCTTGCTTGCCGATCACAACCATGACCCGAATGAAAAGCTGGTTACTGCCGCCAAGTGTTGCGCCAAAATGAAGCAGCAAGCCAAACAGAGTTTCGACAAACCCACTGAGATTTTAACTCAAGTCATGGGTCAAATTGAGGTTGATGCCAGAGTCAACCTCAGTGACTGTGCGCAGATAGTAAACTGCCAAATTGGTATTTTGTAAAGTGATGGACTTATTGATAGACTTAGTGATAGTGACTCCTTTCAGTAAAGTGTTGGTATTTTGTGAAGTGAGTGACCTTGCTGGTTTTGTAGTGACTGATGTTATTAGTGGTATGATGTACAATTTTGTGGAATAAGCTTAATTGTTGAAGTAGAAACCATAGCTGTAAATAAGTAAATAAATAAAGTAGAAAAAATAGTTTTAATGCCTAATTTTACCAATTTTTCCGTTTTTCGACTTTGCTATTTTTCCTCGTGTCATTATTTCCGTTGCCATTATTTCCCTTGCCAATTTTTCCGTACCCCCTCAAAATATTTTACAAGTGTGTTTAGTTTAAAAGCCTATTGTAATCTAGTTTTGCACTTAAAGATGAGGTAAAAATAATTCAGTATTCGTAGGAACATGAAGTTGTCGTCACTGGCTTTGACAAGAAAACATAAATAAAAACTGAACTCTGAATTGATCTGTTCCACTCTTATCTGGCGTTATAATTGTATTATTAATTCATTTTATTGAGTCAAAGAACCGTATGGACAGAAGTTTGCGAGCGGATTTTCGAGATGTTTGCTCGATAGCCTAGAACATAGATTTACCTCTGATGTCCAAAGAGGTACTCTCTTTGGTGGTAACCAAGCAAAGGTAGCATATAAAATATCTGATCTGTGGCACTGGAGTAAAACAAACAGATCAGATGGTTGGCCCTGTGCTTTCCCAGCGTAATCAAGCAAATGCAACACTTCAGCGCTACAGTAACACAAATATACCTAGATTTTACATTCTCGCAGCTGTGTTGAAAATCCATTCATCTTAATCTTCAGGATTTTACATCTTAAATTGTAAGATTTGATTGTGTATTCAAGTATTTGATTGTGTATTCAAAAACTCATGCAAACTGACGTTTTATTTTCGTAAAACGCTCTTTTACGAGTAAAAGCGTAATTCGCGTTCTCCACTTTTATACGAGTTTTCTCGCAAAACTCTAAGAATCACGCACTCAGGAACTAAAAATTTCTTCTAGTGACTCGAATAGTCCCGTCCTTGGTCCCAACCAATCAGCATCCTTGGTCACTATAACTAAGCCTCATTCGAGTATTGTCCTACTGCACCAACCACACCCAGGTCCGCGGGGTGGCTGGGTGGGATGTTATGATAAAAGTGGAGAACGAGAATTACGCTTTTACTCGTAAAAGAGCGTTTTACGAAAATAAAACGTCAGTTTTACTTCTTAAAAGCTCCGAATTCGCTTATCTCCACTTTTATACGGGACTAACACCGGAGACGGGGTGACCTGCGTTGAGAGTTACATCTAGAAAAATTTGTTCAAGAATTAGCTTTTACTCCAAAGAACGTGTTGTCTTCCGTGTGAGGTGAAAAGGCGTAAATAAAACACTGTAGAGACAGGTAAATGTGTTTAATGTGCCTTGGAATAAAAATATAATCGAGCTGGTGAACAACTCTAGCACACGGAAGGACGAACGAACCAAGAAACCAAGACGTGGAGGAGACGTACCGATGACGACGCTCCTCTCCGTTTTCCACTCTTGCTAATACCATCTCCTCCCATCCTCCCACAAGATGGTAGCCCAACCTAATCGCACGGTCGGATCGCGTAAACATATAACAATCCCTTTATTGACAAACTCGATCGCGGAACCAAGACCGCGTACCTAACTAAATGACCAAGCAAATGCTGACTGGGCTTGGTCACTCACAAACTGCGTCTCAAAAATTCATAGTTATGAACACTACGAAATCAAGATGGTTTAACCTCAATTAAAACCTTAAGCTATAAGCTTAACTGAGAACCGAGCAGCGAACCAATGCAGTGTTCTCCACGAATAGCAGGTGACACAAGGTACCTGCATACCAAGGGTTGAACGCACCATCGTGCGCTCCGACAGAACGCTATTACACTACACCAACTGACTGATTGATCCCGGACACACTACATTGCGCTCATTCAGAACACCGATTGAAAGCTAGACACACTCGTCCAAGACGGGTGACGCACTATCATGTGCCCATTCAAAACCTAGATACAACATGATAGAACTCAATGAATGCACTACAACGTGCCAATGTTCAACTTCGGTCCCTGGTTAAGAGACACCAGCTAGTCTAGGCACCTGATCCCTGCGAGGCCGACTCTAGTGGTCACAACGGAGGCACCAAGGGGGATGCGTAGTGCGTACAAGTGCACACCTTTTTCCAAGGGAAGATGGAGTACCGGACTCGCAGGGGTGAAGTGCCGAGACCAGCATCAACGAAACGCGGGAGAGTGGGCTCCCGTAGTATCGTCCTAGGAATACTGAGCTGTAACTGAAACACAGAGAATTCTTGTTCTAACGCGCTAGTGCACGTCATGACGCCGTTAACGGCGGCCTTGGTTCTGGGCCTTCTTGAACTTGCTCGCGCCGTTGCCAGAGCGTTGGAAGACGGCATCCTTGCGCTTGAACTTGTCATTGTTCTTGGCCGACTGTTCACTGCATACACACAAGGGTTAGATAGAGACTACCGACTCGGCAGCCACGAAAGGGCCGAAAGAGTACAAACCCGACAGTTCGCACTGAGGGTAGTCTTTCAGGTAATATTTAATGAATGAGTTAGGAGAAGACCAACAACCTGTCTTTAGAATGTCCGTTAGAGATACGCTACGTAGTGCCCTTATTGAGTTGACGACTTGCCTTACGTGATGAGCTTTAACTTTACACAGATCTCTGAACTCCTATTCTGCCTGGGCTTTTTCGTAAGCTTCTAAAATTACATTCTTAATGTACTTAGAAACAGTTTGCTTAGATATGTCCTTATTGAACCTGGGCATGAAGGAAATGATCAAATCCTTCTGCCCCTCACTCCTGTAGTCCTCTGATACCTGGAGATACTTACGCAAAGCCTGGACTGGGCACAGAGAGACCAGGCCTGAGTCCTCGTCCCATACCTTTAGAGCTGGCAGCGTTATCTGTTCCAAGGTACCAAGGCCTGCGGTGGCAATGTGCGTCTTACCCATAAAGCCTACCCTCCGTCTGAGGAAGACTTTTTTCCACTCACCATTCTCCTTCAATATCTGATGTTCGAGGGCGTGTATCTCCCCTCGTCTCTTGCTCGAAGCCAGTGCCAATAGAAATGTGAATCTTACCGTTGCATTTATGGGTGTGATCACGTCCTCTCCGAATATGTCCGCTCTCTGAAGGTAACGCAGAACCAAGGACAGGTCCCACTGGGCTATATTGGTGTTTGACGGAGGAGAATTCACCCTGAAGTGCTTAAACAGCATAGACAGGGCTGGGTCCTCCCCTGGATCATAACCCGTTTGCGGTTTTCAGCCTAGAGCCTATGGCGGCTCGGTAACCCTCGATCGAGCGCACATTCAGGTGCTCGATCGTAAACAGGTGATCCAGGAAGTCTACCACCACTGCTGGTGTGGCCTGGAACGGATCTACTGGGCTTTAGCGCACCAGCTAGCGAATTTGTTCCATTGTGACCGAGAAACCCTTGCCGTGGATTCCCTATGGCTATTCAGCATTTTTCTCTCACTTCTTTGGAAAAAAACCTTGTTTCTCTAAGAGTGAAGGGACAGGCACCACAGGTGAAGGTCCAGGAGGTGGGGGCTCGGGTGGAAATATAACCAGTGGGGTTGGGCTAGCATCTCCGGGTGGCAAGGTAGCCTTAACGGAGGGTTTGTCGCGCACTTGACCAGGAGAGGGAACCAAGGGGCTTCGGGTGACCATGGGGCTCTCAGGAGGAGGCGTAAGGGCTTGCGCAACTCTAAACTCTGCACCACCCTTAGCAGGATGGGTTGTGGGGGAAAGGCATACAGAACCTCGTTCTTCGGCCAATCGCACGTCAAGGCGTCGATTGCCCAGGTCCTTGCGTCGGGGCATGGGGAGACATGCCTTGGTAACTTCGTCGTGAGGGCGTTCGTAAACAAGTCCAAGGTCGGTTTCCCCATGGAGAGTGCTCGGTCACCCACTCGAAGGAGCGGGGCGACAGGCACCACTCCGTGTGGATAACTTGACCGACCCTGGAAGCTAAGTCTGCCAACACGTTCAGCGACCCCGCTAAGTGGCGGGCTGAAAGATACATTCCCCCGGGCGAACTTCAGAATGTCCCCAGTGAGCTTCGTGAGCTGCTGGGACCTGGTACCGCCCTGTTTGTTTAAGTATGCCACTGCGGTGGAGTTGTCCATGTGGAACTCCACGCGTCTTCCTTCTAGGAGAGAGGTAAGGTCGTTTATGGCTATCCATACCACCTGAAACGCTAACCAATTTATGTGGCGATTTTTTACCCGCTCTGACCACTGGCCCTGCCACATTCTGCCCTGGAAGTGAATCCCCCCAGCCGGACAAGGAAGCCTCGGTTTGTACCTCTACCTCCGGAGGCGGGTTTGAGAAGAGTTCCCCCTCGCTCATGATCCGGTGGTCAACTCGTGGTCACCAAGTCAACTCGTGGTGGGCATGTGCCGACAAGAACATCACAGCTCTGGGATGTCTGCCCTGGCGTAAAGCCCGCCTGTCCCCCGCTTGAAAGGGCCTGTAATGAAGTTTCCCTAGGGGGACTGTCTTCTCCGTAGCCACCAGACAGCCCAGCAAGGAGTCCATCTTTGACAAACTCACCTTGGAACCTGGCTTTACGGCTGCGACGCTCGCCCGGATCCTTACTCTCCGTTCGGGGGTGGGGTAAGCTCTTGTCAGTCTCAGATCCCATCTTTCTCCTAAAAATACCATTACCTGTTTTGGAGTTAGCTCTGACTTGTCTCGGTTCACCACGAGACCCACCTTCGTTGCTTGATCGACTAAGGCCTGCGTTTGCTGACTTACCGTCACTCGGTCGCGATGAGCTATGAACCAATCGTCTAGGTATTAGAAGACCAACATACCTCGAACTCGGGCTCAAGCTTTTAATACTCTCATGATTTTGGTGAAAACGAAGAGAGCTGTAGAGAGGCCGAACGAGAGGGCCCGGAACCAGAATTTTGTCTCCCCTACCTGGAAGCATAGGTACGTCCTGGCCGACGGATGCAAAGGCACGTGTAGGTACGCGTCCGACAGGTCTCTGGGGGAACTCACATGCCCCCCCCCCAGAGAGCTCTTTATAATCTGGGCCGTATCCATCTGAAACGGCGTCACATGGAGGAATTGATTCAGAGAGGAAAGGTCTATGACTAGACGCCAACCCCCGACTTCTTGTGTACCAGAAAGACCCGGCTGTAAAAGCCTTTCTCGTTCTCTGGCATTTCCCTTACGGCCCCTTTGCTCACTAAGTCTTCGACCATCAAACGCAAAGCTCGATGCTTTGGCGAGTTTGGATCGAAGGAGGCGATCAGGCTGATTGGGGCTAGGTCGCGCAGCGGTATGGTTGGAACGTGCCCCCGACGGTCACGTCTGAACGGGAGTGCGTAACCCTCTCTTAGCCAACGCACTACTCTTTTCGGAGCACCCATGTCTGGCGAAGCCTACCAGAACTTGCCTAGCCTGCCTCCTACGAGCAAACAGTCGCTGAAGGGCTGGGAGCCCTCCCTGTCTTTTGACTTGATAAAATAATCTCTTAGAGACGAGGTGCTCCCCTCTGAGAGATACTTTGATTGATTGCTACCTGCACTGCGGCGAGGCCCGTGGGGGGTCTTGCCGTTGCTCTGTTGCCTCAGCTTCGTCGGGGGAGAAGACCTGGCCTTGCTGTTCGACCTCGACCTGTCTCGGCGAGGAGGCTGTGAGTACTGGCGTTTCTGTGGGCGTGCGAACTGCCTTGGTGCTCTAGCCATGAGAGCTAGGTCCTGTGATAGCGATCTGCTCTCCTGATGAACCCTCTCTATCTCCTTGGGGGAAACAGCTCCTTCTGACCCAGAATAGGGGCGTGGCGTAGGTCACGGAGGCCCTTGACGCTCGACCAACAGTGCTGAAGGAAGGCATCGCGTCGCAGGTACACTAGTGAGGAGGTCAGATAGGTAGCAAGCTTCACCACATCCCTGGTAGCTAAGGCCAGGCACTCCAGGAGTTTGAGTGTCACCGGGTCCGACAGACTCAGATCATCCAATCGTCTCTTCAGGGCACTCAGGGTGTGGTCCTGGAAGGACATAATGTTCAAAATATGACATGCTGAACCCTCTATGGCTTTCGCGTCCTACTCTACCAGAGGGATATCTGAGTCCTGCCGAACCGAGGACATGCAGACCGTACGTTTGGTGGGCTGCTCCAAGGCTTCCTAGGGTATGAGGTCATCCGAGGAACGGTATGGGCCCTGCTTCACAGTGCAGTGCCTGGAGGAGTGGAGACGTGACAACACTCGTCCTTCGGCTGCGTCCAAACGTTTGAATTCCCGGCAGCGCACTGACAATGCGTTGGCCACTCCCTCGCTGGTGGTAAGGGTTGGGGGAGGGAAGCCTGCGAAGTCATTCTGATGGTATGATCCTCTCTGTCCGACACTGGGCGCCCGCACTCTATACCTGCCAGCCTGGCGATCTCCTTGACCGCATCTCGGAAAGGTACATCATCAGGGGCTACCGACTCTGCTGGGGGCGAGAACGGTGCCTCCGGCTCCGTTCAAAACTCAGGTAGGGATGGGATACGAATCGGACGTCTCCCTGCCGCTGCTGGGTCCTTCCACAGACGTTGTCCTTTGCCCGGGGAAAGAATCGGGTCTGGGGAGCGGAGAGGGAATTGAACAGACGGGAAAAACCTGCTTGGAGAGTCACCTTCGGCGTCGCCCTCCGCTCCCGAGTCCTCCGAGCTCCCATCTTCATGAACCGATAACCCAGACTCTTCCTTCATGACTGCGCCCGAGACTGGGGTATAAATAGCTCTCTCCCTGTTCTTGGGGATCGCCTCCAGAGGTGGGGTATCCAACGGTGCGAGCTCTTCCTCCTCTTTCGCTGCTGTGCAAGCGAGATCTGGCCCGATGGGGGCGGGGAGATCTCCAGACTCACTCTCGCTGAGTGTTATAGTTTCCAAGGTCTC
This sequence comes from Protula sp. h YS-2021, assembly GCA_949752745.1. Taxonomy (NCBI): domain Eukaryota; kingdom Metazoa; phylum Annelida; class Polychaeta; order Sabellida; family Serpulidae; genus Protula; species Protula sp. h YS-2021. Next base: position 26,799,548 of record OX457024.1, read on the forward strand.
TCTAGTGTCTAACTCCTGTTGCTGGCGAGAGGGCGGGGGCAGACACCGAGGGGAGGTTAGATACCGCCAACACCGGGGGATGATCTGGTGGGCGGGAGACGGTCGCAGTAGGTGTGTGCCTGCGTCTCGGTTCTGGCCTGGAGAGCAGAGCTTCTTGAAGGTCCTGGATTTGCCGCTGAAGTTGGGACTTCATAGCCAGGAACGAAGAAATGTTCAACGTCTCAGCCGGAGGTAGTGGAGGGGTGTCCACGATTTGCGTTGGAGTAGTGTCTGGGCGTGGAGAAATGCCAAACTCTCCCACATGACTGGTAAAGCACGTCCCCGACTTAGCATGTGTGATTGTCACGCTCTCTTTCACGGCCGAAACGGATGGGGGAGAGGCGAGGATAGGATCTTCTGAAACAATTTTATCCATCCCTTTGTGAGGGGAAGGCCAGGTCTTATCCAGCACTATTCTCTCGCTCGTCCCAGGTAAGTCCAGCTCTGCCACTAACCGAGAAGTTGATGAAGATTTGACTCTCTTCTTATTCCGGGTCATGTCAAAGTCTGACTCCACGTCTCTGTCTGCCCGCACAGGTGAAGACACCGGGCCAGCCACTACTGAACCCGCTCTCGGCATATCCAGAGCCAAGGACTTACCTTCCGACGTACTCTCCGCTTAATGTTCTTGGCGCGTACCTTCTCCAGAGCGTCCCAGTCCTGGGGGAAAGGTGCACATTCGTTGCAAGTGTGTAAAGCGTCGCACGGCGGAATGTCTCTGTCTCTCCTGTACCGGTCGCAGAGCGAGTGAAGGTTGGCTGCTGAAGCCGGGTGGACGCAGGAGATCTGCGACTTGTTGTGGTAAAGACTAGCCTCTGTCATATCTGGAAACAAGCAAAGATACGAGTGTATAAGTAAAAATCTCAACTCATTATGACACTCATTCCAGAGCTGAAGAAACTGTACTGAACCAAGCTATTACTACGAAGTTAATACACAGGCGTACCGAGCGCAAAGGTACGCAGGGGTAACGCAGTGCGCAGCCAATATGTACCAAGCTCGGTCATGTACCAAGAACCAAGAACTCTGATGCTGCTTGGGTCTCGGTGTTCTGACTCAGACCCACCAAGCATAGGCGCTCGGTAGGCCGTTGGTACCTGGAAGCTACCAAGCCCCTAGACGGGCCTTGGTAACCAAGCCTTTGCTCAGAACCGAGCACCGAGTTGGCACTTCGTATTCCACTAAACCTAGAACGCAGAATGTCCTAGGTAGAGCGAAAAAACATGTTCTGCAGAGCAAAAAAGGCGACCCAGGGGCTGAAAATCAACCCCTCTGCGCAAGGCAGTTCCAAGCAACTCCGCACTGCACTAGAGAAGCTGGAAGAATGCTAGGAAGCGTCCACTACGCAGCTCGGTCTGCCTATGACCAAGGTGAGGTAACCGGCTCCGTATCAGAACAGAACTCGGCAGCTGAAAGATCCGTGCTGCCTAAAGGGTCAAGGGCGTACGCCCGTACTAGTAAACGGTGGAGACTACGAGTAACACTTCTCTGGGAAAAACATTCGAAACCCCTGTGATGCAAACTCAGAATACTAGCAGTGGCGTACGAAGGTAAAAATCTCCAAATTACACAAGCTGACGAGCCTTCGCCTCAACACTTGTAAAAAGAACGTAAAAGGCAACTAAAAAGGTATATTCGGAGAAAATCACCTTGAACTGACTACAGGTAAAAACCAACAAAATTTTCCCAGTCTAGAAACGCGTGTGGTTGGTAACCGCACGCAATACGAGAATGAGGCTTGGTTACAGTGACCAGGGATGCTGATAGGTTGGGACCAAGGATGGGACTATTCGAGTCACTAGAAGAAATTTTTAGTTCCTGGGTGCATGATTCTTAGAGTTTTGCGAGAAAACCCGTATAAAAGTGGAGATAAGCGAATTCGGAGCTTTTACGAAGTAAAATTGAATTGGTGGACGGGCAGGTCGATTTCAGCATCACCAGCATTCGCGGGAAAAAACAGTTGCTATAAGTGCTGTAGGGGCGGTTGAATATTATATATTCATTTCCATGACAAACGTAGCAAATTACTTTGCATTGAGAAGTCCTCATCAACAAAACGGCAGGAGAAGGTGTTAAACGGAATATTCTGTTTGAAGGTTATAAGTAAAATCAACTTCTCACACGTGACACGCTGGTGTTGACTTTTAGGAAAGAATTTCTTTTTTTTTTTTAATTACTGTCAGATTTTCAGGGTTATTCAAAATAAGGAACTTGAGGTGTCTGTTGTTTGTCTGTTAAACCATTTTTGAAACGCTATAGATGTCGGGAATTGTCTTTGTTTTAAATTTCTAAATACAAAATTTTGATGAATAATTATTCTTGGGAGACTTTACGCTTAAGCAATACATCAGTATTACTGCCAATCTGGCAAACTAATGCACCCTTTCCCAGTGCATCTTACTAGAAAACGTTGAGTGTGGCCTTCAGATTCAAATTCCATTGCTATTTGCTAAAATCCAACGTTATTTGACTACTAAACATAAATGTTTGATGTTATTCCTTACTACAGAATATGTATAATTAAGAGATTTGTGAGATATTTGTCATTTTTCAGTGTCTGAGTTTATTTCAACGGCTATATGATTCCTAAATGAATCATTTTAAACCACATATAGTGTAAGGTTTAATTTAAAAAAAATTATTTAATATAAAAAATGTTTACTTGTCTACAGAGAAGTTGCTAAAGTTTACCTGCGGCTGTTTTTCTATTTTATATTTTTCACAGTGACCCTTTGTAGCCCAGCTGACTTTCGTCGATGTGCTGTTACCTTCGCTTGTGGGCTAACTCTTGTCCTTTTTATGTATTATAAATTTTTCAAAATGTCCGATCTTTTTGACATTTGGAATTTTTCCCAGGTAATCCTTCACACAACACCTATACTGTGGGCGATTTTGCCAAAATATTGGTCGGAAACATTCAAATTTCAAAAAACACCGAAACTTCTTCTCGTCCTTCAATTCTGATGCGATCGATTTGAAATTATACAAGAATGATCTCGATGGTCTCATTCATCAGGCTACTCTTCCTACAAATCTGGTCCGATCGCTTTGAAATTTTACAAGAATGTTTACAGAGCTTCTTCATCAGGCTAGTTTTCCTACAAATCCGTCACTGATCGCTTTGAAATTTGCTAGATTCTTTCCATAGATTCTTTTTCAATCACGCTTCTATTTTTTCGATTTCTTCGACATTGGCCAAAAACGCTCAAATTTCAGCAGATACAAAGGCTCTGCACTTCCTGTTAATTCAGTCCGATAGGCTAAAATACTGGCTAAAAACGGCAAAATTTTGTAAAATTACAAAAATACTACTCTTCCGACAAATCCGGTCTGATGGTTTCAGAATTTTACATGACTGTTCCTCAGAGTCTCTATGGGGCATGTATTTTTATGGCGCTTTGACTAAAATACCGACCAAAACAGCCAAATTTCTACTACTCTTCCTACCAATCTGGCCCGATTACTTTGAATTTTAACAAGAACGTGCACCAGGAGTTTTTAATGAGGTCTTTATCCAAAATTGGCAAACTAATTGGGCAGAAATTCCCAAAATTATGAAATATACAAAACATGCTACGGTTCCCACAATTCCAGTCCAATCGCTTTAAAATTTGGCATTCTACAAAATACTACATGGTGTTTTAACAAAAATGTCACTCTTCCTGTAAATCCGGTTCGATTAATTTCAGTTTTTAGATTAGTCTTGTGTTTTGTGGCGATTTTCCAAAATGGTAAAAAAATTGGCCAAAAAAACGGCCTAATTTAAATAAAATACAAAAAAACTGTAATTGACACAGATCTGATCCGATCGCTTTGAAATTATACAAGGAAGTTCCTCATAGATTTTTAACTTGTTGGTGATTTTACCAAAAAAAGGCCAGACTTCAGATAAATAAAAAATACCATTCCTGCAATCTGATTACTTTGAAATTTTACAGGAAAGCCCTCCAATTTTTTTTTAGCTGGTCACAATGCCGACGGGCATTCTTGTTTATAAAGTGGGTCAATTTTTATATTGAAAAATTTCACAATCAATATTAATAGGCCCAGTATAAAAATATGCACCCGTATATACATTTATCTGTTTTATTTAGCCAAGTTCGGAATAATGATACAATAAATTTTTCTTGACAAAGTACAATGTATATATATAGTACTTTCTCAAGAAAATTCAGCTTCATTCAGTATAATATGTGCTAAAGAAACTGTATAAAAAGCGACGATTTCAAATAAACTCGTCAAACTGTTTATGATTATTTGAGCATTTTTAAAGCATGAAAAAGGCTTACAATTAAATATAGGAAATAAAAATATATTTCTGTGTTACTGGGAAAGAAAGTACTGATACGGCACTGATTCAATTACATTAAGTTGTTTGTCTTAAGGTGATGCTAGTGAACTCGACTTTCAAAAAAAAATGATGATTTTACTCCCAGCTGGGGTTGTCGCCACATGTTTTGAGTTTCTTGGATCCGAAATGAAATCATATTACTCACAATCGTTCTTGTGATGCAATTTATTTAGTCAAAAAATTACATTTGTTTCAAGTAAAACACCGATCTATAATAATACACAACCAGGCTGCAGGAATACGGATAGAATGGGTATTTCATCAAGTTGAGTTAATAGGTAGAGTTATGAACCACTTTTTGTTACAGTTGACTTGGGCGACATAAAGCAAAGCTAAATTCCAGGATCAGGTGCCTAGCGCAATCAACACTGATCAAAAGCCTCAGTGTTGATTGCGCTAGGCACAACCGAGCAGCAATTTCGTCGTTGCACCCCGTTTCATAGGTGCATAGGTTTTATAGGTGCTCAGTTAAGCCTGATGATGAGGCATCAAGAAAACACGGTCTTACATAGAATTTAAACCTGCATCCGACCCCAGGGGAACTCGTCATTGGTGCTCAATGATAACAGTTATAGACCAATGAGCACATCAATGCAAGCTAAGACAAAGGCGAGGCTCGCACGTATTACGCATATGTGTTCAACGAACGTGATCGAACCGATGCATTCGGTTTCTCACGGTCTGTGCACTTATTCAATTATTATGGGTCCTACGGGTTTTCCTGGCGGCAACGGTTACCGGAAAGAAGCGATGTAAGAGGTGTATCCATTGATCTAGCCAAGGATCGTTATTGAAATTGAAATTTAAATTAATAAACGAAGTTTTATATATTGATACATGTAGTGTTTTGTAAATATTTACAAAAAGCAATAAAACAGCTTAAGATATTCGGAAAAGCTGAAACTTATGCACTCGTGTGTAAACCTATAAATCAAGTCTGCTGGGTTTTCTTGTGATTCTAGTTTGTTTACGGATACTATTGACCCAAATTCGGTTTTCATCTTGAATTTTTGAAATGCTTTGGCTCTGGCTGTAGTATTTGGTCATAGAATCAAGGTCCGGAATTGCAAACTTCCTTTCGATTAAATGTCTAAAGTTTCTTTTAAATAGTATTCTATCGCTAGTTTTCACCAAGAAGGATCTGAGAAAATCAGCCTTGGAAATCATGATGGTTGGTTCTCGTATACTTTATTTCTGCGTCTTTACACGCACAGGTTGATTCTTCTTAGAACACTGCGGCTATGTTGCATTGTAGCTCTTTCTGTAACAGCACGACATGCTTTCTTTATATACAGCATCACCTTGTCACACAAATGCATCACTGGGTCTCCCATATTAAGTGTATCTGGCAGCGTAGCAATCATTGTTCTGATTAGCCTTCCAAAAAACAATTGCGATGCAGACTTGCCAATTGCTGAATGAGCTATTGATCTGTATAGCGTCAGTCCGAATGCCGTTTCTAACAATATTGGTTTCAGGATCAAAGCATTACTAGTCATAACCGGAAGGTAGACTACCTCAATGTACTACTGTAATAGTCTACCACGACAGCATAGTTGATCCTCTCACATTCAAAGGCATCCAAACCAAGTTTCTGTAAAGGGCCAAATAGAGAGCACTTGGCGTTACCTGTTCATGATATTCTGAAGCTTTCTTCTCTTCACAGAATGTACAGGATTGACACAAAGCTTTAATATTTTGATTAATATAAATTAATATATGGTCACCCCACATTTGAAAGCAAGCTGTTCTTATTTAATTATTGCTTGATGAATGCCACTCAACTTCTGCAGAACATCATTGCGAATCGTCTTTGGGATTATAATCCTGTTGAGGCAAATCAAAATACATGTTTTCACAAAAGGCATTGCCTGCTACAGAGGAAAGAGTGAATGGACTTTGGCACATCACGTTGATAGTACGGCCAATCGCTGACTGTGAACGATATGACCTGCGCTAAATCTGAATCATTAGCAGATTCTAATGCGATTTCATTCAACTTTTGATTCGAAACTTGGCATGGCATTTCTACTATCAGCACATATTCGTCAGCTACCTCAGCAGGCAACTTCTAGGTTCCGTTTCAACTACTACCAGGGTTTTTGCAGGGACATGCTGTACAAAGTATTTAAATTTCATCACACGCATCAGTGGTCTTTGTGCATCGGCATTTTCCCTTTGTCGCTGTTGTCAACTAAAGGATTTGTGGTCTGTGATGAGCTTGAATTCTTGCAGTCCCACCAAGTAATGAGACAATTTCTCGCATGTCCGCACCAGTGCAAGACACTCTGCCGATCCAGGTCCAAGGTCTCTCGTTTGGAGTAAGCGGAAGAACAGTGATTCCTACGCTGCCAGATAACTTACCGTGAGTGGCTCAGTCATCCATCTGTGCGACGTGATGCTGAATATAACGACAGCATGGCGACTTTAGCAGGATTAGGAAACATGCCTTACCTCGAGATTATTTTGCATTGATAAACAACAAATTTCTTTTTAAATTTGCCCTTTCTCGAGTTTTAGCCCCGAATTGCGTAACTTGTCCAACACCTTCTCAAACATGTGGTTGTGTTTTAGAACATTCGGAGCTTAGATAAGCGTGTCATGTGCGTCTACGAACAATCCGTCGCTATCTTTTAACAGTTCTTTGAGTAAAAATTTGCGGTGTTTGAGTTCAAACTATAGGGAAGTTGGTTGAACATATACCAAATGAATGGTGTGATAAAACACATAACATGCCTGTCATATTCATGGATTGATAATTCCCAAAACGATTATAAACGGTTCAGTGTCGAAAAGATTTGCGAATTTGCCAGCTTTGCTGGGATTTCATTGACTGTTAGCATTACCAATCGCTATCTGTGCTCAGATTGGTTTGATTTCTTGAGGTCGACACAAAATCTCTTCTCATTCTTTTTCTTCCCCTTTACCGTCAGAGCTGTTTTGACCCTATAATCGGCCAGATAATGTGATTCACAACCAACCTGCCCAGCTCTTCACCTGGCTTGAATAAAAGCTCGGATTCCCTTTTTGGAGTTGTCAGATGATATAGTACTGCGTCCTGCTTCAATATAATGGGTAGAGGGTCGCAGTTCATCAAACATAAACAGAAAAATGTCGTTGCTCACCGCTTCTACAAGTTGGACAAATCCCATCGAGCTTGCTGCACTTCTACCAAGCAAACACGCCGTTGCTTTCGGGTCGCTCACACAGACGAGGAATTTTCACCTGTGAATTTTACCTTTGCGGGTCACGTTGACACTGAACTGGGACTACTCACTAAGGTTAACAGGAGCATGCAGCATGGCTGCAGATGGGGAACTGGAGTCAGCTTTTTGTAGATGCTGTCTGGAATGCATGCAATTTCATCACCAGTGTCCAACTCAAACATCACAGTAAGTTGTTGATCGTCAGTCAATCGCACCGAGAAAAAAATTATTGCGGAATAGACTCACTAGTTGCACCACTGCTTGACTGCTGAGGCATTTCTATTTCTGCTATAGATTTGGAATGGCCCATCCTGCCACAGACCCTGCATTTCTTCACACAGGCTGGATACTTCTGAGGTTGTGAGTTTTAAGAGAATTGTCATAAGGAGCAGCTAGAATTCGATTTTGCGTATTTAAGTTTATTTGTACTGCAATTTTTAGTTGGTAAATTATACTACTACACCATGGCTCCCCGGAACTTCCGTTGGCACAGCGCATCCATCTGGGCTGTTGCTTACATGCTCACACATGAGTTTTCACCAGTTCTGATATCCTGCAGATCTCTAATACTGCCGCTAGCATTCCTTGTCAATGATATCCACTACTACCTTGTTTCGTATGGCTTCTTTTTTGACTGCATTCTGATCCCACATGTCTCAGTAAGATCATAGAAAGTACTGATGTATTTATTCACACTTTACCATTATGCCGGTTGCGTCCATAGAATTGAGCACGTTCATGGGTGTTGCTCAATGCTAGTACGAAAAAAAAATATGCATTAAACTTTTCGATAACTACTTTGTAGTTATTTCTCTAGCCTTTAACGGTGAAGTGGAATGTGTTATACACTGTTTCTGCCTGTAAACCCATTGCATAGATGAAACTTGCTAGCTGTGCTTCCTCATATTTGTCCTTCAGTTGGATTGCAATGTAGAATCTAGATTATCTGTTTCCATTTTGACCAGGTCTGCGACTTTGTGGAATTAAATACTTCTGGTGGTCTGAACTTTGGCATGCTGTTGGATTACTCTGATTAAACATCTCACACGACGTCGTGTTCAGCATTTGGTGGAGACTTTGAAATAATACTATTCTTTCAGTGTTTTAATGCAAATGATTTCAAACATTCAAACCTGAACAAATGATCCTTTTTTGTAGTATGGGTTATTCATAAAACACACATACTGTGGGGGGGGGGGGGGGTGGAGTCTATCTTGAATTTGTTAGACAACAATACAAACAGTTGAATCTACTGTTTGATGAAATCGACGATAAATATACAAATAAAAAATAACTTCCGGGGGACCACTCACTTACCACCTGTTTACCATGCGTGCACATGACCTTTTTAAAACAACCCATAAACTGGAAATGCTAATGTTAAAATAATACTCCCTATTAACCAAACACAGAGTTTAATTCCGTTCCGAAATAATCCCCCTAGTAGTAGGGAAAGAGGGATTCGAAAACAGGAAGTGACGTCATAGGTCACGTGACGACACCTGGGGGGAAGGGGGTAGGGGGGTGGGGGGGGGGGTCATGAAAACTAAACTTGTTCAGAATCGTCTGAAACGGATAACTATGCTGAAATCGCAAAATTTTCTTACCGGTGAAAGACGACCCCTGGGGGGGGGGGTAGGGGGTAGGGGGGTCATGAAAACTAAACTTGTTCATAATCGTCTGAAACGGATAACTATGCTGAAATCGCAAAATTTTTTTACCGGTAAAATAAAATGGACTGCTCATTCGAACATGTGTTTGAATGGGCCTGCCATTCGAACACATGTTCGAATGAGCGCGGTCTTCCTACATCACCAATCAGCGAAATATATATATATATATATATATATAACAAAGAATTTCGCTTACCTCACTTTCCAACCAACCAATCAACCAAGTCTTGCTGAACGTTTTAGTGAATGAATGGCTCATCGGTAACAAAATTTTGCGATTTCAGCATAGTTTCAGAAGATTCTGAGCAACTTTTTTTTTTTACCCCTCCCCTCCCCCTAGGGGTCGACTTTCACCGGTAAGACATTTTGCGATTTCAGCATAGTTATCGTTTCAGACGATTCTGAACAGGTTTAGTTTTCATGACCCCCCTACCCCCCTCCCTACCCCCTCCCCCCTACCCCCCCCAGGAGTCGTCTTTTACCGGTAAGAAAATTTTGCGATTTCAGCATAGTTATCCGTTTCAGACGATTATGAACAAGTTTAGTTTTCATGACCCCCCTACCCCCTACCCCCCCCCCCAGGGGTCGTCTTTCACCGGTAAGAAAATTTTGCGTTTTCAGCATAGTTATCCGTTTCAGACGATTCTGAACAAGTTTAGTTTTCATGACCCCCCCCCCCATCCCCCTTCCCCCTTCCCCCCAGGTGTCGTCACGTGACCTACGACGTCACTTCCTGTTTTCGAATCTCTCTTTCCCTACTACTCCCCCTGTTATGGGAAACGCGGAGTATTGATTAACAAACCTTTTTAACGAAATTCACCCTCCTTGAGGACCGCCTCTAGAGTCAATTTTCTCCCTTTCTCTGCCTTGTTCTGAACACACCTCTTTGAACTAACCAAGCAGTTCGAATATCATACCAATTTTGCATTTCTATAAATTTTACCACTCACTTTAATAGAAAATATTCAAGATAATAAGATGTTAAGTTGAAAACATCAAAAGAAATTTATGTAACAGAATAAACTAAGATACCACATAACATAATCAAATCTATGATTGAATTCTTCAAAATTTTCGGGTAAATTTTCGGCTCGTGTGTATGCACCCCGATAACTTTTTGATGATTTGACAGACTGACAAAAGAGCCTCCCAGGGATCTGAAAAGCAGCCCTTCCGTTCAAGACTTTTAGTGAGCCAAATCGGTTAATTTCACGCTACAAATCTGAAAGCGAGAGATATAGATGTGGGTAATTAAGTACGTTATGTGAAGATATGGGCGATAATATAGTTGTGAGGACTTCACCGGCTACGTACATGCGTACGCGTAATCCAAGCGGACCCTTTTCACCAGTTACGAGGGAGAGGAGATAGAATTGGTTGGAGTAAATCGTAATTGGTGACAACAAAATGTTCAATTCTGACTAATCTTGATTAGCCGGATGCAAATTAGCCAACACTCGATTAAAAAATTCCTTATTTTGCGATACTTGACAAATAAAAATTGTTTCAGTCATGGAAGATGGTCTTTGCAATTTCACCAATTTGGATCTACTGTAACCATTTGTTTCCCCCCTCGTAGGTACACAAGAAACAAGACAGCAGCTCATCAGTTTCGGCAAATGTCAATGCACGGAAACGTAGGACTTCCCCGCCTATGATGTTGACTTCCTCCCGAAAATAACAGTTTTCCCTAACTGATTTTAGATAACAGTATGGAATGCATCGTGAATGTGGTATAAAGGTGAATACAAGAGTACCTTGCCCCAAACGAACATGGCCCCAAGCTAACCCTATACCAAGCGAACTCGACCCCAAGTTTCAGAACCCGGCCCCAACGCGTAGGAAAAACCGGTCCCAAAAAAGTAGGAGAACCCGGCAGCAGCGTGATCAAAATGCAAAACATTTTTTTAATTTGTCAACTTAGACAGTAAATGATTCTATGAACATACTAATCATTTTCCTAAATATTCAGAGTTTCAAAACAATATAAAAGCGCATTTTGATGCTGTTATTTCGAAATCTAATTGCAAACGCTAATTCTTTTAACTTGAGAGCAAAATTATGACACGACTTCAATCAAAACTATATTTACTCAGTTCAAGCAACCCTTCATTCACTCTTGCACATGTTCTCTGATCGTTAATTGCACTGACCCCTTCAATCACTCTTAAATCACTTCTGATAGTTAATTGTCCTGCATTTCGAATTGCAGTCAAGAGGGTCACCGGCCAGTTCAATCACTCTTTCATTACTTCTGATCGTTGATTTTATTTCGCTTTAAATTGCAGTCAAGATGGTGACCGCCGACTTCAATCACTCTTTCATCTCTTGATTATTAAATGCATAGCGATTCAATTTGGGCTATTACAACACATAGTTAATTGTCCTGCATTTCGAATAGCAGTCAAGAGGGTCACCGGCCAGTTCAATCACTCTTTATTACTTCTGATCGTTGATTTTATTTCGCTTTAAATTGCAGTCAAGATGGTGACCGCCGACTTCAATGACTCTTTCATCTCTTGATTATTAAATGCATAGCGATTCAATTTGGGCTATTACAACACATCTCGGGCGAATTGCCTGATTGAAATTACTTGAAAACACAATTTAAAACTGTAATTTCTGTCGTGACTTTTGCTATGAAATGGGCTGAGTTTCACCAGAAATTTCAAACACTGATTGAGATGGCCAGAATGCTTGCAAAACAACAAAACTAGCTGAGCCTTTTAATAGCAGTGACTCTTGCTCAGGGTCAAATTTTGTAGTGTACTGAGAAATCGTGACCCCCTGACAGCATGCCGTACGCACGGACACGTGTTATCGCTGGCAACACGGACTTTGTCATACGGCAATTGATCCTATAGATTACAGAATGATGGTTCGCGGCAAAAGACCAATTACGTGGTGTTGCCCAAAGTGCGAACCTGAAGATGATTCAACAATACTTGCGCAGCCGGGGTTGATTGGGACCGGGTCTGCTGGGGCCGAGTTTGTTTGTGGCCGGGTTCTCCTACATGAAAATTGGACCGGGTTCTCTTTGAGACCATAAAGATGAGCTTCGGTTAATATTTCAGCAGCATTTTCCTCCAAATAGTTTGAAACTGAATAACAATTCAGTCTTGTGCATTATTGCCGTGCCGAAAGCCTGATTTTCGGACTCATGGTTAAGCGGCGATTCGGATGTGCAGCAAGAAATTCCGTCTGAATAAATAATTGGCCTGTGATATCCTCTTCAAAGTGTACGAGGGAGAGGAGATAGAATTGGTTGGAGTAGATCGTAATTGGTGACAGTAAGTGTTCAATTCTGGCTAAAATTAATGACTCGGATACGAATTTGTCAACCCTTTCTACTCAAATAGTTCCTTTTCTGCGAAACCTTGCCAAAGACAGATGGTTTGCAGCCACGGAAGATGGTCCTTTCAATTGCACTTATTTGGATCCATTGTAACCAATCATTCTCCTCCCATTCGTATGCGACTTAATAATAGCGGATGACCCAGTGTGATCGATAGAACAACTGGTGTTGATTACAGCATGTAACTTTGTTGAATTCAACGGAATTCCAAGTAACCTAGGATTGTATCGCCAAACAAGTAACATCGCCACATTTCGAAAACAGATTTGACCCGGGAAAGACAATTTTTCTCATTTTTGTAGCTGCTTGCAAGTGTTTTGCAATGGTGTGGCTAGTTCACATGGTCTACAATAACGTTATGTAATCGTTCTTTTTAAGAATTAAGGGTCAATATATATTTCGGCGACTGTAATATTTTTAATCAGTAAAAAATGAAAATTTGTCAGCCTTAGAAATAATCCCCATGCTTTCTCATGGGACTTAAAAGTTTTGCAGACAATTCTGGTTCTATTAAAAGTATGATGTATACGGAAAGAGTAAGTTGCAGTAGATCGTTCCAAGATGATCATAGTTTTTTTTTTAAAAATAATCGTCAATCCGGACGGGGTCTTTATCCTGAAAATACCAGAGACAAGATGGCGAGACTAGACATACAGTGTATATATGTTACAGTAAATGTGTGTAATCAGTAATTTCAGTAATTGCAAAAAAGGGGGGGGGGCAGTTGACCGGGGGGGGGGCAGATGACCGGGATTCATTGAGCTCATATCAGCATTCGCTTTCAGTAAAGACATGTGTTTCCGTATTTGAAACATTGTTAGAACTCTATTTGACTTTGATGCGTTTGTTTTGATTTGAGTAAAGTACATGTATTTTGTATTCGATTTGAGTGAAGACATGCATTCTGTACTTGATTTGAGTAAAGACATGCATTCTGTATTTGAAACCATGGTAGAAGCGATGTATTTGATCACTGCAGTGTTGATTCAAGTCTTGAGGTTTATTAAATAAATGCTAACACATTGTTTTTGTTTAATTCACAGTTTAGTAATTTCGTGTAATTACTGACCTCCTGTTTCAGTTATTACATGAAATTCCTGCAGATTTTAGGAATTTCGCGTAATTCCTGGCCCCGACAGTAATTTCACGTAATTCCTAAAAGTTTTAGGAATTACGTGAAATTACTGATTACACACATTTACTGTAACATATACCAGTAATAATAAATTTAAAACATTAATTAAATTGTTTATCATTTTCAGTATGTTCGAAAAACCAAGATACGTAACGTGGTATAAGGAATAAACTAAGCAAAGTATCTATGCCTACTGCAATATTATATATAACAGGATCATAGTTTTTTTTAAAGTAATCCGGGGTCTTTATCCGAATAATACCAGAGACCTCCTCGCATCCCTGTAGTAAGAAATGGCTACCATGTTAAATTCATTATTTGCGTTTAAGATATTGGAACTTTCCGTGCTTTCTTGACAGAACTAAACATGGTGTTGCAAGCAGAGCAGGACAGAGTAAGGCATCTTCTCACGGAAGCATTGCCGTTGCTGTGTAGGAACGGGTTAAGCTTTTCATCTGAAGTTTGCATCGAGGCACTTGTTGGCATAACACTGGACAAAAACGACGTGTTTCTTGTGAGCATCAAGGAGACCTTCAAATCTAACGATGACGAGACACAGCAGGAAAAATCGATAGACGTGAGCGTATCTAAAGTGGAGCAGGGAGGAGGTGAAGAGGTGGGGATCAGCCCAAGTAAGCGTCGACACCGAAAACGACGTCGATCGAAGAGTCCAGCAAGCGCTACGGAATCAGAGAACGACGATCAAGATCCTGAAGGTACATTCGTAAATTCAAATTTTCAGTCTCGTGTGTCTGTTAGGTGCTGCTGGAGCAGGGTTGGATTTCTTCCAGTCCAGAAGGTATATCTGGACAGTGGAAGAAACCCGAAAACTTTGAAAATGTTTTATCGGTCAACACTTTAAAACTAAAATGAAACCTCTGTGGCCATTTTATTATCATATAGTCAAGTTGTAACCATGGTGCAAAGAAATGTGCCATGGACCACAGTTAATTTTACAAACTTCTCAGGAGTAGTTTCTAATAAAGATTCACTGCTTCATGTATCTGTACATTTAAGGTTCTGCTGGCCGCAGTAAAATAAAACGAGAGGAAGTATTTGATGGATCATCTGGGGGTGACAACACGAAGAGTGAGAATCCAGCGACAGAACTTGATGCGAAGCATGACAATCTCTCTAAAGACTCGATGGAACCGATTATAATCAAGGAGGAACCAGCCCCAACGGACTTCTCAAGTGTTAGCTTTGATAGCGGGCAGAATTTTGACATGACCAGTTTTACTGAAACTACAGAAGGCAGTTACATTTCCCCAGGAACCAGTAATGCATTAGGTTCAGCGCATGGCCAGCCGTTGCCTGGAACGTCATACGCCCCGCTTCCTCCGGTACTACCCACCATGCACCCGCTAGATGGCAGTCCTGAAGTCACAGCAGCAGGGGTAGGTCCAGTAGTCTTGTTTTCTGTACTGTTTGCATGGATTACTTTCTGCAATGTAATGGCTTTGAATTGGTTCAAAATCATAAGAATTTGCTAGTATTTCCTGTGCGTGCGGGCTTTTTAGTTTATGTGAAGCGATTTTAAACCTAGTGACATATTTTATGTGATACCTTCTGGGCAAAGGGACTTCATCCGGCTAGGTAGTCGTATCAGTATCTGTCGTACGTAAATACTGCATATGTAACTTTTTTTATCCAAATGCTTGTTGATGCTTAATCGGATTGTTATCACATTTGCGTTTTACTGATGGTTATGTCAGAAAACGTTTTTGGTGATAGTTCTATGTTGTTTTTTTTATCCCAAACCCTATCAGCTTTTTTATTGCTATGAGGATGATTCTCTGTCAAACTGATTTGGATGTAGTGACCATCCAGGAGGAATTCCGAATTTTCTCAAATAGCAATTGATGTTACAAAATACACATAATCCAAGCTGGATACTTACAACACGATTTTTAAAAATGCGTAACACACAGGGTTGGCAAAAAAGCGGCCAAATCTAGATTTTGCCTTGCCGGCGGCAAAATCTGGCAATTGCCGGGAAAATCTGGTCAAATCTGGCAAAATCCGGCAAAATTTAAAATCATCATTTATCGCCATTGTTTTTATAATTGGGGAAATGGAGTTTCTAACTTTGATAGGTATAATAAAAAGGTATTCAGTTAAACTTCTGATTACTAAACATCAAAACACTGTATTCAACCCGAGATCAAGAATGCTCGAGGGGATTAATTTGTCGTGAAGCCACATACAAAGAGATTATCGCCAGGTTTTTTTATAATTGGGGAAACGGAGTTTCTAACTTTGATAGGTATAATAAAAAGGTATTCAGTTAAACTTCTGATTACTAAACATCAAAACACTGTATTCAACCCGAGATCAAGAATGCTCGAGGGGATTAATTTGTCGTGAAGCCACATACAAAGAGATTATCGCCAGGTTTTTTTATAATTGGGGAAACGGAGTTTCTAACTTTGATAGGTATAATAAAAAGGTATTCAGTTAAACTTCTGATTACTAAACATCAAAACACTGTATTCAACCCGAGATTAAGAATGCGCGAGGGGATTAATTTGTCGTTAAGCCACATAACAAAGAGATGTAATTACCCGAGATGCAACTATTCCAAATTACTGCTCAAATTTATTACTCCGAACTACTACACCTAAGTACTCATGAGTAAATCGACAGGGTAGTATATAACGTGCATCAACTGCAGAGACATTCATTGTAGAATTGCGGATAAGACTTTTTAACCCAAAATTCCCCTTTTTATGTAATTAAATACTCTACTATGTGCTATTGAATTTATAGGAAGTGCCTTATTTATATAAACAAACGCGTGCTTGGGTGAATAAAACTAGTTTTACTACATTTCAAGAAAAATAAATATTAAAATTAATGAACAAAAAAAAAATCGTTAAAAACTATTGAGCGAAAAAACCAGATTCTGCCAGATTTGGCCAGATTGGGCCACTATAAGAGATTTTGCCTTGCCGGCAATTGCCGGCCAAATCTGGCCGGCCAAATCTTGCCAACCCTGGTAACACAGGGTGGCAATATAAAGCATCGTAAAAGACTTTTTGGCATGTGAAAAACAGCCAGTTTGAAAGGCTAAGACGAAACAGGGCAGCTATGCAGTGATTATGATTTTGACCTCTAATATATGTTCTAACAGTATATCAAATGTCCATTTGGTCTTGGCCTTTATTATTATCCCCCGCCGTCCTGCCGGAGGCGGGGGATATAGAAACGCACTGTGTCAGTCCGTCCGTCAGTCGCCAGTTTTGTTTCCAGACGATATCTCCGAAAGTAGTGGGCGGATCTACTTCATATTTGGTATGCCTAACAACCTAGATGTCTAGATGTGCCTTTTGGGGGTTTTGGTCGGTTCGAAGCCCATCTGGATCTGTATTTGGACTTAGAATCTCAAAATCCGGATCTCAACGTGTACTGTGGTTTCCAGACGATATTTCCGAAACTCGTGAGCGGATCCGGTTCATATGTGATATGCGTAACAACCAAGATATCTAGATGTGGCTTTTGGGGATTTTGAAGGGATGGAAGCCCAGCTGGATCTATATTTGGACTTAGAATCCCAAAAGCCGGATTTCAACGTGTACTTTGGTTTTCAGATGATATCTCCGAAACTAGTGAGCGGATACGGTTCATATTTGGTGTGCGTAACAACAAAGAAATCTAGATGTTGCTTTTGGGGGTTTTGATCGGATCGAAGCCCATCTGGATGTGTATTCGGACTTAGAATCCCAAAAGTAGTGATGGGGTCCGGTTCATATTTGATATGCGCAACAACCAAGAAATCTAGATGTGGCTGTTGGGGGTTTTGAACGGATTGAAGCCCATCTGGATCTGTAATTAGACTTAGAATCCCAAAATCCGGATCTCAATATGTACTTTGTTTTCTAGACGATAACTCTAAAATATTTGCCGGATTCGGTTTTCATTTCGTATGCGTAACAACAATATAGTGTAGTTGTGTGACTTGGGGGTTTAAGTAGGATCAAGCCAATCCGGATCGACAATAGGACTTAAAATATAAAAATCCTGATCTCAATGTGTACTTTGGTTTTTAGGCGATACATTCTCAATGATGTTTTATCTACTTAGTTGAAGTGCGAGGTACAGCACCCGCCTTATAATTACACCCACGCCGGGGGATATGGCAATTACTGATTGCTCTTTTTTAAAGGATTAGAAATTGTGGTGTACCAAAGAGTACTGTATCAGTTTCTTTATTCCTATTCATCATAGAAGTAAACCCACACAATTCGACAATAGAGGACATTTAATATACAGTACTTTGCACATATTCATGCTTTTATATTATGACATATATGCTTGCGGTCACGTTTTCAGCTGAGACAGTCGAACTTATTTTCTTGAAGCCTCGGTACTGAAACCTGTGTTAAAAATCCCATGATTTTACAAAGGTCAGGAGTGTCCTCGTCGTGTTGCGTGCTACCTCTGTTTATTATACCTGAGAAAAAAACCACTAAGCAGGCTTTGTTTATTTCAACAAATGTCCGTTCTGGCATAAACGTCATCGTTAAAGGTAACCGCAATAGGAACAGAGATAATGTTAGTGGGCACAAGTTTATTTCTTGTGAAATGAGAATTTTAAATGAATTTAACACATACTGTAGGGGGGTTGCAGTTACGATATAACGTTTTGGAGATATTCCAGAAAAAAATCGGCTCTTGGTTTTACCTTGTTCAAAGGGTCATTACATGTCCCTGATTGACGACAGACTTGCAGGTTTTGTACGTTCTGTTTGTAAGTAAGGGTGTGAACAAAATGTTGTGGACAAAATATCTCGATATTGCGCAGTTGAGGAAAGCGTGTGACGGCATTACGTAAAATCGTGAGTGGAAAATTTCTCAGTGACTGGATTTTGGAGAAAATTCAGGAGTTTATTGGGTTGTTGCCTGGTAGATCAGTCTTTGCCGTGAATGGAACAAGCGAAGATTGCATGTGCCATATGTACATAAAATATGTGTCTGTTGTGAACAAGATCTTGTGTGCAAGGTGTCGCTATAACAGGAAGTCTTGTGTGCAAGGTGTCGCTATGACAGAAAGTCTTGTGTGCAAGGTGTCGCTATAACAGGAAGTCTTGTGTGCAAGGTGTCGCTGTGACAGAAAGTCTTGTGTGCAAGGTGTCGCTATAACAGGAAGCCTTGTGTGCAAGGTGTCGCTATGACAGAAAGTCTTGTGTGCAAGGTGTCGCTATAACAGGAAGTCTTGTGTGCAAGGTGTCGCTATGACAGAAAGTCTTGTGTGCAAGGTGTCGCTATAACAGAAAGTCTTGTGTACAAGGTGTCGCTATGACAGAAAGTCTTGTGTGCAAGGTGTCGCTATAACAGAAAGTCTTGTGTGCAAGGTGTCGCTATAACAGAAAGTCTTGTGTACAAGGTGTCGCTATAACAGAAAGTTATCTGTCGACTTACAAAACTTGGTTTTTATAAGGCCTGGTCTGAAAAGGGCGCATCCTGAGTGGCCACAGCCACTTTGAGAAATATCTGGGCTTAACTTCTGAACGAAATAACGTCTAGAGTACTAACTTTCCTTTAAACGTAAAGATCGCTACTAAAATGGAAAATTCATACAAATGAAGACACATTACTGATTAGAAATGGCTGTGCTTTTTAACTTTAACCCAGCCGACTTTGTTGTATCACTATTGGGGCTTGTATGTTTGTGCGTATGTTGAACTTTTTCTTTAAAATGCTACTCCTACAGTTTTGCTCCAGTCGTTTTGATATTACGCAGAAATGTTCCCTGGGTGGTCCCCCACCTTTTTTGACGATTGACGAAAAACTGACAAAATGGCGCCACTTTTTGACCCATTTTTAAAATGCTACTTCTCCTACAGTTTTAGTCCAATCGTTTATATGTTACGCATGGATGTTCCCCAGGGGTTCGCGTACCAGGCTGGTATTTTTTTTCGCGGTTCGCCAAACACTGCCGGAATCGCGGAACTTTGAAATTTGGCAAAAACTGGAATAGATGGTAGTAAATAACTAACTTGTCAAACCATTCATTTCTCTCAAGTCTTTTTGCAAATAGTTATAAAATTTTAATCGAAAGTGTCTTAGGTGCTTCTTCACATGCACTTTGCGTTTCTTTCGCAAATGACAAAAAAAAAAAAAAATGTCGAAATGGTGGAATTTAAATTTTTTTTTCTTCTAAAACTGTAAATGTCGGTAAATACGTGAATCGTCAAAACCCAACCCCTCCAACATCCCTTTTCGAGTAGCTTCCACCTCGGAAAACTCGTTTTTGTGTGTGTTAAAAAATTGTGAAAAAGTTACGTTCAGAAACAAAGTTCTTCATTTTTTTGCCTATCAGTATTCGTTTCAGTTTTTCTCTCTTTCCTTGTTTGGTAACTCGGCTGGGTCCTTCGACATGCTTGTTTTTTTTTGTTTTTTGTTTTTTTTGGTGAAACTGGACAACAGCTAAAATCATACCTGGGTGCTGATTTAAATACCATGGTCAGGTTATATCCCTGACACAATATGGGCTTATACACATAGAGAAATACCATGCATACCAGCACTGTGCAGTTCTAGTTTTTTTCACAATGAATTAGCCCATAGTTGACCAAGTATTCAACAAGTCATTTCAAACGGGGTAAAACCCATAAAAATGACCAACTTAAGTTAACAAAAAATAATACCCTAAAAAGATATATGCACATGTAATTGAGCAATGTAATTAAAAAAAAAAAAATTTCGAGATAAAAAAAGTAGCGATACATTCTTTTTCTCAAATTTTTAAGTATATCGCGTGATACTGATTGGCACTGTCAGAAGCAGTGACCTTGTGTTCATGGATTCCATTTATAGTTTTGTTCTATTAGTATCCTGATGAGAGTAACCAAACTGCTGCTTTTCATCCTAAATCATAATCACACGGATAACACAATGGCCTTCCTTCACCTTTGAATAAATACTGAATAACTTTTGTCTTAGGTGTGCTCAAAAGCAAAATGTTTCGTCTAATGGGTCCAATTAAATTGATGGAGTGATAGGATAAAGGGCGTATGATATGGTCAGACGAGTTTGTGAAAAAAAAGACCATTGAAATTCGTCTCTGGCGCTATATAACGCACAGTTTAACAAGCGTTGAACAGGCTACATGCCCATGTGTTGACTAGGCCATCCCTTTTATTATCCCCCGTGGAACGGAGGGATATAGTTTTGAACTTTTCGGTCTGTCCGTCTGTCTGTCTGTCCGTCCGTCTGTCACGCTTCAGTCTCACGCCTACAGGCCACATTAATATATAGATTCGTTTCAAATTTTGTACACGGCTTCTCTGGACCCTTCCGCAGTGCAGTGACCAAGAATTTTCCGGATCGGAAAAAATTGACAAAATGGCGGACTTTGAAAATTGGCACTGAACTTAGCGTATATATGGCAGTCTAACGCGTCTACAGGCCACATTAATAGAAAGATTCGTTTCAAATTTTGTACACGGCTTCTCTGGACCCTTCCGCAGTGCAGTGATCAAGAATTTTCCGGATTGGGCAAAAATTGACAAAATGGCGGACTTTTGAAAATCGGCACTGAACTTAGCGTATATACGGCAGTCTCACGCGCCTACAGGCCACAAAAATGGATGGATTCGTTTGAAATTCTGCACACGGGTTCCCTGGGACCTTCCGCAGTGTAGTGATCAAGAATTTCAAAATCAGCGCTGTACTTAGCGTACCTACGACAGTCTCACGCGCCTACTGGTTAATGGATTGATTCGTTTAAATGTTGACACTACGTCTACCTATCCTTCCACTTTTAAATTTTGCGTTGTCAACACGCAACAGCCTTACCCACACCATATCCCCCACGGGGGACAGACGTACTCCTCGAGACGTAGTCAAGTTTTTTCAGTCCCCCGCCGCCGCGTCGCGCGGCGTGGGTGACTATTGTATCCGGGTTCGTCCGCCTATCTGTCAACATTTGGCATAGGGTGTCGTTTCCGCGACAGATCTCAAGAACTACTGCTACCTTGCACTTGCATAGAATAAGGGTTGTAGTTGTGCACCTGGGTATAGGTTTCACCGTCGGCCGAAAAATTTGGCCTACAGACTTCGTCAAAAATCCGAAAATTTCAGACCGTGAAATGGAGGAATAGGGTGTCATTTCCGTGACAGAGCTCAAGAACTACGGAAGGAATTTCATTTAAACCTTGCACATGCATAAAATAAGGGTTGCAGTTGTGCACCTGGGTATAGGTTTTGCCGTTGGCCGAAAAATTTGGCCTGCAGACTACGTCGAAAATTAATTTCCTGTGATTGCAAGCGGCCAGGGAACTTAGTCAGACCTCGAAATATCTCGAAATCTTGTGACTGCACGCCGGCAGGGGACTTCGTCGGTTTTACTGACATACTTGATGATTTTTCGATGAGATACAGTACACAGAAAAGGCGCCTAAAAAGGACTCAGAGTCACTTCTAGTTTTGTCCACTTTTGCTCAGAAAAGGTATCTCTTCCGGGCAGTTTAATCAGGTTTTTTTCCAGTGGTATTTTCTACCTTGTAGAAACCTGCCAACCCTGGTTATAAGGATAATAGTTGTGTATAAACAAAAGATTTGCTTGGCAAAAATTAGGCCACAGTACATGCAACAAGTTGTCATTTTGGAGCAGAAGAAGCCGTGTATCAAACAGCACAGAAGGTTGATTGTGAAGTTATAGTTATAATAGTCATGCTGACTGTCCAAAGAATGCAAAATCCGATGCCGAAAGTACGGTTAATAAAAATAAGTGAAATATCGATTTGGTGCTGATGAAAACTGAGTTAACGGAGGAACTACCGGTAGCAAAAATACTGTTATGGATCGGCATTTACCGCTTAAAAGCGAGACTTTAAACATCACTGTGGATTGAATAAATTTGAAATCGCCTTGCGTTCAGCTGCGGGTATTTTTCCAAAGCAACCGGAGAGGAAGAGCAGAGTAAGTACAGTGTATATATTTGCTGCATTAACAGGGTAGGGGCATCGGCATACAGAAGTGTCTAACAGTTAAAACGTCTGGGTATAGGATAGTGATTTTTTTCTCTCAGAATTATACTTAGAGGTGTGACACTTGTTCAACGCCTGTTCCTGAACGTAGTTTTAACCATTTCTCGCAGATTTGCACTTTAAAACTGAGGAAAAAAATTTGACTGGCGTAATAATATTGTACGGAATGTGAGAATCAGTTAATAATTTTGATATCTGTCACATACCCTTGACGTTTGAGCACTTTTCAGATCTCATTGTTTGCGGATTCTTTCTTGGGTGTCCCGTCTTTTCTGTTTCTTCTGTTTCGACAAGGTAAAGGCGGTGGTGGCAAAGGCTGTCCTGGTGAATTAATATGGAGAAGATACGGGAGTGTGGTTAAAATAGAAAATTGGGTGTCTTGCAATCATGTGAAGATTTTTATCGCTGCATCCAAGTTATTACACCGTAAGTACGTCCTTTTCTATCAACTGAATAGTTAGGTTGAATGGGCGGAGAGCTTTTGATGACCCATGGAAGCACTGGGCTATAATTCCTAGCATGATTTTTTTTTTGAATATGAGGATTCGAGTTATCTGTCATTTTCTGTCGGGTCCCCTTGTTTGCCTTTTCCGTTTTTTATTTATTCCCCATAGGGGGAATATATGCGATCGACCGCGTGTCGGTCTGTCACCAAGAGCTTGTTAACACGATTGGGGAATATGTGGGCTACGCACACTGCTCTAGTTATTCTAATTTCATTCTTAATACCTAGAAAGTAGTCGCAAGATCAAGAGAGTGTGGTGAGAGACAGGACAGTACAAACATCTTCAGTTCGAAACTTGAAGACGTTTGACCGCTGGCTTAGGTGTAGGGAGGGTCGGAACAGGTGACGAAGTTTTGTTGAAGACAGTTTTCATTAATACATTGTCAATGGCTGTGTCAGTGTATGCGACTGAACGCACGTTTGTTCTAGTGGGGTACCCGCAGTCCGTTACATACACCGAGCATGTGGAGGCAATTGAAAAATCATTTAAGGTTCGAAAATTTCAGACTTGACATGCAGTATCATTGTATGCAGTAAAGCTGTATGCGAACACAATGCGAGTCTATTGCGAGCTATAACGTTCCCAGTCGCCATAAATGGACACTAACCAAGCCTTTAGTTTTGAACATCCTTTCATACTTCCCAAGAGACCACAAACCCTTGTCTGTTTCAAATACATTTTGCAGAACTTAAAGTACAAATATTATCACATTTTTTTCTACAGATGGCTGTAAACTTGACGATAAATCAGCAGCTTCAGTAGTCACAGAGTGTAATATTCTGAAAACAAGACTCCAAGATGGAGCATCAATATTCTTTGCAGAAATTAGACCTACTGCGGACCATTGAAATTATCAAGATTAATCGCTACAAGAGGTTCATGATTTGTGTTGATTCTATGTCGGTACTACAGGCATTTGTGAATATCGAACGTTTTAATCCCAGAACTTCTCCAAAAACACGGCTATGCCATTAAGGCTGGTAAAGAAGTAATTTTCTGTTGGGTTCCAAATCGTGTAAGAATTCGCACTAAACGAGAATTGTTCCGGTTTCCTTATCCCGTACTCAGACTTCAAATACTATATCTCGCACGATATGGTTATACACAGAACCAGAGTTTGATGAAGTGGAACCTAGTAAAATTACATGCTTTTTTAAAGAAATCAACCTGTATTAGTATTTCTAGAAGGTTTGTTATCCCCCGCTGCCCTAGCCGGAGCGGGGGATATAGAAACGCCTCGTGTCTGCCCCTCTGTCCGTCCGACCGTCTTTGTCCAGGCTGTATCTGTTACTATTCCTCACAGATTAATAAAACCCTGCAGCAAGAAAGTATATAACATGTAGCTGTGCAACGTCAAGTGATTTTTCGATTTTTTTTCTTCCCTTAAGGTATAGTAAACGATGAATAGTTCCAAAGATATATGGCCTGGTTAAAGACAGTTACAACAAATATTTTCTTCTTTTGCATGCTTACGCCTTGCTTTGTTCGCAACAAACGTGTTACTTTGAGTAAGAAGGGTATTTTAACAGAAGTGGAAAGTAAAAGCCGTGCGTGATATACTTTTTCTTTCGTTGTACTCTCCATTCCCCCCTCCCGCTCACCCTGTAGGGTTTTTGGTTAACGACGTATCGTCGGTAAAATTGTGTTGTTATTACGACACTGGGGATTACAGCATTTTTCAGAAGCATTTTTGATCATGCCTTCGTTCTTAAGGCATCCAAAATCGTTGAACGTGTAGTAACAGCTCAGTTGAATCAACATCTTATGACACACAATCTTTTGGATAAATATCAATCAGCCTATCGTATGTTCTGTTCCACTGAAACTACACTGTTACGAGTTCAAAGTGATGTCATGGACGCTCTTGACACGAAGTCTATGGTTGTACTAGCGATGTTAGATCTTAGTGCAGCTTTCGACACCATTGACCACGACCCGCTGTTCACACGTCCTTACCACCGCTTTGGAGTAAGCAATCATGCTTTATCATGGTTTAAGTCCTACTTACGTAACCGAACTCAGACTGTGATCGTGAATGGTTTTACCTCATCAACTGCTACCCTCAGTCATGGCGTGCCCCAGGGCTCTGTTTTAGGCCCTATTTTATTCACCGTTTATGTTACTCCGCTGGCGGATATAGCTAATAAATATAACGTTAAATATCACTTCTGTGCTGATGATTCGCAAATTTATATTGCTTTTGATCACAAAAAGGACACTGCAAAGGCTATCAACACTATTGAAGAATGTATTATGGCTTTCAAGAAATGGAATAGTGCCAGTTTTTTTAAGCTCAACGATGACAAGACCGAAGTTATTTTATTTGGCTCAAAATGTAATTTGTCGCGACTTGAAGGTATTGAAATCAATATCAGTGAAAAATCTGGGTGATATATTGGATAATTCGCTAACCATGGATAAATTTATTAGCCTCAAAGTATCTTCTGCAGTGTTTTACCTGCGAAACATAGCTAGAATTCGACGATTTTTAACTCCTCAGGTCACTGAGTTGTTAGTTCACGCATATATTATATCTTGCTTGGATTACTCCAACTCTGTCCGCTACGGTGTTAATAAATGATGAATTCGCAAGCTTCAAGTTGTGTAAAACTCGGCAGCTCGTCTCATCTCCAAAGCGAACAGATTTAACTATGCGACATCCCTACTCATCGAACTTCACTGGCTGCCGGTTGAACAACGGATAGTATTCAAAATTCTAGTCATTGTTTTTAACTGTATTAATGGACACGCGCCTCAATATCTAGTGGATTTAGTAACACCGTACGGGGATTGTGGCTCGCTCCGATCGGGCAGCCAAGGATTATTGGTTGAACACGAAACCAACAACAGATATAGTGATAGAGCATTCGTGAATTTTGCTCCTAAACTATGGAACTCGCTGCCTGTTCATTTTAGATCTATAAATAATGTTGCAGCTTTTAAAAGAGCTCTTAAAACACACCTTTTTAATAATGCTTATTTTGTCAACTAATTTGTAACAGTATTATAATTGTTTTTTTGTTCACGTGTATCTTTTTAACTTATAATTGTATACTTTGTTCAGCACTTGGAGCTTATTATTAGAAAAAGTGCTATACAAATGTATTAAATAATAATAAAATTCTAAAACAGTGACTGCGTAGGTCAAACCGTAGGTCAATGCTGCATGACTCTTACATTGTATTTTGCCGTGTTTTCTGCCATACAGTTAGCGCGGCCCACTGACTGGTATTACATAATGAATTACTCGGCCAGTTGCATTATGAACGTCATAACGTACCGCGACTGCCTGTGTTATGGCAATCGTAGTAAGCGTTAGGTCTATACTAAGACATCTGATACAACTGATTGAGGGAGGTGTGTGAGTATGCGTTAAAGAGAAATTTCTCTAATATACTCCCATTTCATCATGTCAACAATTTGTCAGTTCTGTTCACTGCGTTGTGTGCATGGCGTGCATGGCGTAAGAAGCCACTGATTCGAATTTCTTTCTTTCTAACTCTTCTTTCACTGTTTCCTCATTCTTCGTTCTTCTTTGCACACTTTTTTCTTTAGCAAGTGCGTCCTAATATATCCACCAATTGGTGAACGGAACGTTAAATACCAAACAAATAAACAAACAAACAAATCTTTTTTCTGCCTTCTGGATTGCACCATACTGATTTTAGCAACGGTTATGCAGCCCTTTTCTAGGGTTTTAAAATTTCAGATCAAAATTTAAATTTTTATTGAACACCACGAATTGCAATTTATGGAATTATTATTTAAAGGATAATATGATCCCATATGTCCGTTACTGATTTTTGTTTCTAACTGTTCTTTTTAAGTCTTTACTATTTCTTCGTTTTTCCTTTGTTTTTCCCACTTGTTGATTTAGCAAGTACGTCCCAATATAGCCTTCTTTGTTGCTGAGCAGAGCATTTAACACCAAACAAACTTATTGGGTTGCAATTTCTAATTCCAACGTGCATTTCTGCGATACATGATCTACAATTTTTAATCGTCAGTTACATTGAACACTGAAAGTTGCAGTTGTTAAGTACTTCTAATCCACTTTTTATTGGCGGAGCGTGAGGCTTTCGGGGGTAGAAGAAATAAGGAAATTTCCGGAGCAAATATAATAACAAATGCCTTGCCTTTCCTGAACACCAAACAATGATTGGCATGATACGTCCTATCTGAATTTCTCCAGTTATTTGAGCACTTTGGGTGTTAAAGTAATTTTAATAGCTACATAATGAAGTAATAAAAATAAATATTTCAGTCAAGTGTTTTGAAATAAAAAGAAACCACAAACACAAGAAACTAAACAGATTTCGATTGACAGTATGCATATATACGTATTATCCTCATACACTGATGTTTTGTGTGCTCTGGCCGTTTTAGTTAAGCAAGTATCTGTTAAAGCTGAAAAATAACATTTTTTTCCGTCATACATCTTACGATGTCATACGAAGATGTTTGAGTACTGCATTTAACTGTCTGAGTTTTAATGTTTCGATGACCTTATGGAGTTCAGTTGCCTTCGATGTAGGTTTTGGGTATTTTTCGTGACAGTACCATGTTTCTCATAAAGATGAGGACGTGATATGAAATTGAGGGATTTTAAAAAATACATTAAATCAGTACTGTTTGTCAGGAATCTGTTCCGTTACGAAAATTGATGATCCTTGACGTTCACATTTGCTTAATTCTACTACATTGTTTGAAGCGTATGTCTGTTTTTGAATCCCACAATTTGACTATTGTAAACAAAATCGTTTGTGATTTTACACAGGGATTTAAGGAAGAATATTTGAGAACACCGCCCCAGTTTACTTCACCAACAGTATCAGCCACCACGGCATCAATACTGACCTTGACCTCTCCAGCACAAGTGGTAGGTGGTGGTGGTGGAAAGCGTTCGATGGAACGGATAACTGATACTGTGGTGGATCTGTCATCAACCTCACCAGGACCGCTGGCAGACGAAGAGGTTTTTGAGGTAATTGAAGTAATTGAGGATTCAAACGACGCCCCATCTGCAGAAAACAGCGTTGCGCTGACGTCACATAATGTCTTGGCAGAGGATGGCGGGAAGCAGCTTAAACATATAGAGTCTGAAGTTGTTAGTGGTAGGCTTAAACCAAATTGTTCATCAACAGATAAAAAAGACGACTTAAATACACAATCCACAAGTGTCAGTAACAGCCAAAGTGGGCTTGAGAGTGTTGTGACCACTACATCGAAGTCAAGAAAGAGAAGAAATGGCAGGAGAAAGAAGACAAAAAAGTCGCCATGGACAAAAAGTTTGAAAAAACATCGACGTAAGGTAGCGAGGAACCCGCCGAAAGTGAATACTTGTAATGTCGATGGTCGAAGCCTGGCGACAGATGAACCTGAAGTAACAGAACCTTCTGCTGCAGTTTCTGACAAAGGTGATGATGTGCTGCATTGCCGCGATGAAGAGGAAGATATCGGAATGGAAGGTTCTGATGCATCCTCAGATGTAAATGAAGAGCCTGGTGAATCAATGGGTGAGATGTCTCAAAGAGGAAAGGGCACTCGTGCCACAGGAAGCCTGGTGCTTACCGTCGAAAATGAAGCAGACAAGACACTGTTGCGAGAAAGGGAGCTGTCAGTGACGGCCTTTACAGAGGAAGACTTAATAGATGCAGGTGAATGTGATAGAGTACATGACGTTTATAATGAGAGGATATTTTATAAAAGAGTGGTGAAGTCTGATTTAAGCAAAACGGGAAGACAGAAAAAAACAAACCGAGTTTATAACTCATTACATGCATGCCCTTTTGGTTGTAAAGAACTAAAGACCAGCTTTGCCACGCATGCGCTGTCAGTTCAACACCGTTCAACTGTTCCCGAAGCTAAAGAAATTTATGATATGGACCCGAAAAGCAAAGAAAGAAGACACAGGCTGGAAATACTTCGGCTAAAGGCAAATCATGAGCACAACGTAAGAGTGTTGGAGGCAAAAGAGGGACAGATTTTGATTGGACGGCGACGGAGGGAACAGTTATTTGACGTGAATGATTATGGTCCGTGCTCATTTTGCTTTGATTGGCTTGAGCTTTCTTATATAAGAAGACATTTACGTAGCTGCATTGTTTATCCAAACGAAATCGTGAAGGAGTCTGCTTATGAACTAAAAACTCGATCTATAATTTTGAGTGGTGCTGTTACTACAAAAGCAAGCGCACTGTTGCTGAACGAAGTGTATCCTGTTATGGGAAGGGATAAGATTGCCGTAACGGCTCAAAACGACCCGCTGATTGTAGCGTTAGGAAATGAGTGGATGATGAAAAATGCAGACAAGACCGTCCGCCAGAAGTATTATACATCTGGTATTATGCGTCTTGCTGCTCGACTTAAGCTGACCTTAAACGAGGGCAAAGATGAAGCTCCTGAGCTTGAGAAACACATGAGTCGAGCTCATTTTGACGATATATGTAAAGCAGCAGTGCATATTGCCGCCCAAGACGAGGATGATGACGAAACACTTAAAGCTCCATCTAATGCTTTCAAACTGAAATACGACATTGTCAGAATGGGCAATATTAAATATGCCGAGGCTTTGATGAAAGGGGATGCAGAGAAAAAAACACAGGCGGGTGAATTTCTGGATGTCATGCGACGCGCGTGGTCAGAGACTTTGGCAAAACACATATTTAGGAGGAGGAAATTAAACATCCAGAAACCAGTTCCTCTACCGGGCGATATCCGGAAACTCTCCTCATACTTACATGACAAGATGTCGAGTTTCGACTACTCCGCGGTGTCATTTCGAAATTACAAAAGGGCTGTGATTCTGGCAATGGCAAGGCTGATCTGTTTCAATAGAAGGCGGTGCGGAGAAGTTCAAGCAACAATGTAAGTGTTCTGAATTTGCAAGAAAGTTTACTGCAGATATCATTGTTGCCTGTACTTTCACGTTTGCGACGTGACAGGATTAGTTTAGCAAGTTTGTTTTGGCACGATTTTGAGCCTTTTGGTGTAACAATTATATGGCATGTTATACTTTATTTTGATTGTGGTTTCTTTTTTTTTTTTTTTTACCGTTTTGTCAATGATGAAAGCAATGTTTTAATTCTCTTTAGTTTTCTGTTGTTGAAAACAAACGATATCTTATCGTTTGTTAGTATAAAAGAGAGTTGTGTCAAATTCCGTCTTGTAATTCTAGGTTGGCGAGTTATGAGCAGCGCCTGTCTGGAGTCGATAAGTTGGACAAAGAATTAGAGGGAGAGCTAACTGAGACTGAGAAGAGACTGATGCGAACTCATGATGTTATTGTAACAACTGGAAAGGTAAAGTAGTCGCAACCAAAAACCGTTTGGTCGTTCTGTCACTACAGATATTAAATTTGATTTTTTTCCACAATCCAGGCAAAGAACCCAGTCTCTTAATCTGTATGTCGTGTTTAAATTGTGTGGCGCCACTGATTTTTGTAAGTAAGTCTGAAATTTATTGACGGGAGCTGTCGGGTGCAGCTGTAAAACTGTAGGTCGTTGTTTAATGCTGGTCTCTCATCAATTGCTGTAAGCATTCACTTTCGTGACCGTCATCGAAACAGAATCTCTCACTGGAAATTTAGTAACGTAAAAACATGAGTATGTCCAGATTAGCGATTGCTTCATTTCTGAGAACCCCGCTGGACAAGGGTTGTGTAATAATAAAGCCTTAGATCTGTAGAGGGTTAGGTATTGCAAATTTTTTGGAATGATAGTTCCAGACTGCAATTCTGTTTCTGAACTTAATCACAGGTTGAGATTTTTTGTTGTTGCTTTTCTGCTGGTCCCCCAGACTCCGACCCCGCTTTTTAACCTGTAGGTTCTCGGGCTGTCGTTAATGTAAAGCTCTTACTTGTTCTCATTTGCCAATAGTTATAATTAGCTAATGAAAAATGTGCCTTGAAGTAATGGTTTGTATAATAGCGGTGATCAGCTGTTGTCAAAACATATCAGTCGTGTCTCATACACACCCAATGATGTCGCTGTTATACAGGAATCGAGGCCCGTACCGATGGTGGTGCCGCCGGATTGTTTGAGGCTTTTGGACTTCATTAGCTCCAACAGGAGTGTGGTTGGTGTCCCACCAGAGAATGCATACCTTTTTGCGAACAAAGGTAAGCAGAAGCGGTGGACTATATAGTACTGTAAAATGATCGGCAGATAATTGAGAAAATGTGGGGATGAAGGAGAGAAGTGATACATTAGGTGAATTGCAATTTTATGTGTTTTAGAGTGACATTTGCTAATTGACTGACATTCTGGCAGTTTGTCGTCAGTTTTTCTTTTCACTTGCAACATTAGCTGTAGACCTAAGTTATCCTTGCAGATTATTAACAATGATGTGCCAAACTAGGATTTGTTTCTCATTTATTTTTTTTTCTTCAAAAACGACCATGTGTGACATGAACGTTTACCGGTCGTGAGGCATTATTTTTCAAATCCAAAGTTATAATGGGTGAAGAAATGTAACAGTCCATTGAAAGTAGATAGCAAATCACGTTTTCTTGGTATTTATGTTTCTACTTCAGGCGCCGGAGTGCTTAGAGGGTTCGTGGCGTTAAAAGCTGTGGCTGACGGAGCCCGTTTGCGGTATCCAGAAAGGGTTATGTCAAGTCAGATTCGCAGCTACTGTGCAACACTGACCCAGGTACAGCGATATCATTTTACAGTGTCTCTTGAACTCGAGCGTTTAAACCCGAGCGATTGCTATTATTAGACTAGCCGACTCTGTCGGGCTGCTCTTATCCCATCAATAGAGGGCCATCCGTCGTCTGTGTGTACGTATGTTCGTTTGTAAACTTTTACTTAAAGTGCTTCTTCTCCTTCGGTTTTGATCCTCTCAAATTTTACACGAATGTTCTCTAGTTAGGCCTGTCTTTAAATTGGCCAAATGGGGGTATTTTTTAATTTTTTTGGTGTCTAATTTTCCAAATGCTTCTCCCGCTATTGTGATCGGATTCCTTTCCAATTTTGGATAGTTGTTCTCCAGGTAGGTCTCTCTTGAAAAATTACTGTTTTTACCGATCTCCCCAAAATTGGTTAATTGGGGGGGGGGGGGGGGGCGGGGAGGCATTTAAAATTCTTGTTGCCAGTTTTCAAAATGCTTCTTCTCGAAAAATTTTGATCAGATTTTCTTCAAATTTGGTACGAATGTTCTCAACGCGTTCCTCCCTTAAAAATTTGTTTGTTTGTTTTTTTTTTTTTTTTCTTTTTTTGACGGTCCGCCAAAAATTGGCCAAATGGAGAGCATTTTTTTATATTTTTTTGGTGCCTAATTTTCAAAATGCCTCCCGTACAATTTTCATGGGATTCCTTTCCAATTTTGTACGATTGTTCTCTGGGTAGGCCTCTCGTGAAAATTTGCTCTTTTTGGCGATTCGCTAAAAATTTGCCATTGGGGGGAGGGGGCATTTGTAATTGGATGGTTGTCAATTTTCAAAATCCTCTTTTTCACACAATTTTGATCAGATTTCCTCCAAATTTTGCACGATTAGTCCCCAGGTAGGCCTCTTTTGAAACAAAGATGGGGGGGGGGGGCATTTTTTTATTTTTTAGTTTCTAATTTTCATAATGCTTCTTCTCCCACATTTGTGATCGAATTTTTTCCAATTTTGCACAGTTGTTGTCTAGGTAGGCCTCTCGGGGAAAAACACGATCTATTAAAAATTGGCTAAATGGGGGGCATTTAAAATTTTTTGTTGCCAATTTTAAAAATGCTTCTTCTCGAACAATTTTGATAAGATTTTCTTCAAATTTAGTACGAATGTTCTCAACATAGTCATCCCTTGAAAATTTGCTTTTTTTGGCGATTTGAGAGGGGGGCATTTTTTAACCCAGCCAATGTTTACTTCCCATTTTTCTGGGAAACAAATCGTTGTATGTATTTATCGGTCTATGTTCGGGTTCGTTGCTAAATTAATTATTTAGCTAGCTCTTTGCCATCTCGTCTTTGAAGCCCAATTTTTCAGGGAAATTCCCTTGTTCATCCACGCTGAAATTTCGTAAGGTGGGACTTTGTCCTTTGACAAATTTGTACAATGTGACTACCACTTTTGGCAACCATACATGCTTATTCATAGATTCACTAGATCTCGGCTGGTCACAATGTCCCTGGACATTCTTGTATATATGGTAGTGGAACACAATGTTTGTACAACAAATACAACTCTAATATCCTTAATGTATGTGAGTGGTTTATTGCGTTGCATCACGTGTTGACAGTTTCTTGTCATTTGAAGAAACTACTTATTTAATGTGTTTTACTATGAAGAAATTACTTAAAAAATACCTATTATTTATCGGTTTAGGTATTTGACTTAACGCCAGAACAACTACGGAGTGTGTGTGACTACCTTGACCAAACCCTGGCAGTACATGAGATTCACCACAAACAGCTCAATCCACGCACAGAACGGCTTGAAATTGCAAAGTTGCTCCTTATCGAAGATCTTGGGCTGATGCATCAGTACGAAGGCCAAAATCTGGAAGATATAAATATTGATGGTAAGAACACAAAAGTGCACCTTTAGAAGTTCTAAAAAATGCAATAAAATTTAATTTTCATATGATCTTATGCCACACTTTCTCCCACTGATTATTGCCCTGGAATTGTAGAATACATTTAACATTTGATCATATATATATATATAGATGTAATGCGAAAACAAAGAGAGCAAGAGGCCCGCAGAATGGAAGAAGAAGAAATCAGCTTAAATCTTGAGGTTGATGACGAGGAAGGGAGTGAAGAAAGTGCACCCAAGGAGTCGCCCATAACAGACTTAAGTGATGATTACCTGCCGGACTTAGCAAGTGCAGAAAAGGAACAAGAGGAGGAAAAAGATGAACCCAGTATTATTGGTACATAATGAATTTGTTTAAGTTTTAATGTGCACGTTTAAACGAAACAAAGCTGGCAACTCTGTGGTGTTAAAGAGCAAATTCAGCCCCACCCCCATCCCTCGTCCGCACAGAAAAAAAAACTACCGGGATATCTAGCGGAAGTGCTTTGAATAGCTATTTTCATATATTAATGTTATGTTTAATGAGCAGTTCCATGA
This sequence comes from Protula sp. h YS-2021, assembly GCA_949752745.1. Lineage (NCBI taxonomy): Eukaryota > Metazoa > Annelida > Polychaeta > Sabellida > Serpulidae > Protula > Protula sp. h YS-2021. The sequence goes on from OX457024.1 coordinate 26,833,868, forward strand.
CGTAGCAACGTATAAACATATCTAGGTAAAAACTGTCTGCCATCATATATGAGTTTCAATGGTTGTTTCAATAGAAACGCAGTCGTGAGATGAAGTAAAATTTAAAATATGCATTAGTTTAAAGTATACTTGATGTGTTTAAATTACAGTAAAGTCAGACTGAAGATATTAAATGAGCGTGGCCTAATTGTATGTATTTGGATTTTATTTTCAGGGAGAAAAGGAAAAAAACCCGAGTTGAAATCCGGACGAATCTATATGACAAAAGAAGAAAACCGTGAAGTGCTAAGCATATTCAAAAGTTGGTTGTATCAAGGAATAACTCCCAGTAAAGGTCAAATTGTAGCTGGTCTGAGGCAGTCAAAGAAGAACGGGGGAAGAATTCATAAATTTTCAGTGGCGAAAATGTTAAAGAAAGTGTCCTGGTTGAACAATAGATTCAAACATTGCAAAAAACCACTAAAGCTGATATGAATGTGGTCTTTTACTAAAGTTTTAGTTCTTTTTGCAACAGTTAAATAGATTTGTTTCCATTTTGAAGTGTTTCTATTTGAAAAAAAAAAAACTACTAGGATTAATCGCAGTTGTATGTGCGATTAAAATCATAACGTACACTTAATATTTTTTAACTCGCATTAGAAAGCATATAAAGTTTTATGCCTCCTCGGCCGAGGGGACATATAGGGTTCTGTGGAAGTGTGTTTTTGTTAGCCTGTGTGTTAGTGTCTTGTGAATAAAATGTTGTGTGCAAGATATCTTGAGAACTAGGGGTCGGATCGACTTCAGAGTTGGTCTATGTATTACTTGGGTAGTTCGGACAGTTCCTTTACCTTTTGGCGCATTTTGCTTTATTAAGGGAATCGTGTGACGTCGTTACGCAAAAACATTGTGTACGAAATTTCTCGGCCACTGAAATCGGAGATAGTTCAAACTTGGTGGGATTGTTGCTGGGTGGGTTCGAAATATTCAGCAAATTTTGTCATGAGTAGAACGAACGAATACAGTATATGACGTCATTACGCAATATATAAACAATATCTTGTGTGCAAAAGATCTCGATGACGAAAGTCGTATCGAATTAAAAACTTGTTTTGGAGATTCCTTGGGTCAATCGGACGGCTTTTTCAACTTAAGGTGCATGCGGCTAAATTAGGTCAGGTGTATAACGTCATTGCGTCAGAGTGTTGGGCGCTCAGTTTCTCAGTCACTGAACATCTGAGAAAGTTCAAACTTGGTGAAATTGTTGCCTGGTAGGTCCGGAATATTCTCTCAGATTTTGTTGTGAGTGGGACGAACGAGTACGCTATATGACGTCATTACGTAAAATATGTATAAATTTTTAACAACCTCTTGTGTGCAAAATATTTGGAAAACAGAAAGTTGCATCAACTTCAAATTTTGTTCGGGTATTCCTTGAGTCAATCAGACGGTGTCAGGTGCTGACGCTAGTGGCGATATTAACAACCCGTATCATGTGACAGCTTCAAAATCTTAGTTGCAAAGATTTTCTGCCACTGAACACAGGAGACTCTTCCGAGCTGTTGTGATCGTTGTTTTATTGCGTTGAAAGGTTGTATTGAATTTTGTTGCAAACGGAACAAGCAAAGACCGCACATGGCGTCATGACGTAAAGATGTCTGGTCCACACAAAATCTCGTTTGCAAAAAAAAAAAAAAAAAAAATCGACAAGGGCAAGAGGGAATGACTTCACAATTTACCTTCTTCCTGTGGGTTTAGGGGAATCTTGAGAATACGCCCACTGCTTCTGCTCCGTGCATACCGTAAGAGGCGACTAATCGGAATTTCTTTCTTTCTAACTTCTCTTTTACTGTTTCTTCATTCTTTCTTCTTTTCCCCCCTACTTGTTCTTAAGCGAGTGCGTACCTATATACCCATCACAGTTGGTGAACGAGACGTGTTCAGTTGGTGTCTAGTATTTTGCAGAACTTGAAATACGTACGAGAAACAAATGGACCGCGTTTGACGTCATTATGTAAAAATATTACGTGATACATTTTTCTTTCGCTGATTCCCCACCCCTTTTTTAGGCTCATTTGTTACCTACGCATCTAGAATAAACTTGTTTTGTTAATAACTACAGCGTTTTCCAGAAGAATATCAATCATGCCTGCATTTTTGAGCCATTTTAGTTAAAAACAGTGAGAGCGGAGGCCATGGTATCGAACAACGCTGTGTGACTCGCAGTGTCTTCTAATTGCGTTTTCTTGCACAGCTCAGTACATTATATAAGTTACGGTAAGTCTGTATTACGAAATGTAATTCAGAAAGAGGTGTGTGTGTAAACGGGTACGTGGTGAAAACATTCTTGAAATTGCACCAAAAGTATAGTGCACCCCTCCACATAAATTATTTAAGATGAATAATGTCGTGTGCAGTTGTATTTACGGAGTTGTGAAGGGTTTATAAAGTGGCCTGGGTTATATAACATTCTGTACCTAAGGTGAGGTACAGGTGTTTTTTTTCTTGGGGGTGGTGTGGGGATGTATCCCATGATTATAAAATATTGCCTATGTAGCATATTGCAAGTTCCCGGAATATTTTAGCGGTCTCTTTTGGCGGTCATTCTTGTGAACAATGTTATGGTTATATTTGCAGAAAGGAACGTTTTCTTTCTATGAAAGAAAAATGGGAAAATTGAAAAAACCATGGATTTTGTGTACAAAAGCAAGAAATGAAATAGGTCTCAATTGAAAGTGTACGATATATCCCTGTACACTGATGGTTGTGTGCACGAGCGCCTCTAGTATTTAGTTTAGAATATACGCTTCTGCTGTAAAAGATGTAGAAGATTAAAAGAAGTGTTTTTTTTTGTTCAATTTATTCAGGCAGTTGTGCTCATGATACAACAACTGCATGATGTTTATGATTCGTAGTGTCAGTTGATGTTTTAAAAATAGAAATGGAGGCTTATTCTTAAAGTCTAAATATATGCATTTTAAACATTATGTGACCAATGATTTGAACAGTAGTCATACGTTTTCAAGTGTAGTGTATCATTATGCAAATAGGTTTCAAATTAAGTGAGCCGTGGGATACATTCAGAATTATATCAATATTTGCTTTCTCTGAAATCGTGTTCGTCGATGTATATCGCAGTGTAATGCTGTACAGAAAACGATACCTCTGTCAAAATGGCTGAACTCTACTAATATACGGCGTTACGTTTGGCTATATGGATGACTGTTAGTGCCCCATGATATCCACTGTCTTGACGCTCGATACGAAGACAGCATTTACTTATAACAGTAAGGTTCTTGTGAAATGTGTTTTATTCAGAAAGTCATCGGGTATGTAACACTTTTAATATGGAATTTCTAGATGCTGAATTTGTGTGTCAGGGTTAATTTTATTTTGTTCTTTATTTGAAGGAATGGGACATGTAAATATATATTAAATATAAAGCATAAATAAACAAAAATTGAATTATTATACACAGTAACAACAGCTAAAATTCTTCCTATTTCCCGATACCGTCTGTGCTATTGTTAAGTGCTGATGAATAGACGTGCAAGAGACACTCCCACCTTTCATGTCAATACTGTGTTTGAACTCAGTCGTTCGGTGCAGTTACAAGCAGGCCGAGTGGTGTGCTGGAGTGTTTAGGAGAATACGAATATGCCAGCCCTTTCGGGACGTAATTATCGCGTCATTAAAACATACACCGCAGTCACTCAGTATCATTATGATATCTGACTGTGAACAAAAGGCCATGCTTTTCTTAATTCAAATTTCCGTAAGCAATACATACGTCACAGATTTATGACCTTCGGGGTAGGGGGTCGCATTTTCCATAATCTATAGCTTACAGACTTAAAAAAGGAGGACAGGTAGTTTGACAAATTCTTAACAAAGCGCGGTTTCTTTTTCTTCTATTACAGTATGATGCCGATAACAGCGAGTATTCCCAAAATAAATCGGAGCAGGCGAGGAAATACGTGCGGCAGCTTGGGGAAAATGTGTGGATATGTAATCTGTGTATGAAGACTTTTAGCTTGAAAAGCAATGCCATCAAGCACATACATGGGATACACCTTAAGTCGCAACTGTTTCAGTGCTCATTTTGTGATTACAAGACATGCTATAAATACAACAAATACAAGCACGAGAAAAACTGCAAAAATAACCCTTCAAAATTGTGAAAACTGCAGTTTAAATAAAGTAATAATTAATCGCAGTGGTAACGTGAATTATTGCTGGTTTGAACAAGCAGACAAGTTACAGACTGGTAGTTTTTACAACGGAATAAAAAACTGACGTATAAGTAAAGAGCATTACTCTGGAGGCGATGCCTGTCATAGTTCTATTAAACAAAGGCACCTTTAAAGCCTTTGTCACAAGCATTTTGAATATTTTTTAGCAAGATCGAAATATAGAATTCACACCAGTGTTTTCACTTCCTCGGAGCTCTGTTGCTTTCTTGTGTACAAAAAAGGTTTGGTCCTTGTATATTCATCTTTTAATCGGCACTTTTTAGACCCCAACCGGGCGAGCGGAGTGGAAATTAAAAAGTGGCGACAAAATATCCACCAGAAAGCCAATACCTCGTGTATTAAATATCAGTGAATAAGGCATTGCCGCTAACTCAAGTTGAACTGCAGAAGAATTCCTGCGTGATATACTTGCTCTTTTGGCGAACTAAAATCCTTTATATCAGCAGGGTTCATAGCGATCCTTGAAATCCTGGAAAATCCTGGAATTCGACAAAATCATTCAAGGATCGTGGAAAATCCTGGAATCTGACAAAAAATGCTTGAAAATCCTGGAATTGGAATTCGTAATTAATTTTTTCTAATTTATGAAATATACCTATTTTTCCTGTGTGTATGATTTAAAAATATGCACACATAGACAATGGAATTTTTTGGTTCAGAAGTACAAAGAAACGACATTCTTTAATTTAAAATGTTTTTAAAGTTCTTGTGAAAATCCTTTAAAATCCTGGAATTTCATTTTGAAATATCATTGAAAATCCTGGAATTTCACCTGCAGATATCCTTGAAAATCCTGGAATTTTACCCCCAAATGTCTGAAAATCCTGGAATTTGACGTCTGGTTTTCGCTATGAACCCTGTTATCAGTTCAGTTTTGGGGCTTAACCCTTAGTCGAACGTATTTTCAGTAAAAACAATGTTATGGCGTCGACCTTGAGTTATGTATGAAGTTTCTTTGAGTTGTCTGTCCGACTATTCGATTAGTTATATCTATGAGCTTCACTTCTATAGATTTCTTCCGCTCCTTGGACAGCATCAGAAGTGACATCAGAAGTTTATGAATTTAGTTTTCCCCGGTCTGTCAGCTGTCAACAGCTGTCAAATTGGCCGTGATCCTTCCACCTGCCCTGTCAACAGCTGGGCGGTTGTCTTTCGGTTGTCCTGTGAGCTGTCAACAGCAGGAAGCAGTTTTTCGGGGTGTCCCATAAGCTGTCAGTAGCTGGGTGTAGTCTTTCCGGGTGTCCTGTAAGCTGTCAAAAACTTGGTGGAATCTGTCCGGTTGTCCTGCAAGCCGTCAACAGCTGGGTTTAGTCTTTCCGGATGTCCTGTAAGCTGTCAACAGCTGTGTGCAGTCTTTCAGGGGATGTGGTTTTAGTTAATTTATAATGTTTAATATGTAAGCCCAAGGAGGATGTCTCAATTGCTTTCTGTATAGAATGTAAGTGGTGCAGTAGTTTCCGAGATATCGAGCCAGGAATAAGCCGGGAATGATAGCGTTTTGGGCTGTGAAAAATTCAGTTGGGTCCAGGGCTTGTGGAAGAGTAGCAGCTAATCATAATTATGTTTTCAAATTGTTATCGATGCGAAAAAGTGGCCTGAAAATAATTTACAAAGTTCCCATATTTGCAGTGCCTGAGGCGCCACAATGCAAAGAAATCTTACATTTAAGTTTCGCTTTTAATCAACATACGTATTGCATGTGTCTGGTTGGTTGATAGGGTTGTGGCAAAATTTCGCAATCTGTAAGATTATCAACGATTTCATGATTTCTTCTTACGAACTAACGTGAAGGCGTGTGTACCACAAAAAGTAATGCGGCTTGTTTGTGTTTCGCAGATGGTTGATATGTTAGACGAGACGTCAATCCGAAACCACGTGGTGAAGGTAGAAAAGCAGCTGTATGTTTGTGGCCTATGTCAAAAATCGTCCAAGCGAGCGGACAATCTGGTGTCACACATCAAGATGGTGCACTTGAAATTGCGCAACCATCCCTGCAAAAACTGTGGTTATCGTTTCGGACAAAAATCTGACCGCTTGCGACATGAGAAAAACTGCAAATGAAAAAAAAAAACGTGACTGCTGTCTTGTTATTTTGTTGCTTGAGCTGCACGCTTGTTTGTTTGGTTGTGATTTGCACTGGCTTTTAAATACTTCTAATAAAAAAAAAAAAACGTTCAAAGATTTTGCAGTGAAATTACATTAAGTAAATAATGGCATAAATTCAACGATATCCAGTTAGTACTCCAGCTATGTTGTCTAGGGTCTCTACCCCATGTGAAATTGTCAGTTACACGTCTTAAAAAAAAAGGGGGTTGGAGATGGGATGGGGGGAGGGGTGGATAGGGGAAAACTGCGTGTTCCCAGAGCGCTTATTAGCATTTATCAGTTTGTTGCCCGATTTCTATTGTTTCACTTTTAGGCAATGCTGGGGGGGGGGGGGGGTAAACTGGCTGGGTTGACTTGTTCGCAGGTCAGTAGTCCCGGGGTCATTTGAACAGCAGCGCTTTTCCAGAACATGTATTCTGTTAGGAATATCTCATCCCATGTTTCGGGTCCATCGTCCATCGTTTTAGACTAAAAAAGGGGGTTGTCAGAATCTGTCTTTTTTGGTGTATTTTTTCCCGTTTCAGTGAAGTTTTCTCGATGGTGTCTCATTCGGCGTTTGTTCTGAACACAACTTGTTGAAGCTAAAGAGCAATGCTGCATCGGAATCAGTTTGTAAACACGATATCTTAATGAAACTTGGTATGTACCTTCTATGGGAACAAACACAGATCGGTATTGTAAATGGGCCAGGTTTCCAAGGAAAACGCACCAACTGGACTTAGAAAATTTCAGCTCTTGATTGGCTATTGATGGCCGTGTTTAACTGATGGGAGCCTGTGGGGAATATGTGGGCTATGCACACTACTCTAGTTTTTCCTAGTTTTTTTTTTTTTTCAAAACAGGTTCTTAGTTTTTCGTAGTTTTTTTTGTGCGGACGGTTTGAAGGCCTGTAAGTAGCAAATGTCTCGACCCAAGTTTTTGTATCCTCCTGCGTCCAACCCACTCGCATTAAAGCTGGAAATTCGACAAACTGCGTAATGCGTCAGCATGCTTTTAGTTGCTCTTCTTGTGTCAGAATGTTTAGTCTGCTGATCTGCTCTGTATTCAAGTGTTCGGAAGTTTCCGATAACCTCTTCATCACGCGTTTCTCTTTGCGAGTCTCAATTTTCTGTCAAAGCAATGATTTTATTGAAAAAAAAATATGTCTGGTTTTACTTTTCTTGTAATTCACGTGCAAGGGGGTGAGGAGGGAAGCTTAACTTAATGATACTTAATAGATTCTGTCTTTGAAAACTTGTTCTGTGGAGTTTGTTTTGTTCTGGCATTTTATTGGATGGAACATGAAACGTTTATGGAATAAAAAAAACACATATATTGAAGATGTATTCCTCCTAATATTGGGCGCCATCAGTCATGTTTTAGAAGTTATGTGATTGTAATGTTTTTATCAACTTCTGTATTAAAATGTATGTTTTCATCATGTACTCTAACAAACTATCAGAGTTCATCCGGTTTTTCTTCGCTTGCTGCTTGTAACCCGGATATGGGGCATTCAGTTGAAAAAGAAACTGGGGTTGCCAGGGCTTTGAATATCAGGCTTACAATTACAAAATCCTGTCATCACTTGCTTTTAGTACCATGGCATGGCCGCCTGATACAAAAATGAAAGAAAGAACCAAAACTTGCAGGGAATTGTCACTTAAGCGTCTTCCTGAAATGTTCCGCGATGTCGCCATTGTTTTCACTTCAGGAAGTCAAATGTGCTGCGGTTGCCACAGTTCTAGATTGATGCATAAAAGAACACCCACAAAGATAAATAAAAATAATAAATAAATAAATAAAACTACAGCTGTTGATAACTAAGAGCTGGGCAACAGTTGTTCTTATATAATATTTGTTTAAAGGTGACGTACTAGTTAATGGGACTCAATAAATTTGCAACTCTCTCCGAAATGTGCCAGGCGTAGTGTCGCAGTTGACCACGCGGGTAACCAGAGGCAAACAGACAAGACCACTTATATATCTCTGATTTAATGCTGTCGTAATTATTAAAATGGGGACACTCATATTTGGGGGCACAGGCCGTTTTAGTGTGATGACCTTCTGAAAAATATGAATGGTGGTTGTGTTTATGGTTAAAGTAACGGTTTGTTTTGCTATTTTTCACAGATGGGCGATGCGTTAGATGAAAACTCTGCCCGAAAATACGTGATCAGAGTAAACAAGGAACTGTTTGTTTGTGGATTGTGCCACAAACAAACCAAACGGGCTGACGCTCTCTGCACCCACATAAAAATCGTACACCTGAAAGTGCGCAACCACCCATGTGTCTACTGTGGCTATCGATTTGGACAAAAAATCGACCGTCTGAGACACGAGAAAATCTGCAAAGCTAATGTTCGAAAGCAGAATATCACAGCTAGTACCAGTGTGTAAGCATGTAGATATAACTCTTAAAACTGTTCATATTGACAAAAGTTCTCCAGCTATACCAAAAAAAAAAAAAAAAATGAGGATATTATAAAAAAAGGCCAGAAATGTTTGGGAAAAGTGTTTCGAAATTATAGTTGATTTACTGACGTTCTCGCCTCATGCGTATTTAGTCAGCAGAGATGAGAGGTTATCCCCTTGTGTGTTGTGCTCTGTCTGTTCAGGTTTGTCACATAAATGCCTTTCCTGGGACATATATTTGTTGATTGTCTGTCGCCGTGTGCATGTGACTAGGGAGCTGTCCATAACATGGGGTGCACATTCGAGGAGGGGCTTGGGGAGGGGCTCTGGCGCACACGCACACACTAATGTTAATAGTCAGTGGGCGGCGTCATAAATTTTGCGTACGGGGAGTGTGGGAGGGTGGGGGGGGGGGGCGCTACGGGCGAGAGAGTGCGAATCTTTTGCACAGGTATTTTATGGATGACACCTATCGACGGTTTTCAAAACCATGTATCTCCAACGGAAGGTTGAACAACTTCGTGCCTGGATTGATTTTGATTTAGTATTTAGGCATGTGACGTTATCGATAATGTACCTGCTTGTTCAGTTAATGGTCCCCGGACTCGCCTGAAAACATAACTATTTCTTCAACATAATCTTGAAAAAAAAAGACAGTGGCAATTTAATAGTTTTAGAGAAATCACGGATCAGTTGCAGTTTAAAAATATTAATTTTAATTAATATTAAGATTAAAATTAATATTTGAAAAGATACTAATAATAATAATAATAATAATAATAATAGGTTCGGAGAACTACGGCTTTCGGTTGAGCAGTCATGTATTTTTGTTTACATACACAAAGAATAGGCTTTGAGAGCGTAATTTTTCTCCGTAATTCCAGATTGAACCTGCTGTGTGTATCAGTGTTACTTAATTGTTTTCGATGTTAGCAACCCATGTTTTGCCCTTCCAGGTGCAGTTTTAGTTTTGTAAAGCCACTCTCTCAGAAAAGTATAAAACACAAGTTTGCGCACAATTAACGAAGTAGTGTGTTAATATAGACAAGTGAAATCACTATTATAAGAAGTAAAATAGAGTACATGAAACTAAAAACTTTTCTTTTCTTACACTGATTGCATTTTGTACCGTTTATGATTTGATTCTTTATCAGTTAATGATATAACTGATGAAATCTCCTGCCGAGATTTGGCATGAAGGCATATAATCGCTCAAATATACCAGTCAGAAAGAGGTAGAAATTCTTTTTTCGCGCAGTAAAAGAGGTGCAGTAAAAACGTTCGAATACATTCCTACGCCTCTACGTGTGTCTTTGTTCCTATGAATTTGAGAAAAAAATGCGAATTTCAATATTTGGCAATCCTGGTTATTTTATTTTTTTTTTTTGGATCAAAATTTCTCCAGTATAATGTTTTTTGGTCCCCCACCCCCGTTTGGCGCGAAGCAGGGGACTGTATATGTAGGTTTGTCCGTCCGTCTGTCTGTCTACACTTGAGGTGCGTGATTCTATGTGATCTGTATATGAAACACGAGGGCGAATACAGCTGCTTTGTCTATGCTGAAATGTTTCCCATCATTTGTTGATGCAAGAAGTATTTTGCGTGTCGATACGTCCACCCGTTCGTCTGTGACAGGCCGTCAAACTTAAGTAATTACAGTAAAACCCCGCTATTAGGGACAAAAAGTGACTGAATAATTTTGTCCCTAATGTCGGGGTGTCCCTAATTTCGAGGCCCTGTTCTATCTGACAACTGCAACTAAAATCTATTTTTCTTACACTTTTTCCATCACTAGCTTTGATTATTTTAATTTTATCAGATAGCGAAAGTTCGTTCCTTTCTCTTTTCACACCACCGATATTCAGACTTACACCTTATATAACATCTTAAAGGGAAATTCGGGTATCTCACCTACAATTGACATTTCCTTCATACTTTCACAGTTTAATGCTTTGAGGGTATACATTTAAAAATTGAAAAGAAAAAGGGGGGTCACCGATGTTATAAGAGAAATAAAGTTACTGAAAGGTCACGTACTTTTACTATGGAAACCATTGGGAAAACCAAGAAATATCATTCAAAATGCAAAGTTCACATATAATCACAATTGACAATTGCCTCATTTTTCCCCTGTTTGAAGAACGCGTCATACGAAATGTTTTAAGCAAATAAAAAATATATGTCACCGTATCAATAAGAGAATTATACAATCTTTTTGACAAAATCCCATTGACGCAATTGTTAACTAGAAGCTCATTCCACTAGCGAAATGTTAAACACTTGACAAAAATTAAAACGCAAAAATACTTCCTTCAGTGGGTTATTTCTTGAATAATATATTGCAAACAACACAGCTTGAATACGTCTTATAAGCCGAGTAGTGTTTGGTTGTTGTTGACTTAAGGTTTTATTGGCTGAGCAGGGAAACGCCGTGTTATCTATTTACGCAGTGAGAGCTCGCACAAAGCTCACTGAGCAAATGTGTTCTGTGATGTCGTTAAATGCTATGCATTTACTTGCTAAAAAAAATTCTTTTCACATGGCGTTTTAACAAAGAAAACGAAATCAAAGACGAAAATAAAAAGTGACATGCACATGTTCAAATCAAGCTCTTCGTAAGTCCTAGGTTTCATGGTCGTAGGGCCCATAGTGTCAGAGAAGAAGAAGACACAAAAAATCGGAAAAACTGTCAAGAAGAAAAAAAAGGACGAATTTTGCTCGCACAAATTCATATAACCCTTGCAAGCCAAAGGCCTGTCAAGTTTTAAATAGTGAAAATAGTGTAAGATGCTTTTAATGGGCAAGATATCAACACAGGCCCTTCTAGGAACAAAATATCAACACAGACCATTTCTGGACACGAGCCTATTTGTCTTTAAAAAGAATTTTTCGATGTAGACGGATTTAATAGTTATTTATACTGTGTAAACATGGATTCAAACTCAGCGATATTCAATGTAATGCGCATTTCGGTCGCTAGATGGCGCAGAGATACCCGCATTTCCCTTTAACTGAGTATAAAGACAATGAATTACGTGTTCCTTCATACGCATTTTAAAAGACGGACGACAGGTCAATAGGGTTTAGTAGTATAAAGCTTCCCTCTTAAGCACACATCTTTTGTAATAATCCCTATTGTCTTTACATGCACTGTGTTAAATATAATGTACTCAATACCAACAGATAACAATAACACTACCGAGTAACAAGCTGATAGGGGTTGTTTACATAAAGTACAAAATATGGACAGCAATTCGACTGTCCACAATAGAGGGTTGTTTTAAATGTGTAACAGTAATAGAGGAGTCTAGATATAACGGAACTCTATGGCGTTTTAAAACAGACTGAAAAATGCTGTCCATAATTCAGGGGTGTCCATAATAGAGGGGTGTCCATATCCGGGGTTTTACTGTACTTGCACATTTAAACTTGAGGGGCATGATTTGTGTAATCTGTATATCAAACACAGGGGACAATACAGCTGCTATACTAATGCTGAACATGCCCCCACCAATTGTAAATGTGCTAGAAGTATTTTGTGTGTCGATACGTCCATCCTTTCGTCTGCAATTATTTGTGTTATAGCGGGGGACTCAGTCAGTTTCACTGACAATACTTGTTTATTTTTTTCGGTTGGATTATTGCCAGACAACTCCTCCTACACTGTTTGACGTAGAAATACAAAATTTGGCACATGTTTGCAGAGTAATGAAGTGTTCCCGAATCCGCAATATTTGTGTAACCCTCACGTTCAATGTTAACTCTTCCATGACTACTGTATTAGGCGTGTGAGCTTTTAACTTGGTAGCATGTAACAAGGTCTCGCTGAAACCAGAATTTGCTTCGACCCTGACATCAAACTGAAATCGAAACATTTTAAAAAGCCTATTTATCATGAAGAATTGCTGAAAATAGTTTCAAATCCAAGTTTGAACACATGTAAGTTTGAAATAATGAGTAGCCTCTCGACCTTGAACTTGACCTTGAAAACAACTCATATGCTGTTTTCGATAAGACGTTAGAGAAATTGATCATTATCTTGAAAATGGTTGGAGACAGAGCGGGCCCAAATTCGAACCCTTTGCCAAAAAGAGGTATTTTGGTAACCTTGATTTTCTCAGTCGAAGTTTTAAAACCAGAAATTGACCACTATCTCGAGATTATTATTGCTAACTAAAAAATAAGCATTTTAAGCAAGGAGAACATTAACGTTGTGAAAAATTCGATTGCGGTGGCTCAGGTCACATTTCCAGACCTGGAGTTCTTCTGACCTTTATCGAGATAAGGTCAACTTAACCATGACCGAGTTGGCTTTTATATTTAGGTGGTGGTGGTGAGGCTGAGGGGGGAGGGGTCACTAATACTAAGAACCAGTAGGACATCGCATTTTTTAGCGAAAAAAGAACATACCAAGACAAATAATATCCTAGTTGTAACCCTGAATTGGGTAACGAGTGTGAAGGTATGTTTGGGTAAAGGGTTTATCGTTGCGTTCAGAGTGGTATCCATATTTAGAGGGGGCGCGGTTAGCAAAAAAAAGAACATAATGAAGGGTGGGATGTAATAATAACTTTCAAAACCCAAAAAAAGACGTGCAATAAAACCAGTCTGTGGTGACTACCGTGAAGATGCGTCCAGTCATAACTGTTGGTAGGGACCACTTTTCAGACCCAGATAAAAAGAATTACATAAAATCTGTATGTTATGACTGTTTGGTACAGAAAACTGTACCACATTGAAGGTCTCGATCGGGATGAAAAGACATACAATAAACTTGTTTGTGGTGACCACTTTTCAGAAGCACAAAAAAGATACTCACTATTAGAATTATTAGATATACAGTAAAATCCATATTAAATAGGGAATGGAGCGAGGCTTTTGTAGAAAAAAGCACTTATAGGGGAGGCGGTTGGTGATGTGATTTTGACTTTCCAGACCCGGATAAAAGACATACAGTAAATACGTTTTGTAGTGACTTGATTCAGACTGCATTAAATCTGTATGCAGTGACCAGCTTCCGGACGTAGATAAAAAGACTAAAGTTGTACCTATTTATAACTACTAATTTCCATTAAAAAACCCCTGCCTTTAATGACCACATTCTGGGCCCTGAAAAAGAAAAACAGTGAAACCTATTTCTAGTGAATACCTTCAAGTTATTTAGTTAGTTAAATGATTTGTTTAACGACACGGCCGACCCTTAGCGGGTTACATTGTGTCAGAACATGTCAGTAATCAGTGACTAGAAGACAATGCTACAAGTTAAAATCAAGGTAAGCTAAAACCATGTATATTCTAAAATCATAAAGTAGAAAACGACTAGAAATACTGATACAGGTTGATTTCTTTTAAAAATTGTATAAATTTGCTAGGTTCTTCTTCATCAAAGAGCTGCCTCAAGGAGTCAGCTCTGAAATGACGTGAGCTGGCGTCTTGGAAATCGGTACAGTCTATTAAGATATGAATACCTTCATGGTCTGAATAAAAAAAATTGTTTGAGTTACCACTTTCCAGACGTGAGTAAAACATGACCGAAGGGACTATTTTTGTATTGTTTCCTTTTCTAGCAATTTTTGTGTTGCTATTTATTAGAGCCTGAATTGTTTCTCGTATGAATTGCAATCGTGGGAAGAAAATTATCGGTTGTACTTTATCTCAAAATTAATGTATTTTGGCATTTTCGGTATGTGGTCTTAATGAATGAAAATCATTCTGAAAGTTCAACTCCTAATTAACACTTGACAAGACTTTGGCTTGCAAGGGCTATATGAAGTTGTGCGAGCAGCCGTTGGTATCTTTTTTTCTTGACGGATTGCCTGTGTCATCTCCTCCACTGGGACTACGGGCCCTTGGGCCACGAAACTTGGGAATTTGGTAGAACTTGATATGAATGTGTGCATGACATTTTTTATTTTTGCCTTCGATTTCGTTTTCTTGTTTAAAACGCTATGTGAAAAGAGTGTTTTTTGCAAGTAAATGCGATGCATTTAACGCACAGCACAGAACACCGCACAGTTGCTCAGCTTTGTGCGAGCTCTCACTGCGTAAATAGATAACACGCCGTATGTCTGATCAGTCAATAAAACCTTAAGTCAGCAAAAACTAAACACTACTCGGCTTGTAAGACGTATTCAAGCTGTGTTGTTTGCTAATATATTTAGCTGGTATTAAGTTATCAATCTGTGGAGTTTTTTTCTTGACAGAGGTGGGATTTTTTTGTGTCGTCTTCTCCTCTGGAACTATGGACCATAGGACAATGAAACTTTGGACTTGTGTAGAACTTGTGGATAATACTAATAACACGGATTATTTTGGCGGGGGCCATGGCGACCAGTTTCATAAAATGGCCCCCTAAATTTTTTGCTGGGGCCGTGATGGCCCCCAGATTTCATAAATTGCCCCTGGTTTTTTATGGCTGGGGGCCATTCTATGCATGTTGTAAAATACTTCATATTATTCAATAAATAACCCTTTGAAGGAAGTATTTTTGCGTTTTAATTTTTGTCACGTGTTGAACATTTCGCCAGCGAAATGCGGTTCTGGTTCAGTTTTTGAGTGTGTGTCTCCCAAGTAGAAAGTTGCGCCAGGGGAGGGGGATCCATCATGCCTTGTGTTGAAATGTGAGATTCCAAGAATATCTTTTTATATTTGGTCTTACAAAGTTAAAAAATGTATTATTACTTTCAAGTACAAGTGCTCATTCAGCTTTTAACGGTATGTCAAATTTGGTAGAAGGCTGCTCCAGAGGTTATTCAACATGGCTTTGAAGTGGGGGATTTCCAAAAATATCGTGTTTTTTGCGATTATTAATGGTAGAGGATATGGCTAAATTTAAAACGATAAATTTATCTACTTCACTTACTAATGAATCGATTTGAAACATCGCGGATATGGTTCCTTGGTAGAGAAGATTATGTGCTATTCTTTAAATTCATCGATTTCGAATTTTTGTATGTTTGTTCTTAAGAAGTGCCAAATATTGTTATGACTTTTAATAGTATGTCTCCTCGTTCAGTGTTTTACTTTTTGTTTTTCAAAGTTTAGTTGGTGGAAGTTGACCCAGGAGTCAGCCAACTTGACATATATTTTAAAAAATATTTCTGGATGTTGTTGTTTTATACCTACATGGAAAATATTTTTCTACATGTGAATACATTTTGTGAATAGTTTTTTCAGCTGGTCTCCAAGTAACTCCTACATTATTTGACTTTATTAGCGGTATAGAGAATGGTTTGATATCGCTGGAATCGCAAAAATTTCTGCCCTGGACCTCAAAGGTCAACTGCTATTTTCACTTCAAAATGGTTCTGCAAAACTCATCCAGACTATATGTAACAGGAGTGTCAAGAGAGTAATAAGAGAAAGAGTAATAAGTATCGACAGAACCAGAAAATATGTGATTTTGACTTCAAAGTGAAAGTCTAAGTGAGGTCAAAATATTTTTCTGAAATATTTATCACGGAACCACCAAGGGATAGGGTTTATATCTGTGTTCGAAAACATATATTTGGCCTAAATCTTACCTTGACGCTCGAAGTCATACTCTGAAAGACTTAAGTGATTTCGAGACCAATTTCAGCCAAAATTTCGGGCAAAATCACGTCACATAAAAGTAGCTTCGTTACCTTGACCTTGGCTTTCAGGGCCAAACCCGGAAGTTGACCGTGGTCTCGAAGATCAAATAGTTGTATAGATAGATCGATTTTCAGCCTATTTTCTCTCATTGGGGCTGGTGCACGTTAAATAAGACACCTTTCGAAACCTAAACCCCACACTGACAGTTGCCTGATTCCGAAACCCGTTAAAGATTTATCTTATTTAGAACTATAAGGGCTATGTGACTTGGCTGACGACTACTTTTTAATTTCAAGGTCACACTCTAAGACTGGATGTTGACTGTTATCTCCAAAACTTTAAAGGTATAGCGATTTATTTCCGATCCGACTGGGTTAAAACACCTTAGGTAAAATATCTCGGTGACCTGGAATTTTACCTTCAAGCTTTGGGGCTAATTTTCAGTCAGCTGGGCTTGAACGACATTGCATAGGGGATACCACAGTGACATTGACCTTTCTGTCAAGATCGAGACACTAACCGTAAAAGTGACTACAATTTCGCATGTAACGAGAGGTGGAACGATTTTGAGCTCATTCTGGTTACATACTGGTTGTGTTTGATAGACCTTAAATCATAGCTAGAATGGCAATATTCTTACTTTGGTGTGGTTTTGAGATCGATTTAATATCTAAAATTAACACCAGATATTCGTGTTTCGATATAGCGATTTCGCAAGCATGGATTTTGGCCGGGGGAGTTATACCGTCACTGATGGCTCTTGTATTTAAATGCCCAGTCGTGTTAGTTTTTGAAATTGTTAAAAATGTAAAACAAATTGGACTTTGTCAAAATTCACATTGAGTTCATGTTATTGTAAAAGTGATTTTCAGTTCCAGTTTCTTCAAAAACTTCATCCTGGTCCTGGTCCTGTTATAGCTACACTCTAGTTCTTGTGTTATTATATTTTTGCACAAATAATAATATATAACAAGTAACAAAAAGTGGGGATATACCAGGAGGCATAACATTCAACACACCATCTGTTCCTTTTATCTTCAGATACTTAAACAAAAGCGTGAAAATAAGCTCGAATGCTATTTCCGATAGAGTTCATGTCAGACTCTTATTTTTTTCAAACGTCGGTTTTCAAAATAATCTTCCAGAACCTTCTAAGAGGGTGCGGGCAGTATGATCTCTCCTGGATCACCCATTAGTATTATTTACTCTGTCGTGTTTCTTCACTATTTTTGATAATCATTTGCAAGAATATTTAAAATATTTGCAATTTACTTCACAGGTGGATGGCAGTCACCGGGGTAGCTCTGAAGCTATGTGCATTGCGAGCAATGTAATTAAAATTCACAAAACACTGTTTATATGCGGACTGTGTCAGAAACAAGCAAAGCGTTCCGACAATATAAAATCGCACATTAGAATGGTACATCTAGGCCTTCGGAATCACAAATGTGCATACTGCGGCGCACTCTTTGGACAAAAATGTAATCGGGTCACACACGAAAAAACATGCCCAAAACGTCTGCGGCCACAGAATACAGGCATAAAACCGTAGGTTTGTACAGTGAAATTTTTTGTTACTTAAATTATAGTTTTCCGTAGTCAAATTTTACCTTGTTGCATTTGCTGTTTTGTTTATTTTTATCACGAAATTTGTTGTGTAACTTTGTAAATATATTTTGAAGCATAATTTGGTGTGGTTAACGTAGAAAAGTTTTGTGGAAATGTTTTAATGTGTGATTTCCCGGTCGTAAACTGTGTGTAAATAAGTGTCTTTTGATAAAATCTTATTTGTAAAAGCATCAGCTCTTCGAATTATTCAATTCAATTTCTTGAGACACTGTGTTAGTAATTTTTGTTCAATAAAGCAAATGTTGAGAAATTGGTAAATTAACACCCGCTGAAACTTTCGGCCATCCCTTCAAAAAACTTTCTCTGCCCAATTGTGATATATATATATATCTATATATATGTAAACACACATATACATATATATATATATATATATATATATATATATATATATATATATATATATATATATATATATATATATATATATATGTGTGTGTGTGTGTGTGTGTGTGTGTTTGTGTGTCACCAAACCCATGAGAACGTAAAATGGAGTAGAGAAGAAAAATGTAGCTAGAAGACTAACTATATCAAAAGGTTTGATCTACCAGCTTTGATTTGATTACAATCAAACTTGATTTAAGTAGCGATACGTTTTGATAATTCTGTAAGTTAATTCCAGAGTCATTCTCACTATCAGTTTTGAATGGAGTGTTTTTAAATATTATAAGAATGTTCTTTAGGCTATCTTTTCTTTAAAAAGTTTTTTTTTTGGCGATCTGCCAGAAATGGGACAAAGTGTGGGATTCAGTGTTTGTAACTGGTTCTTTTATTGATAGAAGTACAAGGTAAGACTTCCCATGAAAGTTACCAAAGATGGATCAGTTTTAGTAACCACTTTGCAAAATGCTTCTACCATGATTTATGGAATTGCTTACATCTTCCCGGTTGGTTCCCTGTTGAAAAAATTATTTTTGGCGGACGCACAAGATATCGGCTGGTTAAAATGTAACTAGACAGTCTGGTTGAGATTCCTGAATACCTCAAAAACGATGAAGCCAGCAGTCACAGAAATGTTAACGCATTCCGGCAACAAAAATCCTTTTCTTGATCGATTTTCGCATCGATCTGAAATCCCATATAATATTTCAGTTATCACAAAAAATTAGCCGAAAGGTTATGCAGTCATTAAAAAATATAATCCAAATGTATCAGATCATAATACTGTGTTTAAAATTATCTCACTGAAAATTTTAACCTTGAAAATTCATTTAAAAGTAAAGTTGACGAGTTTTGGGTTGTAAGATTGGCCAGGTCCGAACCGGCGACCATTTAGATCACCGATAACTCGGCTTTCTCAAAAAACGCGTCAGAAACTCGCCAAACTAAGTTTTTTTTTACACACGACTTTTTACAGCTCCACAGAACAAAAACACACTTTGTTTGTGGTATTCGAATTTGCTGAAAATACACTGACAAGACACTGGTTCGATTGTTCAGTTATTGTTCTCTAATGATTATTTGTAGATGTGGTCATAGATTTCGAATTTTAAGTCTTATCTTTCTTTGTATTCTGAAGAAGCAACATTTTGGAGACCCATATGCTATTTCAATGAATTAAGTTGAAACTACTCACAAAAATATTATTCTCTTTAAGTTGCCACTAACCTCAGTTTATGCACAATTCTTTTGCATTCAAAAATGGTGCCTGAAAGTATATACTGATATAAAATGTAAATAATTTAATGTTGCTTTGCGTTGAAAACATAAATTTGAAAATGACAAATTATTAAACCAACATGATGTCTGCACTATTCATATCTATGATGTAACAAAATATTGAATTTTAAAACCAATATATCAAATGGTGTGCATTGACAACTTCTGGAGGAATTTTCAAAGGGTTAAAATATTTAGTGCTGCGACTGGCGTTGATTTCTCAACCTGCCTGGTATGACGAGGACAAACGGGCTTAATCTCATCGCCGTCCGTTTCAGTGAGATTTAATAGCCATATTTACTTAAACTAAAAAAATTTTTTCTGCTGTTCATAAAATTAGAAGAAGTGTTCTATTAAACTAAATAATCCTCAAATTCAGGCTGAATTAAGTATTGTTCAAGGAAAGCATGTTTTAGAATTTGCGTATTTATTCTCAGAAATAAAGGAATTAATTGGGGAAAAATCCTTAAATTTAGTTTATTATTTCCTCCTTTAAATTTCCAAGGCATTGTTTGTTTGATTGGGTGGCCCATAAAATGAGACTGTATCAACCAAGAATCGCACACGGACTGCGGCACTTCATCAAACAGGTAGATGGCACATTAAAGAGTATAATGTAGTACTCGATAACTTATATTTGGCATGTTTTTGCAGAAACATCTTTTTGACGTTTAAAGAAAAAAACCTTTTGCATTGCAAAATCAAATTAAAAGTGAGTATACGTTATACTCCTAGTAGAAATCTATGTAAACAGGAATCAACAAAGATTAATACTGGTAATATTGAATTTTGCAGAGAAGGTGAGCGATATTAACGGATCTTAAGTGTGTGCACCTGCAAGGCCCTAGCTCCGACTAGCTCTGACTTGTGTAACATCATACAAGGAATGAAACATAAAATTGAACAGCACATCGTAATTGGCAAAACTGAAAATGTGTTCTTTTAATGTGAAAGCAGCACTTTCACCGCTTATTCCAGCCTTATTTACAAATTAGGCGTCCCGCAACTTAGTCCTAGATGACTCTTGCGGTCTTCTTATGACCGCAAGAGTCATAGTTCCTATAATAGGAAATGTCATTGATGTCAATTTTCAAATCTCGGCGCACGAATGGGGCCAACGGTATTATTTTAGAAAGGGTGCATAACATAAATGGCCCAATTATAAATTATGGCGCACAAGTTTTATGGTCAGATAGCTCCGAGTAGCTCTGACTTGTACAACATCGTACATCTCTCTGTCAGAGCTACGAAGCCTTCCGTTGTTCCGCTAATAGGGGTCGACTTCATATGTTCTGGGGCACGAATCCTGAAGCTGAGACATTAGAAATATTACGCTATTTGATGGTACTTATCATTATCTATAAATATATATAAAAACTTTACCTCTTTGCGAGATAGTTTGGTTGAAATATTCAATAAATCCAACTTTTTTCATGCATCTTTTTACTGCTTTTTTTTTTTTTTTTTTTACAAAATGGCTGCCACTTGTAGAATCTACGCATGCTTAATTAATTAGCTAAAAAGCAATTTGATTGGCTTAGAGAGATCACTTCTTGTCTCTTTCTCGTTTATAGCGTGTGTCGATCGTGGCAATAACAAGTTCTAGCTCACTGGGAAACGCGCCGTACGTTCCGCGAACATAGGGTTTAAAATGGTTAACTGTATGCTGTGCTTGCAGATCTCAAGGGATCCCCTTGGATATTTTTATTTTCCTATGAAATAGCTCTTTGTAGATAAAATTCGATTCCAAGCATGCATTACGTATGCATGCATGCATGGCATAATGTGTACATGCATGATTCGTTTGTTGATTAAAAATTGCATTTTATTTAATATAAGTTCGAACCCTATTTTAGGGTTCGAACCCTGTCAAAACGAATCGAATATTCGAATGTAAGGCACACCACTAGTTTGCTTTTAGCAAACTTTGATTGATTGATTCAGTGGTTTTTGCGCAATAACTCTCGTGTTTTGAACGCGATCACCTAATAGTTTGGTATATGGCAAATACATGATTTTACACATGTTTTCTGTTATGCGCGAAGTAAAATGTTGTGATTCATGAAAATTGCAGGCCAAGATATTCTTTTCGGGCAGGATTTTCGAGCGTAGTTGTAAATCGCCATTTTATTCTCTCATCCCGAAATATCAATATTTTAAATGCAAACTGTAAGATATATCAACTCGCTTTCCAAAACGACAACTAACAGCTATAAGGATTACATGTGAGCATAAACCTGATATTTATATGTGTATACTGTCAGTTTGCTTATAGCACATCACTATTTTGCATTCGAAAACTAGTGGCAGTTGTCGGGGGGTTGGGCAAAAAATATCATTTCCGGGATAATAGCTGTTTTCGGGAGGTGGCGAAACGACAGGGACTGGCGGATTTTATCTAAGTTACTGGTATGATTTGTTGTTCAAGAGGAAAGTTAAAAAGATAGCCAGATTGATCAGCTGTTTTTTTGTTGACGTCGCCATCTTGGTTCTGCGAAATCGTTTGAATCGCAGTTGGTGATTGATTCACGTGCAGACCGTAGCCATCTTGGTTCTGTGACATCGTTTGTAACATTGTTGGTGATTGGTTAACGTTCAGGCCGAAATTTTATTTTCGAACGTGTATTGTTTACGAGTAGCTTAGAAACACAATTTATACTTTTGTGTATTTTATTTTCCGTACATTAGGGAGTTGCTGTGTTTTGTATCAGTAATGTTTAGTTTGACTTGCTCTGTCAGTGGTATGTATTTGTTTTGTGTAATTTGAGGGATATTTCCTTGGACAAACTTGTACAATGTGACTGCCACTTTTGACAACCAGACAAGCTTATTCATAGATTCACTAGATCTCGGCTGGTCACAGTGTCCCTGGACATTCTTGTTAAGCTTATCTTTGCCATTTTTTTTTTTTTGGCGTTTTATTTCAAGCGGTTTGTTTTACGGTTTTTTGCCCGATTTTCCATACGTTTTTTTTGGTCAGTGGGTGCTGGCAACACTGGAATGGCTCTAGTCCTAGATGACTTGCGGTCTTCCTATGACAGCAAGAGCATAGTTCCTACAATAGGAAATGTCATTGATGTCAATTTTCAAATCTGGGCGCACGACTGGGGCCAACGGCTTTATTTTAGAAAGGGTGCATCACATAAATGGCCCAATTACAAATAATCGCGCACAAGTTTTATGGTCAGATAACAATTTTTTACTGAGAAAAATATGTGTTTTCTTGAGATCAGGGTATCGAATCCTTCATTATGGCCCACAACAACAGTGAATCCACAGTTGCAAAACCACGCTTTACTCTAGTTTGGGAGTTTCGCTGAGGTCGAAAATAATGCGTCAGGGTACTTCTTAGTGTGCTTTTAAATAAAAAGTCTGCCAATTCGAGCCTCGGTGTCCTTGAACGTGCGCCGAAAGATCCAGAGCCTCGAAAATTGAGATCAGTGGCCATTTCTATTGCAAGAACTGTGACCCTTTCTGTCCTAGGAAGACAGAAAGGGTCCGCTGGGACTAGAATGGCTCAATAGCTCCACGTTGGTGAAATGAAGAAGAACATCTGCTGTGGCTGAAAACAATTTTCGTTTGTGAAGTATCAAAAAATTAGGGATGGCGATATTTATCGATACAGCGATATATCGCGATACTTTTTTTCACGATACGTATCGCAATACGAATTTTGAAATATATATTTTTCGATATTTTCCACTGTATGTTTAATTGGATAATTTTGCAGTGAATTTATAACAAGTGATATCTGCAATGCTGCCGTTCGTCATTTTACGCACCATATTTTGCTGCTTTTGGTTTCAGATATATTTTCACGATTTTTTAGTCCCTCGCCGCCGCTTGGCCGGTTTGGGGGACTAGAGTTTTCGGGTCTGTCACTCCGTCCGTCTGTCGATACCTTTTTGTTAGCATACTAAAGCATGCATTTCTCTACCGATTGTTAAGATATTTATATGTAGGTAGCATTGGAACCGACAAGGGTCGCTATTGTAAATGAGCCATGTCGGCCAAGGGACATTGGCCCAGTTGGACTCCACCAATTTTTACAATCCTTGCTCACTTGAATGAGTTAGTTAGCACACTCAATTTACACTTCTGGATAGATTTTTGAGGTACTATTCGAAATATAGGTGGTATTGAAACCAGCAAGGGTCGGTATTGTAAATGAGCCATTGCGGCCGTGGATATTTGAGTCAATACTTTTAACCATTGTTTGAGACTACCTATCAGTGTTTAAGACAGAATAAAATCAACTAGACGGTCATAGACCGGGGTATCATCCGTGCTGATAGCAATGCCATGAACAAGTGCCTCAGTGAAATTCAAAGTCTCGCCATTTTTCCAATTTTTGCTGAAATTCAAAATAACCCCCCTATGCACAGCTGTTGTGTGTGGTCTTTCTATGTGCAAGCGAACAAGTAAATAGCTTCAATGGTAACGGAGATATAGCGCGTACAAACAGCGAAAAAAGTGGCGATAGACGGACAGACAGACGGGCCAGTGTTCGCGGTAGGGTTTTGAAAAAATGCGTCCATGGACGCAAGGGGGTAGAAAAAAACTGCATCCCGGGCTGCAAGGCGGTCCGAAAAACTGCGTCCCGCTCTGAAAACTGCGCAAATACGCAAAAAACTGCGTTAGCGCGAACACTGAACAGACGGACAATATGAAAACAATATCACTCCGTTGCACGGGTGATAAATACTGGGATTGTACGCCGGCGGGGGACATAGTCAGTTTCACTGACCTACTTGTTTATGTAAATTTCTGACATAACGGGCGAATTGTAGTGTGATAGCACATCGATTATCTTTATTGGATAAGAACTGATTGGATAATTGAATGATAACTTAAATAGGAACATACTGGATATTGTTTAAATTCTGCCAGCAAAACAATGTGACTGGAAAGAAATTTCAAAAAAAAAAAAAAAAAAAGCAAATCCGAACCGACCGGAGCTTCTGCACTGAGCATTCTACTCGGTGACGTGTTCGTTACGAAAATAGAGCCACCAAAACCCCTCCTAGATATACTGAAGGAGGAGCTGGAATGTTTTCAGAAGTCACCCGTTGATATGAACACAGCACCTCTGAAGTGGTGGAAACACAATGGTACAAAAATACCCAATTTTGCAAGATACGCCAGAACCCTCTCGTGCACACAGGCGACGAGAGTTCCTAGTGAACTAGTTTTTTCAACGGCAGGTGACGTCATAACCAAAGAAAGGTCCCAGCTGTGTGACGACCGAGTGGGCATGCTTATTTTTTTTTTTTTTTGAAGAACGTGTGGCATTTTTTTATTAAACATCCGAGTAGATATGTGTTGTTTCAATTTTAATACAGGACTGTTGGTGTTTCAGGTTAAAAATATATCAATAAGACGTTTAAGTTTAGAAACTCAATCAAACAGACGGGCTTATAGTTCTTAAAATTCAGTTTACTCTAGTTAGTCCCCAACCGGGGGCTTTGGCCCCCGGAGGGGAGCTATTGGTTTGGGTGCTGTCCTTCTATCGGTTCGTCACTTTTTGATGCATTGTTTTGTCGACGCCGTATCTCTTCAACTAAAAGGCGGATTGATTTGATATTTCACCGACTGAGCATATATATCATGTAGATGTGCAACGGCGTATTAATTTTGAAATCGACGAAAAATTGATGAAATGGGAAGTTGTCAAAAATGTGACATTACTGGCTGGAACTCAGCGATAAGGCGGTATTTTGTCGACGCCGTATCTCTTCAACTATAAGGCGAACTGATAGCACCCCCCCCCCCCAGAGGGGATCTATTGGTTTGGGTGTTAAAATGCCTGATAAAGCCATGAAACCGTCTCATTTTTCACTTTTTAAGAATTTTAAAATGTCGCGATATGTATCACGATACACAACCAATACCGCGATACGTATCGCGATACAGAATGCTACAAAAAATACGTAATAAGTCGGTCGAAAGGACTGCCAAATTTGCACCTGGCTTATATAGTGGAGTTAGAACCTAGCAGTTTGTTGTCAGCAGTTATGATTTTTATTATTCATTGCAATCAGTTTTATCTCTTCCACCTCAAAGCCTGTTCACTGTGAAGAATCGTAATGGTGAGCCGATCCAGCAGTACCGAGCCGACCTCCTGGAGTGAATTCTACCAATAACTTGGCCACATCCTGGAAACAATCCGATTTTTTCTATTAACACATTGTAACACTTTCCAGTGAGGTCAACTTGGGGAAACTCTGCACAGTGGCCAGGACTCTGCAAAACTACTGTCTGAAAGCATTTATTTATGACATTCCTGTGCCTGTCGCTTCCCCAAGAGCGTCGCAGTGGTTGAATGTCAGTATCTTTTTTGTACAGAATTTGCCCAGATGGCCTAGATTATTTGGAGAATTCCTGACCTGATCCACTTTAATTCAAATTTAATTAGGTAACACCGACATTATCGAGAAGCACGAGAATGTAATTGGGCTTTTATGATCCCAGCTGCGGGATTCCCCGATAACTTCTTAAATTTGACCCAGTTTTAAGAAATCATTACACGTAAACCAACGAATAATTCACAGCCATTTTTTGTGTAAAATTATATTTATGCAATAACTTTTCTATATTGGCTTCACAAGTATATGATACTTGTACTGCAAATTTACTTTTGTCTTTACTCTTTTCTTGTTTGTATACTACCAGGAAATAAAGCTGAGGTCTGGGGACACCGTCACCCTGGAAATACCTTTTAGTTATCATTTTCCAGATGCAAATTGCGGCGTGTGCAGTTTCTCTAGAATAGATCGTGTGTTGTTTAAAATGGTCTGTATTTCTGTGTACAGGAGCAATCATGGTCATTCAAGCAGAGCAGAACCGAGTGAAGCACATACTCACAACAGCACTGCCCTTGTTGTGTAAAAATGGATTGAGCTTCTCCTCTGAATTTTGTATCGAAGCTCTGATCGGTATCACATTAGACAAAAATGATGTTTTTCTTGTGAACATCAAAGAAACGATTCACACTGACCACGGCACCGGGTCGGCGTCGAAGGCCGTCGATATTAGCGTGTCGAACGTGTCTCCTGGTGCCAGCGGTTCAGCTAAAACGCAAGGGAGAAAGAGGAGACTGTCCGGAAATGCTGTACGAGGGGATTTAGACGAGGAACGTGATGGTGACGTTCTAGAAGGTTTGTACTGGGCATAGGTTGTTTAATTCAGTGATATTCATTGAGTTATTTTAGGCTACAGTCTAAGTTAGTCACTTTTGATATATTGATCACATATTGAGCACACAACAGTGTGTGTACGTTGGTTCCAGACATGTTAAAAAAAATGCCACAGAATGGCTACGTCGTCTTCAAACTTTGCAACGGATTATTCGATGAGTGTCTTTTGCGTTGAAAAGTAATTTCGACGAGATAAATAGTACTCCGAATATTTGCTCTCGTTGCACTGAACCTGGTTGAATACTTAAATACTTAATGAAAAAAAAAACAACCGACTTTTGAATTGTACCCTAAAGCAAATAATCAGCTAAAAATAGAAGAATTAGCTGAAATATTTGTCATTTCTTTTCAGGACAAGTTACGAGAAAGCGAAAGAAAAAAGACAGTGATTCATCTGCCGTTGATACATTAAATTTCACAGACGAAAACAGATTGGACGAATCTCTTAATGTTGAAAGCTTGATACAAACTGAATCTACAAACCGGGCACAGCACAGTGACTCTTCATGCAGTGCGCCTGCCGAACCGCCGTGTCACAGGACTCTGGACAAGGAGTCGTTACCTTGCGCTGTGACAGTGAAAGACGAGCCCGTGGAGGAGGAGGATTTCTCATTGGCAGTTAGCCACACCTCAGACGGGCGCAGTTTCGATGCGATCAATGATGGGGTGTATGGTGAGCAAGGTACTGGATATAGTGATTTAGATGCCCCAGGGACGAGTACAGTCGACTTAAATGAATTGCCCGCAGGGACTACTCCCTACCCAGTGCAGATGTTGCCCAGTGTGAGTGACCAGCTTAGTGGAGACCAGTCACAGCTTGCAAACTCTTCGAAGGTGGGTTCATTATTAATTTTTAGATTTGATTATCTGCAGTGTTTTTCGTCTGGATGGTATTCATAAAAATGCAGGGTCAGACGTAAAATTAACAATAAAGAATGGAATTGTGTTGCCTGTTGTGCATGTTTCGTCTACTATTTCTCAAGTTTTGGTTTTAATTTTTTAATAGATGAATTTTTCACACAAAAAGGTTGGCTACGATTCAGAATTTTTGCAACTGTTTTATCACTCTGCGAACCAAAATAAAAATAGAACGTAAAATATGCTTTGATTTGTTCTTCATTCTTGCATCAGTGTTAAGTTTCTGATATTACGCTCTGATTCCGCTTAATGAGTGCCATCCTTGACTGTTTTGCTTATAAAAAAACCGAGTGACATTCAAATGCTTGTCAAGGTAAGTGCTAGAACCGATCTGTAAGCATCCGATATAGTTAAACTGTTTGTGTTACTCTCCAGTGGTAGTTAAGCATGAACTTAATGTAAACAGAAAGGATTCTTTCTCCCTGTGATGAAGTTAAAATCCAGATCTTAAGGCTTAACGTATTTCTGCACACCGGATAATGACAATTTGTCGTAACAGACATGAGAACCGGAGTGGTATTCTGCCTTGTCCTTATATTTCAGGACGTCCTTATTGTTGAGATTAGATGGTTCATCCTTAATTTTTATCCTTATTTTTAAAAGACTTTGTTAAGTTTGAGGATAGAGCAGAATAGCTTTATTATCCTTATTTTTAAAAATAAGGACATCCTTAAAATTAAGGACAGAGCAGAATACCACTCCTGTCCTCCTTTTCAGCGTTTTCCGCCTTTTTGGGAGCACCCCCCCCCTCCCACCGACCCTCCCCCCCCCCCTCCCACCGACCCCCCTCTAATGGTTTGTCGCACTTTTGGCGCTTAATAAAATTTCCGCTTTTTTTGGGCCCTGCGCGTTCTCATGTCTGTCTTAAGCAGTAGAAAAAGCCGAAGAACACGGAATCACTTCTATGACACATGCGTTCCGTGTTCTTCGAATTCTGCCGAACACCATTAGCTACGATCACAAGTTAGTGCGAGTGCACAATTGTGAACGAGTACACACTGTGAGTACGTTTCGATTGATATGTGAAACGGTTGCAGTAGGCTTTCGGGAAACGGATTCCACCCTCCTTACTGTTGTGTATGGAGCTGTGTATTGCCCTGTTCTTGGGAAATTGACGAGTGCAGTCGATATAAACCGACACACAGAGATTTTATGTGTTCAGTGAAAAATATTAAAAACACAAAAGTATACAAACACTTAGGCATGTGCCTGTAGGAAAGTAACACAGACACAAGGAAACGCCAGCTGAAACTCAAACTCAGAAACTCAAAGCTGAAAATTAGTAATTATAAAATTATTTTGCCAGAGGAACAAACAGTTGAGATCATTATCCAGTGGGTCTTTGGCAATACAGATCACCAATTTTCAAATCTGTGAATATACCTGCAGTGATACTATTTTTCGAAGGGGAAGTATTTTAGCACAGCTTTCACAGAGCTTGTTCCTCAATATTTTGCCGAGATAATACATACTAATAAAAAGTAAGGAATCCGGGTCAAAATGGCCCGGTCCAAAATGGCCCGAAAAGTGCTAGAGCCTTATATTTTACTCAATGTTGCTTGTTTGTCACGTTCCGTTATATCTATTTCAATCAGTGCTACTCGATTTCCATTCACAGCTACTCGATTTCAAATCAGTACTACTACTCGGCCTTCAAACGAACATCCTTTCTATTGCATAATGTGTCAAAGCTGTCGTCGACTTAGGGTGTCGTTAATCCTTTTGTATGCCCAAACTGCAAAAACCTCGGGCTCTTTAATACCCGAAGTAGTGATAAGATGTGGTAATCCGGATTACGTCCAAGCATATATAAAAATGGGTGTTTTGACCGATTCAAACACAACTCATAGATGGATATAAAGATATTTGTCAGTAATAAAGGAGGTCAGAAAATTGGATGCAGTGGATTCATGTATACAAAGTGGAAAGATTAAGCAGAAAGGTACAAGACGGATGACGAATTTAGAATGTTTTGCGCCAAGCTTGACGCATTGGTATTTTTGCCGCTCGATGACGTTACCGCAGGATTTGAGCTGTTACGCGCAAACGCGCCGCCGGAGGCCGAACCACTAGTAGATTACTTCGCACAAACGTACGTTATCGGAAGGTATCGCAGAGCCCAAGCTCCACGCGCAGATAAGGAGCCGGTTTGCGTTCACATGCATCGTATGCCGCCGAGATTTCCATCAGCAATTTGGAATGTGCATGATGCCACATTGAATGACGAGCCCCGAGCTAATAACCAGTGCGAAGGATTCAACAATCGCTTTTTCAAATTAGTTGTACACAACCATCCAGCTATCTGAAAATTCGTCACTGTGATAAAGCGCGAAGACTGCGATGTCCGCGCAGCAATCCAGCAGGATTTGCGCGGAGAACCTCCCACAAAACGAACCCGAAAGCCGTATGTGGCACTACAGAAACGACTGAAAACTCTCTGCAAAGACCGTGCAGAAGGCCGCAAGACCATAGCAGAACTTCTCCAGGGCATTGCGCACAATCTACGGTGGAGACCTGTAAATCGGGAGAATCAAGAGGCGGATGAGTGATTTCTTGTTTCTGGGAAATTGAAAAGGCTTAAGCCAATGATCATATGGATTCTTTAACTTATGTGCACTCTATAAATGATTCTGTATTAATGAGATGGTGCCATTTTGGGCAGTGCCATTTTGCCCCCCTTATACTTTTGGAGGGCCATTTTAGACCGGGCCATTCTGACCCCTCTTGCACTTTTTCGGGCCATTTTGACCGGACCATTTTGGACCGGGCCATTTTGACCGGATACCAAGGGTAATACAAAATGACACATAGTTGTATCACTTTCAAATAATGTTTTAGCCCCTAAAGCGGGGCATTCCCCCTGAACAGAGACAACAGGTTTGGCTATCGTCCTTCCAGTGGGGCTGTTACTCCAAACCTAATGAGCCGTTTTCAAATATATTTGGTATATAGATGATCTATCATAGTAGGTAGGTGCACGT
The DNA here is from genome assembly GCA_949752745.1 of Protula sp. h YS-2021. Taxonomy (NCBI): domain Eukaryota; kingdom Metazoa; phylum Annelida; class Polychaeta; order Sabellida; family Serpulidae; genus Protula; species Protula sp. h YS-2021. Next base: position 26,864,555 of record OX457024.1, read on the forward strand.
TATTTTTGTTTTGACCTTTGATTGAAGGAAACCTGTAACAGTAACAAGCAACTAGATCTCAGGGGGAGGGGTGTATGCATTCTGCAATAAAGAAATAATTGAAAGGGAAACCTGAGGAGTCCCGATGTTTATCTGAGTTTACACTTTATACAATGAAGTAACAGTAGATAGGGACTCTCAAGGTCTAAGCGATCCGTAACTCAAAACTGTTTGTTATAACCATATGCCGCAATCCTTAAAGCCCCCCCCCCCCCCCCCCGAAAGAAATAAGCTACCTAGTGAACAAAGTACCAGTTTTAAAGTTCTAGATGATTTGTATGCGCACAAGACACAAAGGGGGAACCAGATAGTTAATGTAAAGGAAAGGAATAAAACAAATTTCGAAGCATCATAAATTTTCAATATGAACGATAATCTCCGTTCATTCTGATACTCTATGCACTCAGTGAACTTATTTCTTGATTTAAACAGTAAAGTCTGATATCCGTGAAGATAAGCGACCATTGTCCCTTGCAACATGGAATTCAGAAAGCAACATACACACTGACCATTTTCCCGGAATTATTCCTTCACAGGATTCGAACATAGAATTTTATTTCAATACTACCGTTATCCAAACACTTAATATATCCCGAAGAAATGAGGATTCTGACGGGAATTAGAGAAACCGTGATGTAATGATGACTGTAAATGCAAAGTAGTACTTTGGAAAAATTTGTCTCGAAGGTACAGGATTCTACAAGAAACCACACAAACCATTGTTCAATGATGACAACAAGTAAGTAATCTTTCCGGATAGTGTTCAGAGTCTGAAAGACTCCATGCAATTCTACGCTTAAGAATTGAATGAATAAAACAGTAGCGCAAGAATAGATCATTCCTGAAGAAAACCTGGGGAATGACCGGAAGATACCCGGTAAAAATCCCTTTGGCTCTTTACGTCACTTGATAACTAGCAATGATGCCGTCACCGATCCGAAAGAAATATCCGATACTTTAAATGAAACTTTTAACATATCTCACCACCCTGTAGTCGCAAGAAAAGGTTCATGATTTGGTTGGATTCTGTGTCAGTGCTACAAGCAATTGAGAACTTAATAAGTAGCAAACAGTAGAACTAGATAGCAAGAGATAACGAAAGAGATACTGTAAAGGCTGTTTGGGTTCCAAGCCTAGTGGAGAGTCTAGAAAACAGGGCAACCTACAGAACTGAACAAGAAGCGCTAATAAAGAGCTGTTCAGACTTTCTTATTCCATGTGCAGACTTTAATACAATTTTTGCTCTGTCTCTTCTGCCCCGCCCTCCCTCCTTGTGCTTGCCGATTTTATTCTCACATACATATACCGTGTTCACTCGAGCTTACCATTTAATAAACTACAGTATGAATTTATTGTCCTAAATTAGTCGTTTTCAATTCGAAGACGTTTTAGATTAAACCCAAAGATTTGACACATTATGGCCAGTCCAATGGTCCACATGCTACTTAAGATGACTCGCTCAATTCTGACTGATGAAACCGGAATATACCTTTGAAATGTAAAAGTACTCAACCACTTACCAACAATTTTAGTTTGCTAAAGCGATAACCTGTTTGCGATAGTTGACGCCCCAATTCGGAAGCTGCGAAGGTTGTAGCAAAGGTGAATCATGGGACAATAGCTTGAACATTGCTGTAAACCGGAGACAAATTCGCTGCGGGTTGCGCGAAAGAGTTGACCTTATGTGTCGTTCATCCATCCTGATCGGTCTGCGGGTAGCATGAAAGGCTGCCGATACGAAGGAGAGTTACTATGCAGGGAGACATGAAAGACCCGATATATCGGTTCACATGTGGTTCATTACATGGTAAAGCGCTGTCACATTGCGGATGAACATTATGTGAGTCAATAGCGCGGTTGTTTTGGATTGTTGTGTCGTAGTATAAATGACCATATAAACATGCGTGGCCTATGTTCTTTGCTCGAGTGAACTGATTTGTTAAGCAGACGGCTGTCTCAGGCTAACAGTCGTGCCATTGTTTGCTGACATGGTGTAGTGTTTCTCTACGTCTGGGAATAGAGGTGTTAAAGATTCAACAAGTTGGCGTGTTTGAATCGTTTCTTTGAGGTTTTCAAACACAGTAGCGCCAATAGGAAGATCAAAGCAGGCGGCTAAATTGCCGGTGTGGGACAGATTACATTTGGGGTTGCCGTATGTGAACATAGCAAACAAGGTATTTGTCGTTTGGTTGTGGTGTTCGACATTTTCCTGGCTCAGCGGCAGCTGTATTGAGGGAGCAGTCGAAACGGTGTCGTTGACTAAGATTTAGATCTATTTAGATACTGTGTTCTTTTAACAAGGGTGCTGGTGTGTCCTTGAGAAATGCCTTGAATTCTTCACCACACTCTTGACTATCTCTTCAATCAATTGACTTCGTAACGTATTGCGCGTTTTTACTGCTGGAAGCCTTGATGGCCTTGGTGCTAGAGTTTGTCCGTGGTTCTTTGCATTTTTTTGAGGGTTTGCTTTGTGTATATTTCCCAGGCATCCTGAAAATGAATCGGTGTATTCTATGTTTAAAAACTAGCGTATAGTGACGCTGCAGATGGTAAAGGGGCAGACAGAATACAGAAGTTAAACAGCATACCATAAAGTAAAGATGATCATCGTTTTTTTAAACTAATTGTGGTGATTCGTTAAAAAATCTACACATAATTTTTCGTCCTAAGAGTGTAACTTTATATATACCCTGTAAACAGTGTGCTGTTACTCATATTCTAGAGCCAATGAGCATTGGCCTGTCCCGTGGGCTTACTAGCACTAACACAATATGCCACTGGCTTATGTTAGATAAACAATAGACACTGTACAAGAAACCTACACTCGATAGCTATAAAAATGTTTTCTTCAAATATTTCAATATTGTGATTTTAGTGCCATATTTGGAGATAGACGTCTACACACGGCGTTGAGTAGTAACATTGCCACGAACAAATAAATTGCAAGCTATGTGAAATTAACCCTGGTGTTTGGCATAAAATACCCTTCCTAAATAATGTTTAGGACGATTATGCAGTGCGCAGAGCCAGACTAGAACCTGTGTCAGTCACTTGCACCTTTAAGTGGCGAAACTCCATCCAGCTTTGGGGGTGCAGGAATGGTTTATTATTATTATTATTATTATTATTATTATTATTATTATTATTATTATTGTTATTATTATTATTATTATTATACTTATTTATAATGCGGTTACAATGGATTTAATCCTAAGCGCAACATTAGCTAAAATACAAGTAATTACATACTTACTGAATAAAAGAATCATAACTTAAAAATTATACATAACAGAAGAATCAATGACTAGAAAAGTGTTTGTATACTGAATGAAATTTTGAACCCTTACCCAAAAGTTGTTAAAACTGAAATGTCTCACATCAAATCCTTACAATTATAGTGACTAGATTGGCATATCAAGCAACTAATTATAGTATGCTGGACTAAAAAGATGAGTTTTTTTATAACTTCTTGAACACTAAAATATCCTTTTCGATTCGTACTTCAAAAGGCAACGAGTTCCACAATCTCGGGGCTGCATTTTGAAATGCCCTGTCACCATAGCGCTGGTTAGTCCTATTCTCAACGAGTAGACTTTTGTCAGACGACCTGAGACGACGAGCTGGATCGTTACTTGCGGGTAGGATATGGAAATATATTTTTAATTGCCAAAAACTTATCCAAATGATTTGGTCATTCACATACAATCAAAATCACTGAACTGCAGCTCGAAGTAAACATAGGTGAACAAATGTCGTGCTATATTCTACCGCAAGGCGGTAGTCCTGCATGTGTTTGTAAATTAAATTAAACAACAGTGTTGAAGCAAAGATCCTGTAAAAGCATACATTTGTGTGCGAAAGTAACATCACTCAATTCCAACATTTTTTCTCACGGTAATGCTTATAGGTTTACCACCTGTTACAAGTACTCGTTCAATGACCATGAGCGTCATTGCCAGAACAAGGCTGTGTGTGATGTTGCTGGATGTGGCAAAGAATTCACCAGTAGTAGGAATTTAGAACAGCACAAAATAAACGCTCATGGGCCAGCCAATGCTTTTGCATGCGATGTATGCACTAAAACATTCCAAAGCAAGAGGTACCTCAGGCAGCACAAGAGTATAAAGCACACAGAACGGTATTTTGTATGTTCGGTATGTGGTAAGGAATTCAGATGGCAGAGCTCTTTGTCCAGACACGAAAAACTTCACAAGTAGTCACTCACACCAGTAGCAGGAGTCTAGAACAGCACAAAATAAACGCTCATGGGACAGCCAATGCTAGCCACTCCGAAGCGAGTGATACCTCAAGCAACACAAGAGTATAAAGCACACACAACGTTATTTTGTATGAGCGGCATGTGGTGAGGAGTTCAGAGCTCTTAGAAATGAAAAACACCTTGAAATAAAGTGCGTAAAGTAAAGTACGCATTAGTATTATTAGTTCACTTTCTTTTTTAATTTTTTTTTCTCAGTAGGAGTGATAACTTTTTAAACATTCTTAAGAAACCAAAATTAGCGTTTGCAGTTTGCTGTCAATTTTGCATAGTGAAAACAGTGTCTTCGTCAGTGAGTGATCGGATATGTATCTGCCCACGCCTCTCTTTCACGCGTTCCTACCTCCTAAACGCACTAAAAACAAAACCATTTTGGCTTGTTGTGAGTGTCAAAGTAGCGGTCCCTGTAAAATAATATGACGGGGGGGGGGGGGGGGGGAGAAATGTCTCGGGGTAATTGTCCTAGACCCTTTTAGAATATACACTATTTTACTTAATATGGGATTTTAACAGCAAAATTATATTCCTTTGTGGTCACTAACCAAAAATGGCACAACGTAACCTGCACTCGATTGAGTTATTTAACTAACCTTCTCGTTGAAGACCATGGTATTGTGAAAGCGAAGATTTGTCTGGCACGTGCAATTCTTGCTACGTGGCAGCGAAAGCATCCTGAGAAAGAATAACGAAATTAGCAAGGTAGCTGGAAATTATTATCCCCCACAGCAAGATATTTATGAAAATGTTATCTTTTAAAAAGCCTCCAAACTTAAACATATTTTTAAGCATATTTTTAATTTAATGTCGACCTGGCCATATTCGTTAAGTATTTGGGGAGTACGACATCTGCACTAGACAATGGTTATACACCTATGTGACAGTGTTTTACAAATTACTTGGATTGTGGCATCGTTTTAAATAAAAGCTTCCCACTGATCAGCAGATATCCTCAAACCATCAGGTGTGTTCTGGTTAATTCATGAGATAATCCTTCTGCACTCAAATTCGGACATTGTAGCACACAGTGAACGAACTGTTATTTCACATTATTAATTTTTAAGAAAGGAACTTGATTAGGAAAGGGTCTTGGCTGTTCGGAACGAAGCTGCATTAGACTCATGAGAACATACAGGATAGTACTGAGAAATAGTCCAAATGGTATAATACACGTTTGAAAATTAAGAAAAGTGAGAATTATAAATAAATAATAAAAACAACAAATAGGCATAAACAATTTATGTAGGCGAACGTCTGAAATTTGACAGTTTGGTAGCCCGGGCTGTCGCTGTTTTCCATCCCTGGCTATAGATATATACATTGAAATAAAGAAGTATTTAATTAAATTGTGATTATCTGCGATTGAAATCAAATAATTTTAATTGAATGTTATAAATCTGTATCCCCCCTGTGGGGTGGGGTGGGGGGGGGGGGGAATCTTAAGAATACACCCACTGCGTTCTGTTACGTGCATGGCATACGAGGCGACTAATTGAAATTTCTTTCTTTCTAACTCTTCTTTTACTATTTCCTCATTCTTCCTTCTTTTTTCCCACTTGTTTCTTTAGCAGTGCGTCCTAATATACTCATCCTAGTTGGTGAATGGGACGTTAAACACTAAACAAACAGATAATTTCACACACCTACATTTAAGTATATCTTTAATTAAATTAGAAATATCAAGAATTCTGTTAAAATGTGAAATGCGGACAACATAGTTATTAAACAAAAATCTTTATTAGTAGAGATCTGTGTTTAATGTTAACTCAAGTGGGTCACGAAATTTTTATTTTAGTAAACTGCAGGAGTTTATATTAGTGTCAGACGTGGATCTAGCTTTTTTACCCTAGTGTCCCATGGTACCGATTGCGTAAGATTGCCATAGCCGTATGAAAGCCTGGTTTGATAAGTGTTTTTGGACGACGTCTTGTTTACGGATCCCATCGGCCTAGATGCCAGTTGATAGAGATCTTCCTTGTCTCTGCATAAAAGAATTCTTTCAACTTTTATCCATGACACTTAGCAAAAAATTATGACGCCACCAATTGAAAATATCGTTAACGTGAGTATATTCTAAGACTCCTCCATGCATACCTTACTTTTATTTCATGATTGTTAGAGTATAAAGGAAACAGTAGTGGCGAGTACAACAGTACACACTGCTGTACTCACCACTCTTCCAGTATCGAAAACTTCATGCTACGCACTACTGAAAGTGTGTACTTGACATCAGCACAACAGTGTAACTATACTACAGAAAACATCGCAGAGGAGGTGCAAAAAATATTTTATAAGAGAATATATTTGCACCAAAAATCATGAAATAAAAATAAAGCCACACTCGCGTTTGGCCTGATCCTCACTTAGCCTTGTGCACTATTCGCAGTCGCCTTTCAGGTTCGTGCTGCCAGTGCTATAGGCTGCGGGATGATTTTTCGGATAGGTCTAACGGCTCGGGTGGTTTCATCGCTATGTTGCATGTCACATATTTCAAGTCTGACCAGCTGGAAGAGGCATCTCTTCCTAAATTCTTCGCCTGCTGCGTATTGAAATGGTTTATACTCATACCTAGGCACAGAAAAATTGATAGGGGAACATCACGAACATTTTTGTAAAATTTGCAGAATTATGAGGCAGTGCCAATTTAAAAATAACGAGGTTTAAATTAGAAAAGAAGAAACACTTGAACCTTTTGCTGTGGAGTTGACTATAAGTTGAGTACTCATTAGACACAAGCATAGCGTCCAAGTATAAATTTGTCACAAATTAAGATTAAAGTAAACGCCAAACGTGTGAAATGGTTGAAAATTAAACCGGCACCTTTTTCGATTACAAATTGTGCAAGAACGAATCATTTCATACTTGCACTAATTTTATATACATGGAGCACTTTACAGCATCGTTCCTTGAGTACACACAAGGCTTGAGAAAATTGAATAACTGACAACAACACACAATCGTCAGTTAACTGCTATGGCTCTTTCAAAAGTAACCACCTGTTGGATTGAAGTGTTACACTGGAAGTTAGTCAAAATATGGTAGAAGTTGAAAGATAAGAGAATCCTTCAGACGGGATGAGGGGCGACTTTCTCGTAGCACTCAGAAAATAATCGCCAAAGTTCATCAAAATATGGTAAAGGTTTCCATATAAGCATAGTAGCACAACGGCGGGAAGATAAGAGAATTTTACAGAGTGGCCACTTTCTTTCTCGTAAAATTCACAAAACACTCGCCACCTGAAAGAAAACATGGTGACGGATTTCAGGAGTAGCCCTGGCGAAAACTGATACAATGCAGGTGAAGGATCGTTTTTTCTTATTTTTGATGCCCCGCCTCACTGCTCGAGTGAATTGGATGGACATAAGCAAACTAAAGGGAATTAAACGTTAAGATTTATGTTGACTTTTGAGGGTGGGCTTAAATATTCGATCGGTGGAGGAAACGTGAAAAGGGCAGAATCTAGGGTTTTTGTAGCTAATTAACAGAGAAGGCATTTGGCCAAGAAGTAAGAAATACTCCAGGATTGTAACTGCATCTTCGTTTCGGAGTTTATCCAAATTAATAAATAAAAAAAGGTTATGATTTAGTGCATGCTGTTTAAGATTTGAAGAGAAAAATAAGTGACCAGTTAATACACATTTATCAAATGGCCAAATATTTCACATGGGAATGCGACGGAATTGATGTAGTAAGAGAAAACACTTTTCACTCAATAAGAATATGCGGTTATCCGCATGACATGTACTTCGAAGCCATCAGAAACACAAATGTTTGAGTGGTATTTTAGCTGTTAATGTATTTGTTGGCCGGCATTTAAATAGTATTCAAATGAAAACAGGATTAAGACACTGTATCTGAAATAGGTTTCAAAAATGTCTCAAATTGACTGTTTGCCAGATAATATACAGCATAGAACTGTGTCTTTTGCTGTTTTATGTTTGTGTGCTTCTACTTTATAATTCTAAAATATATGCATATCCTATTTTGATCTCATTAATATCACTAGATTTCAGTGTGGAAAACGTATTTCAGGAAGAAATGAAAAGTTGTGACGAGCAATTAGCAAACGAACTTGAAAGGTTCCATTGTGTTGAAGAAACCCGGCGATTTGGTAGATCTCGATACAGACAGCGCAAAAACGGTCGCGACTGCGTCAAGCAATACTTTAACCGTGGACAAGTGTGATTGGCTGTTTGCGGATAGTGAATTAGAAGATTCTACATCAGATGAAGATGTGAAAACTTTTGTGTGGGACTCCCCCTAGTGACGTTGTCACACAGACAAACATGTCCCCAAAATTGTATTCATGCATATCTTCGTTCTCACTTCATAGCAGAGCAAAGGAACGATAAAAATACACACAAAGACAGTACAATAATGATTAACAAGTTCAGCAGCGTAGTCAGGAATTACGTTTGTTGACTAAAATATCTGCATATGTATTCGAAACGCGGTAATACAATACAATCAATAAAAATCAAAATTTTTTTGAAAACCACATTTTAAGAATAAGACAAGCGCAGCTTTCTTTGCATGATTTGAACAATCTGACAAGCATATTGAAAGTTTCATGTTTTTTCCTCAACTTACAGTTAACTGGAAAAGTTAAGGAAAAGTTAAGTTGACAAATAACCTGGATTCAGTCGTGAATGTAATGCATATTATGCATCAGAACATTCAGTTTTTTTTAGATGTTTTTACAACGGATGAGCAGGAATGGTGCAATACCCTAGTGTTTATTTTTGTTTCAACATTTATTAGCAGCATGTTCCTTGATTAGAATTGATGCCTTGTTCGACTTGATCTGGTCTTCGCTTACTGTTTATTTATCCGAGTGTGGATGATTTGAACATAGTCGAATGACGGCAAAACTGTGCTATTCATGTCGTTCACGGAGGCTGAATTATATAAGATATTACAGTATCCTCTCGATAAGTCAAAGTGGTCGGGACCAAGCAAAATACTTTGAGTTAACCGACATTTGAGTTATCCGAAATTGGCCTTGACGCATGGTCACGTGACTATTATGGTTTCGCATAAAGAGTTTGTTGTTTTTATGGTATGGTGATTCTATTATATGATGAATAATATTCGGCTGTGACAAATATAATTTATCATATTAGTACTTTATATTTATAACACAGTGAAAAATCTTTTTTCATATTTTATTTACAGCGACCTTCTGAAATATATATACAACATTTTGATTCCATTTTTCATCACACACATATTAACTGCGAAAGTGACAAAGGGCGCGTACTCAATAAAGCGCTTTTACGAACCAGGAAAATAAAGGTAAAAAACATCTTGATAAAACATCCATTAACTTTCGGATCTTCGTTCAATTTTCACATAATCCATCATTGATTTTTGGCGACTATTGTGATTGCGCTTTGATGAGAACCAATTTATTATGCAATTTATTTTGTCAACGGATTCACTGGCGTTGTCGTGGGTGCCTGCATCGTAGCGTAACGTTTTTAGCCCAGCTTACGTTACACGTAAGCCGGGGTATTCCTATCGGTTTGCGGTGGCGTCCGTTAGTTAGTTAGTTAGTTAGTTGTTTATTTAGTAAACTTTGTTTCAAAATGCATCTCCTCCTACAATTTTGATCCGATGTCATTTAGTTTTGGTGTGAGGCATCCCTAAGGGGTCGTGCATATGGCTCGTGCTTTTCTAGTCGATCGGGTGATTTTTGAATTTTTGGCGAATTTTTGAAGAAAAAATTTTAAAATGTTTCTCCTCCTGCATTTTTGACCCAATGTCATTTATTTTTGGTACGAGGCACCCCTAAAGGGTCATGCATACGGCTTGTGCTTTTTTAGTCGATCGAACAGTTTTTGTATTTTTTGGGGAATTTTTGAAGCAAAAATCTCGAAAATAATTCAAAATGCATCTACTCCTACAATTCTGAGTCGATGTCGTTATTTTTTGTACGAGGCATCCCTAAGCGGTCATGCATACGGCTTGTGCTTTTTTAGTCGATCGGGTGATTTTTGAATTTTTGGCGAATTTTTGAAGATAAAATTTTAAAACGTATCTCCTTCTACATTTTTGATCCGATGTCATTTATTTTTGGTGTGAGGCATTCCTAAGGGGTCGTGCATACGGCTTGTGCTTTTCTAGTCGATCGGGTAATTTTTTAATTTTTGGCGAATTTTTGAAGAAAAAATTTTAAAATGTATCTCCTCCTGCATTTTTGACCCGATGTCATTTATTTTTGGTGTGAGGCACCCCTAAGGCATACGGCTTGTGCTTTTTTAGTCGATCGGGCAATTTTTGTATTTTTAGGGAGTTTTTGAAGAAAAAACTTCAAAGTGCATTTCCCCCTACAGTTTTGAACCGATTTCATTTATTTTTGTTATGAGGCATCCTTAGGTGGGTCGGGCATGCGGCTTGTGCTGTTTGACTCGACTTGGGAATTTTTGACTTTTGGGGGAATTTTTGATGAAAATACCTCAAAATGCATCTTCTCCTACAGTTTTGATCAGATATCATTTATTTTGGGGCTGAGGCATGCTTAGGGTGTCGTGAATACGGCCTGTGCTTTTTGAGTCGATCAGGGAATTTTGGGGGAATTTTTGAAGAAAAAATCTTCAAAATGCATTTCCTCCTACAGTTTTTATCAGATTTTATTTATTTTTGATATGAGCCGTCTCTAGGGGTCATGCATACGGCTTGTGCTTTTTGAATTGGAAAACTTTTGAATTTTTTTTCGGAATTTTTGAAAAAAAAAATTAAATGAATCTCCTACAGCACGTAAACGCAAGTTAAATGAACTTGCACAATAGTCAGATTTAACAACCGGACATCGACGCAAGTTACATAAACATGCGCAGTAGCCCAGAATAAGCACTGCGCATCGATGCAAGTTAAATAGACATGCGCATTGGTCCGAAATGTGAACCGCGCATCGACGGACGACAAATAAACATGCGAACTGGTCCAAAATAAGCACCGCGCATTAACGAAAGTTAAATAAACATGCGCACGGGTCCGAAAAAAGAACCACTCATCGACGCAAGTTGAATAGACGTGCGCAGTGGTCCGAAATGCGAACCACACATCGAGACAAGTTAAATAAACATGTGCACTTGGTCCAAAATAAGCACCGCGCATCAACACAAAGTTAAGTAAATATCCGCACTGGTCCGAAAAAAGAACCGCGGATCAACGCGACCCAAAGAAACATGCGCAGTGGTCTGAAATGAGAACCACGCATCAACACAAGTTAAATATACATTCGCAATGGCCCGAAATACGAACTGCGCACCGACGGAAGTTAAATAAACATGCGAACTGGTCCAAAAAAAGCACCGCACACCAACGCAAGTTAAACAAACATGCGCACTTGTCCGAAAAAAGAACCATACATCGACACAAGTTGAATAGACATGCGCAGTGGTCCGAAATGAGAACCGCGCATCAGCGCAAGTTAAGCAAACATACGCAGTGGTCCGAAGAAAGAACCATGAATCGACGCAAGTTGAATAGACATAAGAGTCGGGCATCGACGGGACTTAAATAAACATGCATACTGGTCCGAAATGCAAATCGCGTGTCAACGCAAGTTAAATAAACCTGCGCACTGGTCCGAAATGCGAACCGCGCATCAACGCAACCTAAAGAAACAAGTACACTGGTCCGAAATGCGAACCGCACATCAGCGCAAGTTAAATAAAAATTTGCACTGGTCCAAAATAATTACCGTGCATCAACACAAGTTAAATAAATATGCGCACTGGTCCAAAATGCGAACCACGGATCAGCATGCATGTATATTTACCTTTTGTTGATAAGCGGTTCTTATTTCGGATCGGTGCCCATGTTTATTTACCTTGTGTTGATGTGCGGTTCTTATTTCGGATCAGTGGGCATGTTTGTTCACCTTGTGTTGATGTGCGGTTATTATTTCGGACCAATGCGCAAGTTTATTTAACTTGCGTCGATGCGCGGTTCTTATTCCAGACCAATGCGCATGTTTATTTTAATTGCGTTGATGAGCGGTACTTATTTTGGACAAGTGCACAAGTTTCCTTAGGTTGCCTTGATGCGCGGTTCGCATTTCGGACCAGTTTGCATGTTTATTTAACTTGCGTCGAGTTAGTTAGTTAGTTATTTGATTGGTTTAACGACACCGCCAACCTGTTGGAGGTCATAATGTGTCATTCCTGGTAACTTTGTCGAATTTATACTTTATTGATTAAAAATGATTATAACGTAAAATCTTAAATATACTAAAAAATATACTAAAAATAGACTTAATGGTGGTCTACAAATAGGAATACATGTTAATCTCTTTTAAAAATTCTAGGATCTTGTTGGAATTTACCTTCTCAAAGAGCTCTCTCATGGAATCAACTCTATAATAGCGGGGACGAATGTGATTGAAGTCTATACAATCTATCAAGATGTGTTTCACTGTATACCGTTCCTGACAACTTATACATTCGGGTTGTGGTAACTTGCGTCGATGCACGGTGCCTATTTTGGACCTGTACATATGTTTATGTAACTTGCGTTGGTGCGCGGTTTGCATTTCGGACCAGTGCGCATGTTTATTTAACTTGCGTTGATGCACGGTGCTTATTTTGGACGTGTGCCTGTGTTTATTTAACTTGCGTTGGTACGCGGTTTGCATTTTGGACCAGTGTGCATGTTTATTCAACTTGCGTTGATGAGCAGTTCGAATTTTGGACCATTCCCAATGTTTACTTAACTTGCGTTGAAGCGCGCTTCGAATTTCGGACCAGTGCGCATGTTTATTTAACTTGCGTTGATGCGCGGTTCTTATTCTGGACCAGTGCACATGTTTATTTAAGTGGTGTTGATGCGTAGTTCTTATTTTGAATAGTGCGCATGTTATTTAAGTTGCGTTAATGCATAGTTCGCATTTCGAACCAGTGCGCATGTTTATTTAACTTGCGTTGATGTACGGTGCTTATTTTGGTCCAGTGTGCTTGCTTGTCTAGCTTGTGTTGATGTGCGGTTCGCATTTCGGACCAGTGCGCGTGTTTTTAACACTTGACAAGCCTGTGGCCTGCAAGGGTTTTTTTAATTTGTGCGAGCAGCCGTTGGTATCTTTTTTTCTTGACAGTGATCAGATTTCTTGCCATGTGAAAGAGTGTATTTTTGCAAGTAAATGCGAAGCATTTCACGCACAGCACAGAACACACAGTTGCTCAGCTTTGTGTGAGCTCTCACTGCGTAAATAGATAACACGGTGTATGCCTGATCAGTCAATAAAAGCTTAAGTCAACAAAAACCAAACACTACTCGGCTTATAAGACGTTTTCAAGCTGTGTTGTTTGCAATATATTATTCAAGAAATAAACCGCGCATCAACACAAGTCAAATAAACATGCGCACTGTTCCAAAATGAGAGCCGCGCATCAACGCAAATTAAATAAACATGCGCACTTGTCTGAATAAGAACCGCGCATCGAGGCAAGTTACATAAATATGCGCACTGGTCCGAAATGCGAGCGTTGTTCGAAGGTATCCCTGGCAGACTATCCAGTCTACCGGAGATACAAAAATCTGTTTCCCATTTTTCTGGGAAACAAATCTTTGTATGTATTTATCGGTCTATGTTCTGGTCCTGTGCTAAATTAATTATTGAGCTAGCCTTTTGCCGTCTCATCTTTTGAAGCCCAAATTTTCAGGGAAATTCCCTTGCTCATGCACGCGGGAATCGGTCTTATTGCTTTTCGTAAGCTGGGACTTTGTCCTTGGACTAACTTGTTAAGATTAGTCGATGTCATAATGTGTAGAGGCAAAGCCACACTAATTCCACACAATGGAGTTGGCATATGCAAACAATTGAGCCGTGCGTTTCCGTGTTATTTTGGTGAAAATACAAGGATTGAGGTTCCAAAAAATTACTTTGAGTTATAAAATTTGACTTAAGTGGTGAATTTAAAAGACTTACATAAGTAAAATATATCGGGACTTTCAAATTAATTTTAGTAAAGCGAAAATTTGAGTAAACCGATTTGACTTAAATGGAGGCTACTGTAAATGACAAGCGTTTGTCTGGATTTGGGTTGAAGAAAAGACGCAAAAAAGCCATGATATGTATTCCCTCATCGAGTAAACGCTCAAAGCACAAATGGCCTGAACGTGAGGAAAGACTGAATTCAACAAAATAAGGTAAAATCATGGAACATATTTACTATTTATGACAACAAAGATGTAGCCTTCAGAGAAGTGTTGAATTTCAAACAATACTGAAGGGAAGCAGTCACGTGTCCACACTCTTTGTTCTTTCTGTATCTGGCGCTAAGTGAACCGCTGTTGACAGAGACACGGTATCAAAAAGCTGCTGGCAGTTCGGGAGGACCTGTTCTTTCCATTCGTGATGGGTGGTAATCCCAGCCGGGTGCAATCATTTCAGATAGATAGTTTTGGATGACTTAAGTGAGAGTATTGCGTCCAAGAAAAGTGAAATATTTTGTAGATTGAGGAGTCTTTTGTGTGTTGATTGCTGGTGTCTTTAACTCAGGACAAAGCGGGAGTGCCACGCATATCTATTCAGGTTGCCGGGCGGAGACATGTCGACTTGTTCAGACAAGATGTGTATAAAGGTGTAGAAAATATTCCAGCTGGTTAAAATAAGACATATCTGGAGGAACCAGACTGAGAAGATTTATCTGCTTGTCTACCCGCAAGGTGGAAAAAGGACTGAAAATGGCCCTTCGGGTGATAAATTTACATTCAAATTTAGCGCTTACGTGTTCAGCACAGACATTTGCAAATAATAAAATAAAATAAAATAAATAAAAAAATCGCCAAAAAATAACAACTTATAAATTAATAATATACGTGTTATGTCATAGAAACATTTTATGAAATCATTAATCCATATGCTGCCAAAAAAGAAGCAGACTTTTTTTTTACCAATATCGGATTATCAAATTTTTGAAAACAAATGGTTTAATTTTTCCGAAAAAAAAATGAAAAAGATCGCCGGCGGGGTTAATTAGAAAAAAAAGAGAATAAAAGAGGATTAGAAACATTTTTTTCTTCCCGGCGTAAGAGCTATAATCATAGGCGAAATGGCTGACTATAGTACTGTGTCGGTTATGACAGTTGGATACATTGCTCTTGGACGTGCACGTTTCGTGGTCGTCGCGAGCTGTTTCCTTAATTTCTGTCTCATAATGTGCATTTGTGAGATTATTTCGTCTCAAAATGGTATTTAGTCCTTGAGAGGTTGATGCTCTGAATTTTCTAAAAGAACTCCCACTTCATATAAATTGGACCATATTAAGAAACTGAATATCCGTACATGGACTAGTAAGAATAAGGCTGAGTTCTCCGGGTTACTTCAGATAGACAGATAGAAGCTATTGTTATCACATTTTCAACAGAGGCGTTTATGCTGGTAGTACATGTCTGTTTTAGGAAGGGAAGGATCAGTCGAGTACAGAAGCGGAGGATTCCACCGATGTTCCACAACTACTCGCCAGTTTGGGCTTACCAACAATATCTACGTTCTCGAAAGAAAAAGAGTCTTTCGCACAATATGTGGTGAAAGTGAACAACATGTGGCAGTGCAAGTGTTGTGAAAAGCTCTTCAAAAGTCAAGCAAATACAAAGCGACACGTGAAAACTGTACATTTTAAGGAAATGGATTTCCAGTGTTCTTTCTGCGCAAAGCGCTTCACACAGGATTCAAACAGACAGAAACACCAGTTTATCTGTCCGAATAATCCTCTCAAGGACATGAAGATTTATAAAAACGATTTTTCTTCCGATACCGTCACACACATGACTCAAGAATGAGACGGGATGGTCAGCCACACGCAGGAATGCTATGTCCGAGAAATTTGATACGATGGGCTATGATGTCAATTTTTTGAAAATACTATTGAGTTTATGTGATTGAGTTTTCACATCCGGTTTATGGCGAGTTAAAGAAATTATAAGAATTCGGTCGAGCAACCGAAATGAACACAAAAGAAAATAAAGAGGTCGCATTAGAACAAATGTTCGCGATAAATTAGCCCTAAACCAGATAGCGTACCTACAATAGAAATGGGGGAACACAGCGCATGTTGGGTGGTATGATTTCGCGTTAATATGCCAGTTGGACGTGCTTCGCGAAATATGGTAACCCGCTGACAAGCTTACAGTCCTGTATATTTTCCTTTATTTGTAGGGGCTGTTTAGCCAGATGCTGATCCTTCCAACACAAGACGGTTCACGGGCCATGGACTACCTGATCCGGAGTCCGGACGGGCCCTGGATCTGCTGCGTTTGCCGGCAGATTTCGCGACGCCTCGACAATGCCAAGAAACATGTACGCGTGGTGCATATGAAAATCAAGAACTGTTTCTGCACCTACTGCGGCAGAGGCTTTAGTCAGTCGTCGAATCGAAAACAACACGAACTGAAATGTGCACACAAAACAGCCATCTTAGGCTTGGCCGAAAATGCTATGGGACCTACATTAGGGACAGATGTTTAGCCATCAAATATCTAGATATGGTGACTTAGCTTTCACACTGTGCTTAACAAAAAAAAAATTAAAGACAGGAAGTGGAATTCCGTGTTATTGTTGGTTGGTGGCTGGTTACAGTTTTATTCCATTGGCCAGAACATTATACTTACACCGTCTAGAATTCAGTGTATCACAGTGTAACATATATGTGACGGAGACCTTTAGTGTCCCAGTATCTGGTTATTTCAACAGTTTCCTTATTTTGAGCCTTGCCAGCCTGTAAACTAAAAAAACTTGTGTAAACTAAACAGTAAATTCGTTTGCATTTTTGAGCTACAATAAAACTTTATCGAAGGAACCTGCCAAAGCTCTTTGTTATCGTGTTGTAACTTATATTCAATTTTAAACTGTGAAATCCGATGATGTAGTGTCGAGAGGAATATATTGGGTTATTGGAAGTTTTGTTGTGAGAAAGTTTGTGTTTTAGCAAATTTTCAGTGGGTCGTCGTTGAGTCATAAAATAACAATGTACAGATCTTAAAGTAAAAAAAAAGTCAAACTAACGTGATAATCTGCGCACTATTTGAGCTTATTGTGGTTCGAAGTAACAATTTAAAAGGTGGCAAAAAATTTGCGGTTTCGTTGTAATAAATGTCGGAAGAGATTTGGGCTTTCATGTGTTTCGTTTGGTTCGAAATGAAGAGAAGAAATACAAATTCGTTTGGATCAAGTTGAAAATCATTGCGGTTTTCTTTCTCGCTTAATTCTTTGTAGCTTGCAGTGCGCCACTAACCATCGTTGGAAAAGGTTGCTAGTCGTTCCCATTGTAGATAAGGGTCCTGTTGTTTCGTGATCGAAGCTGGCTAGGTCTGAGCACATATTTTGTACTGATTGTAGGACTGGGCGAGTGCCAGAACAACAACGGTCATACCGACAGCTGATTGGTCGAGAGCGTCGGATTACGTGATGGCTACAGGCGACGGGCAGTGGTTGTGCTGTCTGTGTCAGCAGTTGTCACGGCGCTTCCATAACGCCACGAAGCACGTGCGTGTTGTTCACATGAAGATACGAAATTGTGTCTGTGCATATTGCGGGAAATCCTTTAGTCAGACTTCCAATAAGAAGCAACATGAAGGCAAATGTAGGCACAAAAGCGATGTTTTGAAGTTGAAAACAAAAAGTGGACTGTTGAGTTAGGGCTTGAACAAGGTCTATTTTTGTAACCGACTGGCCATTTGTGTGGCATTCAATTACCACTGTGAAAGGGGAGGGGCGTTAAACTTTGTCCTTTGACAGAAGTATAAAACGTAAATACAGGGGAAATGTCCAAATTTCAAAATAGACTCGGAGACTGGAGAGCTCTGTGTCTAACAATGGTGACAGGACATAAACGTTTTACTTTTAAAAATTCTTTTCTTTCACAAGCATCTAAAATTGGACGAGGGATTGTGAAAGCGCTGCGCCCAGTATGACCACCGAATTCTATACCTAACGTAATGCTGTCAGTCCGTTATTCATTTCGTGACAGAAACTCGCTGACGTCACACCGGATGGTGGGGAAATCAGTCCTGATGTATTGATTGAAATTATCGGTAGGCTGGGGGTATGCCGGAAGTGACGCACACACCGCTCATCCGCAGTGTGTGATTGACACAAGGAATACCAATCACAAGCACATAGTGAAAACAATTATTTTCTGTACAATTGTAATTAGAAAACCACTGCTATAATATGCTTGTGGATGGCACGAGGTGTTTGTTTCTTTAAAAAATGCGATGCATAAAAGATTTTTTTTTTTGTCCTCTGTGTGGCAGTCGTTTTAAATGTTTGTTTTAGTGCATTCCTGTTTGCAGCATAACTAGGTGTTAACTATGTTTCTTTCTTTAATTTATTAAGAAACAGTTTGTGTGAAATAGTCTAACAGAGAAAAAAATTAAAATGTTTCTAACTTCAGAAACACAAGAAGTTTTTGATTGCCCCATGGATAAAAGCCAAAGGATCAGTAACATTTATTTGAAAATGTGTTCAAAATATATGCGTTTTTCAAAAGCAAGGATTGGTTCTTTAAAATGTCATTGTCCAGGTTTTGGTAAACTGATCAGGATCATTTCATGTAACTGTGAAAAACTGACACCCATTTTTGTAATTAAACAGGCAGTTTAATAAAAAAAGAACGTAATTACTTGGTGTTGTCATATCCATTCATTTAAGAACTAATTAAGAGTGTTTGCTTATTACCACATTACCACCCCCCCCCCCCCAACAACACGCAGCGTTAGCGTGAAGTGGGGTGGTTTAACATGTGGCCCTGTCCGTCTGTCTGTCGACATCTTGTGGAGCATGAGTTTGTACGAGTCATAACTCAGTAACTACCGGTTGGATTTCCCCAAAAAATTACCGAAAAAAAGAAAACTTCAGAAATTTGTGGAATTAAAAAAAAAAAAAAACAAAAAACAGACAACTAGTGGCTTATATGGCCTATAGTTCCGTAACTGAATTCAATGAAAGTCCTTATAGTTGAGCCATCCAATTAGAGGTTATATTTGTTTTTCTCAGGGAGTGAAAAAAGCGAACATTTTAAAAAAAAAATTTGGATTTATTTATTCTTTTCCCTTGTGGGATAGCAGTGTTGCAAGGATTATCTGTTATTTCTCTCAAAAAATTTAAAAAAAACTAGGAAAATCTGTGAAGATTAACCAAGGCTTTCCGTACATCTGATTCACATCCCGTGCTCGGATTTTGGGCCGGCGAAAGACTCAATTGCTTGCGTCGACCTACTTCTTTTTGTTCCCACCAGCAAGCAAAAATTAAAGGAATAACAAGAGTCTGGATATTTATTCCAATTCGTGTTTTGTTGAGCATGTATGCCGTTTTATTGCCAATGCATTCACAGAGTGTGTCTTGTTTTACTCTTAGAATAAGATTACAGGAAATTGAATTACGTCATAAATTAATGTCATGGTTTAACCTTTGAATGACAGGTAAATAAATAGAATGCTGTAGTATGGAAACGTGAATTCTGAGTTTACCCGAGCTTTGAAAACTTGGTTATGTTTTAAAGTTGTAATAATAAGACGGCTTCAGGCACATAACTGTTTTCACTTGAAAATTTGGATTGGAAATTAATAATACTAATAAAATAGTATTGAAAAAAAAAAGAAACTAGAGATATTGCTAATGTTTTTATTAAATATTTCATTAAGTGAATAGGTTTGAATATAATTTAATGTTCATGGCGTCCTCTGTTCTCCTTGATCTTTTCTTTTTAACCAGGAAGAGAAGACTGTATTTATTGTCCATTGTGCCATGTTGCAGCATTTCACTTTAGATATCATACGTTGTATTTTAGTTGCACGTAGGTGTTCAATTAAGAAGATAAACGTAATTAACAAAGCTTTCTATTTTTATTTATATTTGTCCATCATTTAAAGAACTAAATACAGACGAAACCGGTTAATCGCATAGCCAATTTGCCAAGCCCTGTTATGCGTTTATCCGATATATGCGTTTATCCGGAGTACTCCTGCCGTGCCTATTTTTTCATTTGCACCCCCGCCCCTCCTCATCCCCGCATTTGAGAAACTTTGTTATCCAGTTCTTTTATTATTAGTATTTTATCCGAGAGACTGAAGTCTTTTCGTTTTGATTTACTTTCTGCCATTTTGACGAATTAACCATAACCGACACAGTTTCGAACTATAAATGGTAAAATTTCTTCTTGGTTGAGTACTTAAGGGATGACTTTGCGCTCTGTTTATTGTTGTTCAGAGTGGTGATATACCGGGGTCGTCGGCGATTTTACTTAAAACCGAGCCCCATAACTATTTTCTAACACAGTCACAAACTAGATGCTGTCAGAGAGCAGCAGGATCCCCCGTGAAACTCATTGTCACAAGAAATTAATAACTATACGCCATTTTATTAAGTTTCATTGACATTTTAGCACATTTTCAGAGGGCTGTAATTTCGGTAATTTCCAATTGACCAACTATAAACTGGACGTGGCAAATCTTTATTCCGTAATTATTGCATAATTGCAAGAATAACTGCTCTACCAAGATTCTTTTTCAGGCAGGTGGACTCCACAAGGTACCCTCTGTGACACGGAAGCGTCAATTTAGCCTTTTTTCAGAGGGCTGTTATTTCGACAATTTTTTATCGATCAAACTGAAAGTCTGATGTTGCACACCTTCATTCCACATTTATTTGAGATAAAGAATAATAGCTCTTACGTCATTCCTTAATAGTGAAGTGGACTCCACACGAAAATTTAGCCCATTTTCAGAGGGCTGTAACTTCGACAATTTTTGATCGATCAAATTGAAACCTTGACGTTGCACATATACATACACTAAAGATTGCATATATGAAAGAATAATTGCTCTTACATGATTCCTTAATAGATAACTGGACTCCACAAGGTACTATCGGAAGCGTCAATTTAGGCAAAAAGGAGATAGCTGGCAAAAAACCAAACATTGACAACTTTCACTCATGATGTGAATACACTAAAATTAGGGGGGGGGGGGGTGGAAGGAAACTTCTTACTGGTCCGTCCAGAAGCCCTATGAGACTTCTGGTCGGGCTGGAAGTTCCACGAGACATCTACCAATCAGAAGAATCATCGGACTCCTATCCCGGCCAGAAGTCTCGCGGAATGACACCCCCTCCCCACTCATACATGAAGGAATGACACCCCCACTCATACATGACGGAATGACACCCCCTCCCCACTCGTACATGACGGAATGACACCCCCCACTCATACATGACGGAATGACACCCCCCCCCCCACTCATACATGACGGAATGACACCCCCCACTCATACATGACGGAATGACACCCCCTCCCCACTCATACATGACGGAATGACACCCCCCACTCATACATGACGGAATGACACCCCCCCCCCCCCACTCATACATGACGGAATGACACCCCCTCCCCATCAATACGTGATGGAATGAAAAATGGATTGGATTATCTGCTTCCCTCTGGAAGACAGTTAATGACAACTGTGTTTAACAAAATTCAAACGCTCAGAAGTGATTAAGTACAACGACGTGCACTATGTTAGCTTTGTGCGCGTCTCTCACTGTGAAGGGAAAGATTACCTACTGTACATCAACTTCAATGAATGGGCAACGCTTCTGGGGGCAATGACACATATAAACAATGAGTTGTTTAACGAGTTATCATCAACAACAACGTCCAGTCTTTAATTGATGATGTGGAAGGTCACGGCTGGGTGACAACAGTTCAGCTAAATAAGGATAAGCGGATGAAAACAATCAATCTGACCAAGGAGCAACTGACTGAAGTGGAGTCATATAATGAAATGTGCAGAATCAGCTTGGACTTGCATGTACATAGTGCAAGAGTTGGAAGAGAAAGTCATCAGAGCGATTACCAAAACATGGGAAGTGCTAACGCCTTACCTGAAGATAAACATTTCATGCCACTTCTAACAATACTCACAGGTACAGTCAACAACAGAGAGGTTCAACTTCTTCGCAATACCGGATGAACTACGGATGGTCGCTATCATCCGTACAGATTCAGTGAAACCGTAGCAATTTATCAGGAAAAAGGGACGATATATTCCAGTGGATCAAACCGCTCGCATCGCACAGTTTGCTGAAGTACATACAAAGTCTGCATTTTACACGGTAGCTTGAGAATTTTTGTCTTGATGAACAACGTCATGATGTGATTCTGGGTAATCTGCCTCAGATTATAGGGCAGCCGAAAGACCTCGTGTTCAACAACGCAAACAAATCAACAAGAATTGGGTGATCATCAATTCAAAGTATGTCAAGACAAAGACCCGACACTACACCAAGCAAGGAAATGGTATGAGATACAGATATCTAAAATCTATGAAGAGACGAAGGAAGCGACAGCCTTTGAGATTTTCAAGCATTGTTGTATCGCACAATGTACTCTCCATAGAAATAGGCAACGATGTGAGGGGGAAACAGCTTGTGGTACCAAAGAGATACAGACTGCATTTTATTCGCAAATCCCAAACCATTTCCAATGCTATCTATTGGAAATTTGACCGGATAATTGCATACCGCTTAGTCGCATAAACTGGATAAATGCATAGCTTTTTCACGTTAAAATGGGAAGCACACCGGTTAAAAGAAATTTTACCATTTATAGTTCGAAACTGTGTCGGTTATGGTTAATTCGTCAAAATGGCAGAAAGTAAATCGAAAAGACCTAAGCAATCGTTGTTTTTCTTTTCTGTTGGAAAAATGAAACGCGAGGATGAGGAGGGGCAGGGGATGCACGTCTAATAACTACCGCAAATGAAAAAAATAGGCACGGCAAGAGTACTCCGGATAAACGCATATGTCGGATAAACGCATAACAGGGCTTGGGAAATTGGCTATGCGATTAACCGGTTTCGTCTGTCTGACAGGATGCAGTTAAACTTCTACTGTCGAAATATGGACGCCGATATTTCCAGATTTTGTAAATCTTACGTCATTTGCCAACGTTCAGTACAGGGCGTTGGGGGGAAAAAAGAACGTCGAAGGCCAAAAAAAAAGAACGTTTTGAGCTAAAAAAAAAAAGAACGGAAAAAAAGAATGGCTTGAAAAAAAAGAACAAAAAAGAACGCTTCAAAAACAAAAAAAGGGTGCTTTTCTAGGGGTAAAACCCCTATATTTTGTGTTTTTAATGCTTGTAGTTTCATTTTGGCGAAAAAGATATTTAATTAGGCACAAAACAAAGCAAATCATATTTACTCGAAGACATCACGCGTTTGGTCTGACGCAGCTAAACGATAAACCAGTAAAAAAAAAAATAACTAGACCGAATTGCGCCACACGTAGCGAAATTGCTCCCACTTGCAATGGTGCAATCTATCTGGTCAAAGACACATTTTTCAGTGTTTCGACATAATTATCAGCTTCCGAATTATTATCTTGAACGAGGCCATCGAAGTATAATGTTATCTCTTTTGAGTACAAATAATCAAATTTAGTTTTCTAACCGCTTTCGAGATAATGGTCAACTTCCGGTTTTGACCTTGACCATGACGGAGGAGGTAAAGGTTACTGAAGTACCTCCTCTATAACATCTTTTAGGCCCAAAGGGTAAAAAAAATAAGCTCAAAATCGCTCTATCTCTAACCGTGTCGAGATAATGGCCAATTTCCGGTTTTTGACATTCATCATGACGGAGAAAGTCAAGGTCACCGGGGTACCTCATGTAAGACGTCTTTTAGGCCCAAGGGTCGAAAATAAGCTCGAAATATTTAAGAAATATTTATTGATATCAAAAATGATCTAATGATATCTAATATTGATTTTTGGAGACCAAAAATTCAATTCTTGATAGCAAAAATTAAATATTCGAGAGCAAAATATCAATTTTGAGCTCAATGATCCATTTTCCTTTTATTGATCTCAAGAATTTATTTCAGATATCATTATTTCAGAAGGAGAGTGTTTTAATTTGTATTTTGAAATCTGCAAATGATTTTGTGATCTCAAAAATTGATTTTTGGTATCAAAATATCACTCAGTTTTTAAATAAAAAATTCAGACGTATACATCTGTAAATAAAAAAAAATGACTGGTCCTTGTGTACAGAATCTTTCTTTACATTTTTTACTGTACAAAAAAGAAGCAATTCTTGAGATCAAAAATTATGCTGTTATTATTGATCTCAATAATTCAAGTTTTCATCTCCAAAATTTAATTGACGATTCGTTAAATTTTATGTAAATGTGTGTCTCCCTTAAGACTTTTTAAGTTTGTAAATTTGATTATTTTTTATCTCAAAACTAAATTTTTGCCATCTAAAATTCAATTATTGATAGCAAAATATAAATTATTGAGATCTACATTGATTTCTTAATATCTTTAATTATACTTTTATATCAAAAATAAGCATTAAATGTAAAAACGGCATTCCATAAAAGTGTATGTCTGTTTTTCTTTTTTAAATAAAATCACTAAAATGAAAATTTCAATTTGTTATCGAACTTGAAAAAAAAAGAACAAAAAAAGAACGCAGGCCAAAAAAAAAAAAACGTTTTGGTGGATTTTGCGGAAAAAAAGAACAAAGCAAAAAAAAAGAACAAATCTTTTTTTAAAGAACGGTCTGGCAGCCGTGACAGTACCTCGTTGTATACCAGAAGCGCCACTAGTGAACCTACCAATCATTACAACACCTTTTCAAGGAGTGGCTATCGACTTGGTTGGCCCATTGTTTCCGCCTTCTACAACAAAGCAAGATACATTTTAACTGGTTGATATGACAACAAGGTATCCAAAGGCAATACCCTTGACAAATATCGACACCATTACAGTGGCCTAATCCTAACTGAAGATGTTAAGTGACATAGGAATTCCTCAGGCAATTCTGAGTGACCATTGTACTCAGTTTACATCAGATGTGATTAAAGAAGTCCACCGCCTACTATCAATCACAACCATTACTACAACACCGTACCGTGATCAGTGCAACGGTCTTTGTGAAAAATATAATGGCACATTGAAACAAATGATCAAGAGAATGATACAAGATCAACCCAAAGAACCGTATCGATTCATTGAGCCACTGGTATTCGCATATCGAGAAGCACCTTTGACAGTTTAGCCAGATTTTCGCCCTTGAATTGTTATATATAAGAACAGTACGCGGTCCAATTTCGATTCAAAAAGAAATCTGGTCAAAAGAACAGATAGAAGAGAAAGTCAAAGACGCCTATGAGTATCTATTAGATCTACGCCAGTGACTACAAGAAACATGCAGATATGTTACCGAAGAGCTTCGCAGATCGCAAATCAAACAGAAAAGCTACTTCGACAAGAAAGCTACACCGCGAGTACTCAAGTCTGGTGATGAAGTACTCATAGTACTTTCCACCGATAACAACAAACTACTTACGAAGTGGAAAGGACCTTACGTCGTCAAGGATTGAGTTTGGATCAGCAACTACTCGATACAACTGCCCGAAAGAGTTAAAATTTCCACATCAACATGCTAAAACAGTACTTACGACCAGTGCCAGAAACAAACGTGATATCAGTTGCAGCAATTACTTTTGAAGATGACGAGATGGACAGTGAAGATTCTGGTATCGTTGGTATCAGCAACAGCAAACAAGAGAAAACTTACAAGGATGTGCATATCAATTCTTATCTCACGGCAAAGGAAAAGCAAGAAATATCAGCCCCGATCAAAGAATTAAGCGAAATATTTTCCTCCAAGACCAGGAGTAACCAATTTTGGTGAACACAAAATATCTCTAACAGACAGAGCCAATCCGGTGTAGATCATACCCTGTACCATACGCTATGCAGAACGATACAGAGAAAAGAGATTAGAGGAATGTTAGAGATACGTATCATTTAGCCTTCAGATTCTCCGTACTGCTCTCCAATAGTGATTGCTAAAAAGAAAGATGGATCGGATATGTACGCTACTGCCAGGACATGACATTAACAAAGTGACGAAGTTCGATTGTGAACCTATTGTAGATATCGACGCGATATACGAGAAATGCACAAAACGACAAATACTTTTTAAAAATTGATTTCTGCAAAGGATATCGACAGATCCCGCTGGAAGGAGATCACCACCTTCGCAACACCGTTTGGACATTACCAGTACTGCATGATGGCATTTGGAATCATAAATTCCGGTGCCGCCTATTCTAGAGTGACGAGAAAGCTCATTCGTGGCTTGCAAGACATAGATAACTTTGTCGACGATGTTCTCGGTCACACTGTTGCCCGGAAAGAACAACTCAGTTCTCTCAGAGCCTTGTTTAAAAGGATGCGAGCTGCTCGACTTACGGTGAAACTTTCCAAGTGTTTCTTCGGATACACTGAAGTTACTGTTCATCGTATCAAAGAAGGCATACTAATGACACAACAAGACAAAGTTCAGAAGATTCAGGAGGCAAATGTAAATCAAACCAAGAAACAACTGAGATCCCTGTTTGGACTGACTGGATATTATCAGAAATTTATCTCAAACTACGCTACGAAAGTAAAGTCCCTTACAGAATGGACTAGAAAGAATCAGGCAGATTGCCTGAAGTGGACTGTTGCACACCTGAAAGCCTTTGTAGATCTCAAAACGGAGCTTAGTAAAGACCCAGTATTCACGCTACCTGATGTGGAAAAACCGTTCGGTTTACGAACAGATGCGTCCGATACTGGACTTGGAGCTGTGCTCCTACAAAAACACCAGCACATGCTTTTTCCAATAGCATATATAAGCAAGAAATTGTTGCCACGCGAAAGCAATTACTCTGTTATGGAGGAGTGCTTAGTGTGGGCAATCAACAAGTTCTGTACCTGTATGGTAAAGAGTGTGTTACAAACCAACCACCAATCTTTAGTTTACCTGAACAAGGTGAAGTTTAACAACCAGCGTGTGATGCGTTGGGCCTCCAACCCCACAGGTACAGAGTTGAGTACATAAAGGGTGAGGACAATCTGGGTGCCGATTTCTTGAGCCGAAATGTGAAGGGAGTACGAAACTGGTCTGTGTACATAAGTGTTTAATTTCATGAAACTGTAGTTTAACAAATTGGTTATGTTATTATATTACTTGCCTTGGAGGGGGATATATGTGATAATTAATCTACAGATATGGGACAGGGAATAGGTCACCAGTTGACGCGTTAGTGCACCTTTGTTGACGGTAATAGATCACCAGTTGACGCGACAGGTCACCTTTGCTGACCGGGCCCATAAATTAAAGTTTAGTTGAATGTGTTTACTTGAGATATGGATAAATTGATTTTAATGTGTAACATGATTGTTTGTGACCTGAACGTGGTGAAACTGCTAGTGTACGTTCCATACGTGTAACCAATGTTTGAATGTTCTGAAAACCATTGTGGCCAATGTTTGAAAACAATTGTGGGCAATGTTTGACCAGCGTTGAACATTTTATTGAGCATAACTCAAATGTCAAAAATAACCTTTTCTTGCACGGCTTGCGGTCACTTTTTATTTCATTCTGTACAGTGATGGCAAAGGCCCAAGACGTGCTGGGCTAAGGAAGCTGTTTGATGTGTTGGGCTAAATGCCTTTTGCGTAAAATATAATGGATACAGGCTACAGAAAAAAGCTTTGTCTAATGTACATGGTCCTTTGTGGACCGTTTATGGTCATGTATACACTTCACTGGTTGAGTAAATTTCATGTTGGAATGTTGAAATTTAGGTACATTTAGGTACATTTATTTATTTTTTTTTTTTGCATGTAAAAATGACCATTGAGACCGGACGTGTAAACAGATTTGCCATGAATTTGTTATGTAAATATGAGCTCGAATGGGATGAGAAATTTATTGAATAAATTAGAAAATAGGGGGTTAAGTACGAAAATGAAAAGTATAGAAAAGTATGAAAGATGTGTAGAATTCCATTTTTAAAATGAAAATTGACGGGTGTATATTTATTCCTGCAGCTTTTTTTTTGCAACGTGTTTATGAGTGGGGAGTGGGAACAAGATTGTACTGATGTCGTCGTCTGTGTGGGACCTTGCTTATCTCGTTCGTCTGAGGTAACATGTGCGGCATGTGACTGACGTCGCTCGTCCGTGTGGGAACTCCGTGTTATATCACTCGTTGTCTATATGGGACCTTGTTGATCTCGTTCGTCTGTGGTAACATGCGCAGAATGTGATTGACGTCGCTCGTCCGTGCGGGAGCTCCGTTTTTATATCGCTCCTTTGTGGGACACCTAGCGTGACAGCACTGAGAACTTTATGGTAATAGTAAAATATTATTTTATATTTTTATTGTATTTTTTTTGCACATAATATATGAATAAATTGTTCATATTTGCAAAGAACTAGCAATTACTAAGAATTACAAACATACAGTCCGAGACCGTCTCAGCTTATTAGCAGACTGTTGCATTAGTTTAAGTTTGGGGGGCTCGTATTTACTTCACTTCAATCAGACTTTTATATTTGTTACGCACCATATCTCGGTAACTATTGAACGGATTATGTTTCTTTCTTCCACAAAGAAAGACCACATATTTCAGCTGTACGACGCTTTTCTTAAAAATTAGCAAATATTTAAAAAAAAAAAGCAATTACCGATGTGTACGCCCCATATCATAGCTAGTATTCAATACAGTTCGTTTCTTTCTTGCACAAAAACCATACATTAGAGTTGTGCGCCATATCTCACTACCTAACCCTTCAATTACAACTAGACCGCTTGAAAAAAAACTAAACTTCCGGTTTTTGACTCCAACGTGACCTTGAGATCAAGGTCACCGAAAGTTATACCTTATGAACGTCGAAGTGGATGAGGAGGCCAAAAATTAGGTCAAAACTGCTTTATCTCTTACCGTTTTCGAGATACAGTGCAACTTCAGGTTTGGCCTCAAAAGGTACCTTGAGATCCAAGTCACCAAAAGTTATATCTTATGTACCGTTGGGAGAGGGTGGAGGTCGAAATGAGGTCAAAATAGCTCTTCTCTTACCGTTTTCGAGATTACGTCCGGTTTTTGACTCGAAAGTGACCTTAAGGTCAATGTCACCAGAAGTTATACCTTATGTAACGTCTTAGAGGGGGTGGAGGTCGAAAATGATAGTTTTTGAGATAAAGTGCAACTTCAGGTTTTTGACTCGAAACTGAACTTGAGGTCAAGGTCAACGAAATTTGTACCTAACCTAACGTCCTAAAAGAGGTGGAGGTCCTGGGTCTGGTTTGATTTTTTTCTGGTTGGTTTTATCAAGGACATAAATTACACTTACTCTGGGAGAGCAGTTATTAATTATCCTCTATAAAACTATGTGAAACACTATTTTTCAAAGGACTAACAACAGCAACTTGTAATCGTATATGTCAAGTGAATGAGTTTGCAACAAAGCCTTAAAAACTGAAAAAAAATCAACAACTTGTTCTCTTTGTAATGAAAAGCACACTGCCAGCTGCTTGTAAAAAGCCACGTAAGTGCAATTCAGCGGCCTCAATAAAAGCAGCATCGCAGATAGCAGTAGCTGACAGTTAGCTTTCCAGTATCGTCCAACAACAAGCGAGTATGCCCTATACTTCTGCATACGCTCTTTTGGCTCGACACACCGAGTCGAGGCTCGAAGGAAAACGAGCGGGACGCGATTGCGAACCCTAATTTTAAAGTTTACACACGTACATACAGACGACGGATACCCCTCTATTGATGTGATAAGACCAGCTCGACATAGTCCGCTGATCTAAAAAAAGGTGCGTACGTACTTTATCGATGGTCCCTAGGGACATGCAACTCAAAATTATAGATTGAAGCTATTGAAAATCATTCAAGAAATAAAAACTACTTAACATCATTTAGAATACTGGATATTTTAGAGCGTGATAAGATATTGATTACATTTACGGAATATATGTTTTAATTCCGTCAAAAAATACCCTTTTTCTACAGATGTATTGATTTTAACAATAGACGCTGCGAAAAAGTTGGAAATTACATATACATACAGTGTAAGAGCGGTTAATATTATGACCTAATCAAGGGTTATGACTAGGGTGAGAAAAAATTCTAGCATAAAAAAATATAACTCATTAGGAAAAAATAGCATTCTGAACGAAAGAAATGAAAAAAAGTATCAAAATAAAAAAAAGGATGAAAAGCGAAAAAAAGTATAAAAAAGGATGAAAATTTGAAAAAAAGTATAAAAAAAAGTATTTAAGTATAAAAAAAGGATAAAATCGGGCCTTTTCAACAAAAAAAAAAAAA
Source organism: Protula sp. h YS-2021 (assembly GCA_949752745.1). Classification (NCBI taxonomy): domain Eukaryota; kingdom Metazoa; phylum Annelida; class Polychaeta; order Sabellida; family Serpulidae; genus Protula; species Protula sp. h YS-2021. Next base: position 26,895,045 of record OX457024.1, read on the forward strand.
AAAAAAAGAAAAGAAAAAGAAAAAAAGGATAATCCTTTTAAAAAAGGATGATGTGGCAACACTGTATTCCAGTTTTTGCCTAATTTCGAAGTTGCGCCATTTTGGCGAACCGCGAAAAAAAGAATAATGATAGCCTGATTGGCGAACCCATGGGGAACAACCCTGCGTAACATCTAAACGATTGGAGTAAAACTGTAGGAGGAGTAGCATGTTAAAAGTGGGTCAAAACGGTCACAAAAAGTGCCGCCATTTTGTCCGTTTTTCGTCAATCGTCAAAAAAAAGTAATAGCCATGTGGGGCACCACCCAGGAAACATTCCTGCGCAATGTTAAAAAAATGCTACTCGTATTCCAGTTACGGTTCAATTGTTTTCAAATGTAACAGGAATTTCCTAGGTAGACCTTCGGTGGGATTGAAGTATTTTCAACAGTGATCCGGCAAATATATAGTGGGAAAACGGATAAACTTAAGAACAATACAAACAATGGCGTTCGTCCTACAGATTCAGACCGATTGCTTTTGATAGCAATATTGCCCATGAGGTCTTCTACTAAATCGAAATTTTGTCAAATTGGTAGCTTTCTCCTTTCACCACTGTTGTGCCTTTACTGTTTGCTGTGTTCACAAATAGGCTGAAAGTATGTTAATTTCTTTTCACACTGATATTACCTTCAGTGTTACAATTTAAACCTTGCCATTTAAACTTGTCAAATTGAGAAGTTGAAAATTAATATACTTTCCGGTTCAATTTTGAAGAAAGTGTTCTCCTATTTCCGGAACCAATGTCATGTAGCATTGTGCCGATAAACGATTTAAATCGATATTCGTCAGATTTTCAGGAAGGAAACCATCATCAATTCCGATCTGTGAAAACGATGACTATGATTTGATGAGAGTGCATATAAAAATAACATAAAGCAAAGAAAAAAAACAAGAAATTTTGCACTAATAGCTCTTTAAATTTTTACTAATCATATCTCCTTACACAATGCTTATCTGGAACATCGATTTCACCATTAAAGAGGCTATTATTATTATTCTGTGTATCCCCAGGTCTGTACTTTGCAACCTGAAATATCATCAACTGATCAATGTTTATCTATACTTGTCTACAGGCACACTCACGTCTAAAAAAAGGCTTAAACATAAATGTCAGTGTCCGGACTTACACTAGTAGAAACGTGCGAGATGAACAAAATGTGAGCCAAGCCAACAAAAAAAAAAAAAACACTAAGTGAACCACAAGAATATGAACATTTCGACATTTCTTAATATGGGTAGTTTTGAGCTGAACAACTCGGAACGAACCAGTTTATTCTGCCTCTGGTGTATCTAAACACAGGATTCGCGTTGGCGGGGTTTTTGTTCACTTTTTGGGCATTTTTTACGAAATGACTAACCTTTTCGGAACCCACCGAGTTTTTCTGGACCCAACTGAGTCACATTTTCCTTTTTTTACACACTTTCCTGAGCACCCAACGCGAACCCTGTACACAGTTGTGACGCACTGATACTATAATCTTTCGATTCAGTTGTGCGCGCGAACTGGTTCGCTCACCCATTCCCTTTGCCTACTGCCAAAGACTGATAGTCGAACAGTGTCTTTCCAGAGGTATCGATCTGAGTGAAGATTGATCATTAGTGAGATCGGTAAGTACTAAATCGGACAGATAATCGATACAAATATATCACGGTATGACATCCATATGTCAACAATATTGCACCAAGTATACACGAAACAGCACATGAAATCGCCCACATATTGAGCTAACAATTACATTAAGTTAACAATTAAAATATAGGTCCAGTTTTCTCAAAATACTATAATGAAATAACTTATAAAACTAGGCTAAAAGCATCGGTGGAAGGCCATGTTCTGCCACAATATACACATGTATTTGAAGGGAGTTGTATAAGAGGTTCAAGTTGGATAAAGAAATAAATATTCTATTCATTTTACAACTTAATTCCTAATACAACTTGAGTAAAATGCTCTCCGTGGTTCATACTCAACCATTCACATTTGCCGTGTTGCCGAAACATGAACTGTCTACTTTCAAAAACAGCGAAAAAGAAGTGCGCAGCAAATGAGTCACTGATAACCCGAATGCAGCACACAACAGTCATTAACGGATGCAGTCACACTTCAATGCTCAACCTAAAGAAAACATAGCCGTGAAACCCAGAAAAATGCCTCTGTAATTTTTTAATCTATTCAAAAAAAACTGTTTTAATATTTCATGAAAAAAGTGAATCTTTGAAACAAAATCAATAAGCTATCGAAGTTCAAAGAATATCGGCCATAACTCAATAACAAAATAGTAAGCCACAATCCACAGGTTATCAAATCGCTGTGACTATGGCAAATCTAGACGACAAGTTGCGACTTGTTTCATGGTCCCGTATTCCTAAGTCGCTGTTTTTCAGTTTCTTTCAGACGAAATGCAATAAATGTCCTACTCGTTCAATGTTTGAGACAAACCCTAATACGTTTCTCAATGGGAGCTGATAAATATTCAAAGCAGATGCATGACATCACAAAAATCTTAAAATTTCATTGGCCCATTGTAGTTACTATTAGTTGACTCATCAGTGAACGTAAACATACTGTGAATGAACGAAAATTTATGACTGAAATTGGAACCGTCTCAAAAAAAAAAATCCCCCAAGCGGAATGTGGCACTATAGGAAGGCCAGCTTGGGCTGGCCTTCCAAAAAGGATCAATTTAAATCGACGACCGATCGGTGGACTCATCAACTAGAGTTTTCCAGCTGCTGGCACACACTAGTACATTTTACCGTTCCAAGGGTAACCTTATTTAAAGGTTGCCCAGAACAGTTTTATATCTATAAACAGCTTTCCTTTAAATCTGTTATTTTTCGACAAGTGAACTTCTCAATTGTTTTACATCTTTCGACCAGAATCCGCATTGGCACGACTACAAGAAAACAAATGCGGATTGACAAATATCGAAATATCGAAAATTGGTTTTCAGTTTTTATTTAGTTAAAGAAAAACAGAACACTTAAAAAAAGAAGATCAAGCAAAGCAAAATATTAGAAAAAGTTGCTGTACTTTCGCTTCCTGATAGCTAGGTACCACCTGAAACGCACTGCCGTTTTCCGCGTCATTTCGAAAATAACCAGAGTAACTACTCATAAAGGCGAAGGTATTATATGAAAGACCCGCTCCCCACCCCATCCCCCCACCCTCCAAAAGAAAAAGACAAGCCTCGCATCAAACACCAATTAATGAGGAAAACAACCAATAAATTAATTTTACAAAAGTAACATCTGTTAGCAAATCCCATCCAAAATGAGTAAAAATGCCGCAAGGCATTGATTAGGCACGGGAAGGGAAGGTATGTTTACAACTAGCTATTATAATCACACATCACTTTCATAAAACCCAGCTTGTCTTCTTTTAATTCGGCACTGTAGCTGATTTTCAAGTTCAGTCTTAATCATCCGAATTCAGTTGGAGGCTGACACATATTTTCTCTCCTCCGTCTTTTTTTTTTTTCGATCAGGGCAAAATGACTTGTGAACTCGAAACTGTTTATTTGCATGAAACAATCGCCACTGTCGTCTGTGAACTCTTCATTTCTGACGCTATACACGTTTAATACATTAATATACTGAGCAGAAGATATGAGGACTTTCTGATTATTGCTTAGGCTCAGACCTTAACCTGCTTTTAACCTTCAGTTCCCTGCGCACGTTGGAATGAATTGAATAACCACAGATTTTCTACTTTATAACATAAATATCCTAATACCATTAACAAGATTTTCTAGCTAAATATTTTTTTAATTTAAAATCAGCTGCTATGTACACTGCATCCATCTTTGGCCGCTTAATTCGTGTGTCTCCAACAACGAACCACTGTCTCTCTGATCCCAGTACAGAGTATATGCGCAAACACTTCCCCACTATTCCGTTTGTGGCGTATCCACTATATTGGGATAGCCCTTTCTCTTCCTCGTAAGACAGCCCTTCTCGTGGCGCTGCTGAGAGTGTTTATGGCCGAACCGGCGTGGACAGAAGCTACACTGGAAGGGCTGTTCCTTCAGGTGTATCGTCTTGATGTGGCGTATGACGTAACGCTTTGAGGAGCAGATGGAGGCACAGATCTGGCAGATCCACCTGTTCTCGTCCACCTTGCTATACGGTGCTGCCGCCATGGCGTCGCCTGTCATATTTAGGTATTCGGCCTGTAACAACAAGTATTCGGCCTGTAACACTATTTCTGTTCACTAGGGTACATCTATGGTGATCAGCTCGTGTGGTCAGACGTTTTTGATAATCGTGTCTCATGGAAAGTAAGTTCAACAATTAGTATTTTAATTACACTTTCTTCTCTAAGATCTAAGTACTTAAGCTGCACTGATATACCGGTATACGTTACATGGAACTGCGCAATCAAGGAATAATCGTATTCCTTGAAATTTTTTGGGAATTCATAGATTTACTGCGACCGCCAGGGAACACGCGTATTCCCTAGATTTTCTAGGCAATACATGTATTCCCTGAAATTCACAGTGCGTGATTGCCCGACTTCCCTGAACGATTCAGGGAATTTGTGTAACACGGAAAACTAAGCAAGCATTATCAATAAAAATAGCATATCCCAAATAAAAAACAACTTACTGAACAGCACTGAAATTTCAGGGAGAAGTGTAACGGCATTAGGTACGAAGCATAGTCGTTCAAATCAGAAACGACCGTTTGGCCCAGATGAGGTGGGGGAGAGGAGGGGGGCAAGGGAAGCATATGGCCGTGAACCGAAACTTAGTGTGCTGGCGAATGTTTATGGTCCAATCGGACCGATATCAAGTTGTACCATAAATTTTTATGGACAGGTCGTGCCCAGACAAAAAAATCGCATTTCATACCGGGGGCGCTTTGTTCCTACTCTGAAAAAATGGAGGGCGTAGGGGGGGGGGGGGGGGAGGACTTTGGGTCCTTAATCTATTTTGGTACTGAACTCAGCTGGGACAATTTTGAAATGTTAATCTCAGGCTCCGGAGCTAATCCTCCCACGATAAGCTCTCGTGGAACTGGATAGTTGCAATGTTTTGATTACCTGCTCCAGAGTTTCAGCCGGAATATGAAATCCTTCAGTATATTGAAATTGCATTCAATTCGGGAGAAATTGTAGTGATCACACGTTCGCCTCAATATTGTTAATTGCAATCAGCTTGTTAAGTCATCGAAACGTTCACTTTGTGCTTTTCTTCAGAACTCAATTTGAAAATTTATCAGATAATTTACAATTGATCGTGGCGCAAAATCTTTTTTTTACCGAAAAATAATAATGAAAATGAAATAAACAATATTGAAGTCGAAGAAAACGCTGAAAATAAGAAAGGGTGCGGTTCGGCCAAATAGGGTGCGGAACGTCCAAAAAAAGGGTACGAAACGGTTCAAATAGGGTGCGGAAAGGCAGGGTACGGAAAGGAAAAGGCACGGAACGTCCAGTCCCCGATTTAGATATTAACGAGCGTTGTCTTGAAGCCCCCATCACTCTCTCGCCCCCGCCACTTACATCAAGTGTTGCCAAGGGAATAAAAGAGCTTATGATACAACACGTGTCAAACTGTTTAACTAATTAAATTTACCAGTCATCACATGAATATAGCATGTTTCGTTAGTATCTGGATCTCCAACCATCCACATTACACCAGCACTGGAACACATGCACAAAACAGCATATAAAGGGGGTGGGGGACTTTTTTAGCACGTATGTGAAATTGGGGAGGGTGACTTTCAACTAGGACCAACTGGTTACCACGGAGAATAAAAGCTAACATTTTACAGTTAACAATCGATCTTGTTTAGGATTTTTATCAAAGAAATACCATTTCAGGGAATACTCGAACTCCCAGGAATTTTTCGGGAATACGCGTATTTTCCGACTGCACGAATTCCAATACATTGTACACTTCTAATGAAATTTAAAAAAATATTAAAAAAAATGAATGTTTTTATTTTCACAAGGTTGATGATTCGCCGTCTTGGTTCTTATATCGATGGTCTGTGGTTCTGCGTTCACTTCGTAAAATGTTCTAGGAACAAAGTGGTAAAATATGGAAAACATGCTCATCTTACTCTAGCCGTTAATGGGTTCAAATCAGTCATATGATCACGCACTTTAAAAAATCCTACGAAGGAAACTGACTGAAGATTCCTGTATGCTCATTCGTGAGGGGATGGGGGTAGGAAGCAGGGTGGGGCGGGGGCGGGGGCGGGGGGGGGGAGGTACCTGTATATCTCCGAAATCGACCTCTTTTTTACTCTTCCGTAGAAATTTTTAAGGCCTAAAATTCAGTGACCTTATTTTTAGTGACATTTACAATGTCATCGAGTGAACCAGTGACATATATATTTCTCAACTGCAAGAAACGATACCTTGTTTTCTTTGTCTTTTTCAAAAAGAAAACATTAAATTTTCTTCCCTGTTACAGGTTTCATAATTTGAACAAAACAGACACATTTACATAATTAAGTCCAATGTTTGTTAAATGTTTATTCTTCAAAGATAATGATCCATACAAAAGCCTGTGTATCATATATCAAGTTACTAAACAAGGGGCTACACAGAAAATACGCATGCGAACATTTTAAGCTCCACCGAAAAAAAAATCTTAAATTTTATAACATGTAAACAGGGTCTTCATTCCTGGCATTTATTTTAGTCACTCTAATTTTTTTTTTTTTGTTACTGTTTTTCGCTCATGTAAATCACTTATCAGGATTCATGCTTAAAGGTTCAGGATTAACGCCACAAATCTTCTCGTGCCGGTTTTTCGAGTTACTCTGCGAGAAAGAACGTCCGCATTTAGAGCAATTGAACTTTTTCTCTTTCAAATGCACAGTTTTCACATGTCGCAGAACGCTATGCCTGGCCGTAAATGTGGTATAGCAAAGCCGACAGATCCAGGTCTGGTTTGTCTGCTGCATCACTGCGCTCAAATTCAGTTCTGTCAGGGAACTCTCACAAGCTTCAAGCGAAACCTACAACGAGAAAATTACCACAACCTGTCATAGAATAGCTAAGCCCATTTACAATTTTGCTGCTCGAAAGCTATGACAATGACAATCTCGCTACGCCACATATATTGACCGATAAGTAATTAGCAAGTCAACTAACCGATTTCGCCTGCATTCGAATACCCCATAAAGTAAATCTTAATATTCTCCGAGTAATTTGAGCTCGTTTGGAATTTTTTCTGGTCAGAGTAATGTAAGGGGATTTTAGTGTAACTGAAAAAGTGACGTCATCAGAAAGCAACACGCAACAGCTGGACGCAAGGCAAGGAGCGCCTCCCTCCTCACTCAAGTAAGTTTTGTAGATATCATGCAGACAGTAAACTGATACAACAGAAACCACGCACAAAAAAAGCACGCGCATACAGCGCGAATAAGATCTGAATGCTTCAATAAAAAAAAGACGCAAAAATCAACAAGAGAAAAAATGTTAGATTGGACTCAAACTGCCGTTTCTCAGTCATAACCCATGTTAAACAGCCCTTGAATTGCTGGTTAAAACAAACTGAATTTATATTAAACAGGAACTAAACATTTATAAATACTGAAGTTCTTGTAAATCAATACAATGAAGAAGAGCACATACCTCGAAAGCTTCGTCTTGTTCACGCCATTGTCAAAAATCTCCAAATTCCGCCATTTTCACGCACTATGACGTTTTCCTCCTTCACGAAATTTAATGCAACGAAAAAGATTTTGGTAAAAGCTTTCGAAAGCTCTCCCTCACTGCATCCATTTAATTAAGAATTTCAGTGGCACCACCATACGCCATATTATTTGTTTAAATGAAAACCCACTTGTATTTATATATTTTGCATCAAAAAAAAAAAAAAAAAAAAAAAAAAACTGATTGTGCGCTGTGCATTAATTCTTTGTAAAAAAAATATTTGCTATAATTTCCGGTTGTTGACATTATTAATAAATAAGTATAATTATTGTTATAATAACAACCCCGGAGGAACGTTCAACGGGGTACGAGACTTGGTGAGGTACAACACGTGACCTACTTCCTCTTTCACAGCCTCACACTTGCTGCAAGACCTGTGTCAGTGTTCACGATACAGGTTGTGAACATTGATTTTCTTCAACAACTTCAATTTTGAGAATTTTCCAACTTAAAAGAGGACCAACATTTTCAAAAAATATAAGCACAGAAATGTTCCATTTTTAAGATTATGCACTGCTTCTGTACCACCATAAGCACTGTACAACAAACTATTATTATCGGCCACCATGAGAGGAACAGTGTAATCGATTCATAAAAAAAAACACATAAACGCGCGCAACAATCCTCACCGGAACTATATGACTGCCGGACTGTTCCCTGCTCATATCCTGCTGCCCAATGCCGAGATGACTGGAATCGAACTGAACGGATCGGAGATGGTCGGACACTGGTGGCACAGCCTGAGTGTGTGGCATTCCAGATAATAACTGGTCCGATGAACTAAAAGTACTTGACGCCAAAGGTTTCAGGGTGGAATGAAAACTTGTTTGCTGAAATCCGGTAATGTCGTATTCTTGCCCGCTACCCATGTCGCTGAAACTGACACCAATCTCATCCGCATCCGGTGGCTCGGCCTTGATGACAGCTAAGCCTGCCGACTCGTCTTCCAAGTGTGGCTCCACTTTGGGCTCGTCTGTGTCCGCGCCTATGCTATTGCTCGTGTCGAAATCACTCGGGTCCGCCTCTGTTTCCACTTTGAGGTGTTTTATGTCCGTCGGATCTGTAACAGTAGATGTTTCGAGTTTTACCACAAGCATGAAGAAAAAAAAAAAAAAAAAAAACCGAGACAGAAAAAGAACGTGAACGACAGCAGATCGTCCATCCTGAAAACGAAGTCAGCTGCAGAGCTAACAAATGCAAAAATATAAGAATGGGCAACGATAAATAATCTAACATCTCGGATCTTACTTACAGGTTGTAAGAATCCTGCGAAGCTTAAAAGTGAACACAATCCGAGGCCTAACAAACCTTCAGCGTCGTCAACATCCTGATCGCTGACAGAATCCCGCCTGGGCGAACCACTTGAGTGTTTTCTCTTCCGGGGTGATTTCTTGCTTGGACCAGTCTCCACACAGTCGCTGTCGCCTGGCGGTACTTTGCTCACGCTCACGTCGATTCTTTTCTCCGGCACGTCAATGCACTTATCAGTCTGCACAGTTTCTTTGATGCTCACGAGAAATACGTCGTTCTTATCCAGGGTGATTCCAATGAGAGCCTCAATACAGAACTCGGAGGCAAACGATAGGCCGCTTCGGCACAGCATCGGCAGGGCTTCGGCCAGCAGGTGCTTCACACGATCCTGTTCCGCTTGCACAACCATGCTTCTGTTAAAGTCTTCGTTATATCCACAAAATAACCTGGCAACATAAACTCACACAAGTTAGTATTATTACCTTTACAATTTTGCAATATTACAACACATTGTTAAACGAATAGTCCAGTTTATAGTTTGTTGATCGAGTGAGAGTTGCACTCGTTGTTGTAAGAGTAATTACACACCAATTCTGCAAATATCAACATTTTTTCTCTTAGATATCTTTCAACGTTTGGAGAAGAGGTGCCGCCACTTCCGTAGTTAAATATCAAAGCCATCATTAGTCACTTATATAATAAGAACACGCGTTTCCTCTTGGTATACCCATGACCTAATTAGAACTCTAAAAATATACTTGCTCTAATTTCATCATCCCACAATTCATAGCGGCGCGGATGTCTACAAATATTTTTTTTCAAATCTTACAATTACTCTCCATGACACTTTTCCAATATTTCAAGGTTCTGCAAAGAAGTACCGTCCACTTCCGTACGGTGATTGCACAGCCAGGATGAATCATACTATGCCACTGAATTAATACGCCAAAAAGCATGGAAGACATTACAGCTTAAATTTTACGGCTATACAGGATAAATTTACGCCTATTTCTGTATATATTTGGATCTAACATCTAGTTTCCTGAGTATATCCTTACGGATAAAACATAATTTTTTATCAACAATATTGATCACTTTTTTCATGTAACATTTAAAACCCGGAACATGAAACAGACATTTGACGCTGAGTGCGGAAGCTTAGTTTTCTCGACTTTAACGAAGAAATAATACATATCCTGCCCAGGTATTAAAAATTGCGCCTGTTTTGTAAAACGGACATACTGTACAACTCTCAACTGTAAACGGATCCCCCATCGGAAATTTCCGCAAGTGCAATATGGTACATTCTTTACCAGAATCCATGACTGGGCCAGCGACATTTGGCCCAGAGATATTTGGACCAGATGCATTACGGCCCGAAGCCAAAAGTGTGGCCTTTGGGCAATACATTTTTTTTAAATCAATAAAGAGGGCCAGTGAGTTTTAAAAATTTGTCTTTTTATACATCTGTTGCTTAACCACTGAAGCAAGCACAGAGTAAGAGCGAACTCTTAAAGGACTGCTTTCGGTGTTATTGTAAATATAACAATGTGCCGACCACTGTCGCCAGATCTGTGAAACACTGTCGCCAGATACGTGAAACGCAGAGCGTTGTTTGTGTTCCTCATGAAGCTATCCATTTATTTGGTTAGTTTTGCCAAACATATGACAAATATACTACAACTGCACTGAAGATCTCCCTGCGATTTCGACCCGATCCGGATAAAAACCTAGACGTTACTCATCTGCAATATATATTCTTTTACTGCACGACGTTTCAAACCTGTACTTAACACACAAAAATGCCGTGGACAAACTTCTTAATATCTAAATCAATATGCAAAGTTTTCGCTTATTCTCAAAGTAATGTCATTTTGCTAATTTTCGGCCGATCCAGATCAAACCTAGACACAGTACATCTGCGGTATATATTCTTTCACTGCATGATGTTTTGAACTGGTAGCACGATGGCTTCACACAAAAAGACTAGAGACAAGCTTCTCAGTATTTGAATCAGTATGCCGAGTTTTCACCTATTTTCAAAGTGCTGCGATTTCAACAATTTTCAGTCGATCTGGATAAAACCTCGACATCGCATATCTGCAATATATTCTTTCATTGCCTGATTCATTGAAGTTTCAAAACTGGGACAAAGGTTTCACACAAAACTGGTGCGGACAAAGCTGAGCGCACAATTGTTTACAGACGGACGAACGATTGATAGCAATAGTCCTCCGTGAAATCTTGGCTGGAGGATAAAAAGATATTTTCAGACACTTTTGCTCAAGGCGGTTTACACTGTGTCCACGTAAAGACATAACTGATTATTTTTAAACCCGAATGATTATTAATTAGCATGCAGAATCTACAGTTGTGAACCACTAACGTGAACCAATGTGGAATTGGCCTATATGCTTCCGTGGAATTCAGAACTGCAAATTTTGCTTGCAGAACCTATAAAGGGAAATAATGAAAACGTACGCGTTGAGCGGGGCTTACACCCTTGATCTCTTGCTTAGCAGCCACATACAAAGAGATTATCGCCAGGTTTTTATAATTAGGGAAACGGAGTTTCTAACTTTGATCGGTATAATAAAATGGTGCTCAGTTAATCTTATGATTATTAAGAGTGTTGTCTAACTTTGGGTTCCTTCAGTCTGAACTAAGGAACCGACTTGGGATCCAGAAAGCAGCCAGATGGTTGTGTGTTATAGATTTCTTAGAGGCAACCATGAAGTAGATTGGTAGTTATATGTCCCCCCCCCCCCTACGTGTGTCCTTCCGTCTGTCTTGCAGTCTGTCCGCAGTGAGTTTTTATGAAATTAATGAGTCGATTTTTCTCAAAACATACATACAAACGGTACATGTCTAGATGATGCCCGTGTTATTTTTTTTTTTTCATTTCTTCAACAATTCTATTTTTGGCCAATTAATGAACATAGGGGGAGGGGGGTGGGTTTCGTGCATTTTTTTCACTTTGGCAGGCTATATCTCCAAAACAGTTCGTTGAATAAGGCTCAGACGTCGCAAGAAGAACACACATATAGCGCAAATGTATACTGCGTAGTTTTTTCTCATTTCATTTCATTTTGCATTTTTGGCGATTTTTTTTTTAACTTTTGATTTTTAAGTTTTTTGGCCACATTGTTGCGATATCTCCGAAACAGTTTGTTGGATTGGGCTGAAACGTAGCAAGAAGAACCCACATATAGTGTAAATGTTTACTACCAAGTTTTTCTTCATTTTCTATAAAAATGTATTTTTGGCGATTTTTTAAATTCTTTGGGCTCGCCAATGTTGTACCTTTAAGCAAGGAATTTGGGGGGGGGGGGGGGGGGGGCGGCGGGGGAGACATCCGTTTTTGGACAATAGATATTTGTTATTATATTGACATGCTTTAGTATGGATGGGGAGTGATTTTAGTGCCAGATTATCTGTAGAAGTGAAGTACATGTACCTTAGTATTAGATACAATTGCGGATTAAACTTTTTAACCAAAAAATGCTAACCAAATTTTAACCAAAAAAATATCTTGTGCTATTGAACTAATAGGAAAGTGCATTATTTATGTAAATAAACGCGTGCTTGGGTGAATAAAACTACTTTTATTACATTTCAAGAAAAATAAATATTAAAATTAAATTAACAAAAAAGTGGTAAAAAATGGCTCGAAAAAAAAAAAAAACAGATTCTGCCAGATTTGGCCACTTTAAGAGATTTTGCCTGCCGGCAGTTGCCCGGCAAATCTGGCCGGCCAAATCTTGCCAACTCTGGCGCTAATCATAAGTACACTTCGGCATCCACACCTTACACAAGAAGCATCCAGTAGAATCACTTTGTGATTTTTCTACAATCTGACTGATTTTGGATAAATCACCAAACAAAATACAAGGCTCATGCAAGAAGTTCACGGGAACATTCCCATAAAATGCGTTGTAAGTTGACTGGATTTGTAGGAAAGTAGCACTTTTGTTTCCTTCTTTCGTCAAAAACAAGTAAGTACGGACGGACACCCCAAACCTATAGGCCCCAATCCGAAGGGTTGGGGCCTAATAAAAAGCTGTGTGGAAGTTTACCAAGGGAATATTCCTGCCAAATTTCAAAACAGGGGGAGGAGAACGAATGGCTACAGTAGATCCAAACTGGTGAAATTGAAAAGAACATCTTCCGTGGCTGAAAACGAGTTTCTTTTCTTTTGGAAAGTATCACAAAATAAGGAGTATTTGAATCAAGAGGTTGGCAAATTTACATCTGGCTTATAAAGACTAGCCAAAATTGAAGATTTTGTTGTCAACAATTATGATCTACTCGTACTCCAACCAATTCTATTTCCTCTCTCTCGCAAATCTCGTATTTGTACTCGCAGACGAAACTGACAATCCGCTTATTAGTCCCAGTGGACCCTTTCTGTCTTCCTAGGTCAGAAAGAGTCACAGTTCCTATAATAGAAATGGCACTTGATCTCAGTTTTCGAGGCTCTGGATCTTTCGGCGCACGTTCCACCGAGGTTCGGACTAGCAGGCCTTTTCTTAAAAAGCACACTGAAAAGTATCCTGGCGCATTATTTTCGACCTCGGCCAAATTACCAAACTTGAGTAAAGAGTGGTTTTGCAACTGTAGATTCATTGTTGTTGTGGGCGATAATGGGGGAGTCTGTATCTGGATCTAAAGAAAACATCTATTTTTCTCATTACAAAATTGTTATTTAACCATAAAAATTGTGCGCCATAATTTATAATTGGGTTATTTATGTGATGCATCCTTTCTAAAATAACGCCATTGGCCCCAGTCGTGCGCCGAGATTGGCAAAATTGAGATCAATGACAAGTTACATTATAGACCCTGTTTTATTGGACGTAGCTGTAAAAAAAAAAAAAAAAAAAAAAAAAAATACAGATAATGTTTCGAAAATGCCCCAATAAAACACTTCAGATAATGTTTTGAGAATAACGACTAAGTATTTGAAAACACAAGCAGGCCCCAACCGCTCCCCAAATTCATACAAGGCAAGGAACATTCAAATTGACCAGCACATCGTAATTGGTTATTTTACAAACTCGTCTGTTGGCTGATGAAAATTATTATGACCCATAATAACAATATAATAGTGAATTGCATGGCTTAAAGTTTGTAAATAAACATGGAACAACCGCCGCAAACGCTGCTGTCACATTGAAAGAACACATTTTCAGTTTTGCCAATTACGATGTGCTGTTCAATTTTATGTTTCTCTCCTTGTAGGGGTATAAAGCGATGACGGACAGACGGACGGACACCCCAAACCTATAGGCCCCAATCCGAAGGGTTAGGGCCTTAAAAATGGCTGCCGGGAGCTCTGGTGCTTTCCTCTCTAGTAGACAGCAGTCCAAATTGCGAATTGCTATTGTCAATAGTTGTATTTCTACTGGCTTTGATGAAAGTTGTCGTATGTCAGTTCTGAATCGACGTAAGTAAAGCAAAACTGTTTCACTTTTGGGCGATAATGGCGCGCAGAAAAGGATTCTATTATGGAAGTTCCTATTTCGGGAGTATCGCCATGAGAGAGAGTGTTTAGTTTTCCGTAGTCATTGAGTGTTTACTTCCGGTTCAAAAAACGAGGAGAAAAGGAGATAAAACTTAATCGCAAAGCATCCTTGTCCAGATTTACATATCTAAAAAACTAAGGAGGACGTTTTTAAAGAATTACTTATAGTTTAATTACAAACTCTTATTATCGCTCTACGAGGGTGTCCCTTCATTTTGTTTTGACTTTTCGTCAGTGTCTGACTTTTTACATGCTTTCTTGGCTAGTGTCTAGCTAGTTTTTTACTTTTGTGTTTTAACGAGCCAGTGTCTGGCAATTTTGACACTTACAAGCCAGTGTCTGGCTATATTGATTTTCCTAAGCCAGTGTCTGGCGTATATTACCATGGGTCGTGGAAGATCACGCGAAAGATCCCAGCACAAAAGTAAAAGAAAAAGGGATCGATCTCTTTCGAGAGATACCGGTAAAACAAAGCACAAGAAAAAGTCGAAACATCGCTCGCGAGCGCGATCGTTGGAAAAACGACATAGTTCTGTGATTCGTGAGAGTTCACGAACTCGTGATAATTTAAGAGACATATCTGTCGAGAGTCACAAAGAATCAAATAATTCACGAGATGATCTTGAAAGATCTTTTGTTAAAAATTCAAATGATGTTATTGTCTCGGGAAAATTGAACAGGGTACCTCAGACTCTCTCAAAATCTTTCTCAGCTACTGCTGAAGATGGGGAAATCCTGGAATCCACGGGAGCAGACCGTGATAAAAATAATAACTCTAGAGATTGCTTTTCCTTCGGAAACATATCCTACATTGCAAGGGATACTCAGTTCCAAGAGCCTGAGAAAACGAATTACAATATTCATGATTTGTCATCTTGCTCCTTTTTACCGAATGCTGATAGAAAGCAAACAGAGCAACAATCCAACTTTGACTTGGATGCGATTTTAAACGAAGGTGTACAAAAGGACATGAAAGGTCCTCCGCTTGATTTAAAATCAAAAGAGTTAGTGGACAACTGGTTTAGCCAGGACTGTGACTCTGAATACATCAAAAAATTAAAAGAAAGATACGCCGAACCTGGTAATACAGACAAACTGTCTGGCAAGGACATGAACGCTGAAATTTATCGTAACCTTCCAGAATACATGAAACAGAGAGATTTTTGGCTTAAAGCCGTTCAGCAAAATATTTGTGCTAGCGCAGTTGCTAATTTTAGAACACTAGATGTTCTGTTGCAAAATCAAAAAGACATTAAGCCGGAAATATTATCCGTTCTCTGCAAACATCTATCTGCATCTACAAAATTTGCTGCAAAAGCGTCATCAGATATCACTGTTATAAGAAAACAGCAAATAAAGTATAATATACATCCCAAGTACAGACCTCTTTGCTCAAAGCGCACTTATGACAAACAGCTTTTTGGTGACAATTTGGCTGCAGTCTTGAAAGACACAGATGAGGCACACAAAATAGTATCATCGATCAAAAAAGACCAGCGCTTTCAACCATTCCAAAACAACCAAAAGACAAGGTCTTTTTTGTACCAGAGGGGCAGGGGGTCGCACACAAATCGAGGCCGAGGATCCTACCGACCCAGCTACCAAAATCCAAACCAACAACAGAACTACCAAGGGCCGAAGAAGCCCAACAAAAACAAAAACATTCCACTAAGATAGACAGGTATGAAAATTCTTTCGCAACTCTTGAAACGCTTGAGGATATATGCAAAAGAAACCAGGAAAATTTCCAAGCGGGCCAATTGAAAAATCATGCACAATTTTGGAGTACATTCACGAAAGATCCTTGGGTTTTAAACTCGGTGTTTGGTTTGAAAATAGTATTAAAGGATGAGGTTCATCAAAATTTCCTTCCAAGGGAAATAAGATTCAATACTACGGAAGAAAAACTGATAGAATTGGAATTACAAAAATTGATCAAAAAGGGTGTTATTATCCCTATTGATGATAACTCGGGAGAAAATGAGTTTATTTCTAATATTTTCATAAGACCCAAGAAAAATGGCGGCATTCGCCTCATTCTGAATCTGAAATCGTTTAACGAACACGTAGAAACAAAACATTTCAAGTTGCAAAGTCTGCAAACGGCTATAGATCTTATGGTTCACGGTGCTTTTATGGCTTCCGTAGATTTTTCGGATGCTTATTACTCCGTACCGATACGGGAATGTGACCAGAAATTTCTTAGATTTTATTTCAAAGGCCAGAAATATCAATTCCGAGTTTTACCCAACGGTCTTTCGTCAGGGCCTCGCGATTTTACGAAAATTACCAAAACTTTATTTGGTTTTTTAAGAGAACG
This sequence comes from Protula sp. h YS-2021, assembly GCA_949752745.1. Classification (NCBI taxonomy): domain Eukaryota; kingdom Metazoa; phylum Annelida; class Polychaeta; order Sabellida; family Serpulidae; genus Protula; species Protula sp. h YS-2021. The sequence continues at coordinate 26,911,857 of OX457024.1, forward strand.
AGGTTTTCAGAATTCATACTATATAGATGATAGCTTCTTGACTGAAAGCACCTTTGATAAATGTTTTGAAAACGTGCTTATGACTGTGGAAAATAGTATGAATGCTGGGTTTGTGGTAAACTATGAAAAGTCAGTTCTCTGGCCCACTCAAACACTAACATATCTTGGCTTTATCTTAGATACTATAAACATGACAGTCAGGCCAACAAAGGAAAAAATCATAAAAATTAAGGCACTAATAACTGAATGTTTGGGAAAAGAAAACCACACTATTCAAAACATAGCAGAGCTTATAGGGAAATTGGTTTCGCTTTTTCCTGGAGTACAGAATGCAAAACTCTTTTATAGACAGTTAGACATTGAAAAATCCCATGCCTTAAAGGTCAATCGGGGAAACTTTGAAGCATATATGCAAATATCTCAGGTGGCCAGGGACGATTTGCAATGGTTTTTAAACAACCTTGATGACTCTTTTGTTGACGTAACGGTAAAAAATCCGGATTTTGTTTTGAAAACTGATGCGTCCAACTCTGGTTGGGGTGGTGTTCTAATGCTACCGGAGTCTAAAACTATTGTTTCACAAACCAGGGGCCAATAGAATTCCAATGAGACTGACTCTCATATTAACCTGAAGGAATTGTGGGCTGTGTATTACTCCTTATTGAGCTTGTGCTCGGACAGGAACAAAGTGGTCTTGAAAATTTGCTCCGACAATTCAACCACTGTTTCCTATTTGAAAAATCAAGGAGGAAAAATCCTAAAATGTCATCAAATTTCAAAAAGTATTTGGTTATGGGCAATTCAGAGAAAAATTTATCTAATTTCTTCCTTCATCCCAGGTGTGAAGAACATAGAAGCCGATAAATTGTCTCGCACACTAACTCCTAACACAGAATGGACGTTGATCGACTCCCAATTTTACAAAGTCAGGAAATTGTACCCTAATATCAATTTCGATCTTTTTGCTTCAAGACTCAACAATAAATTGGAAAAATATGCTTCATGGTACCCCGATCCTATGGCCTCTGTTTGTGACGCGTTCAGTCTTAACTGGAATAGCATAAACGCTTATGCATTTCCGCCTTTTTCCATTATTGGAAGAGTTTTGCAAAAGGTGCAACAGGATAGATGTGATTTGGTTTTGGTTGTTCCTTTCTGGTCCAGGGAATATTGGTTTTCTAAACTGATCAACATGCTTATAGCTTTTCCATATTCTTTCTCGAAAGGAAAGGCGGTACACAATCCAGTGGCGGCTCACACCGAGAATATCAGAGCAAGATTCCTCCTAACGCAGATATCAGGTTCAACTTACAAAACCCGTTCATTTCAAGTAAGACTCGGAAAATTATCATGCACTCTTGGAGGAAATCTACAAGAGAACAATACAGGACATATCTCTATAGATGGGAAAGTTATTGTGAGAGACGGCATAAAGATTCCCTTAATACCAATATAGGGACTGTTTTAGATTTCTTGTATTTATTACATAAGCAAGGGTTTAGTTATACTTGTCTTAACACGGCAAGAAGTGCCATCAGCACTATTTTATCGATTGATGGGGTTGCCGCAGGCAATCACCCTCTTGTTTGTAGATTCACGAAAGGCATTTTCAATTTAAAACCATGTCTGCCGAGATATACTTTTGTTTGGGACGTTAATGACGTGTTGAACAAATTGAGCAAATACCATCCTGCAGATGCTTTATCTTTAAAGCAACTTACTTTGAAAACAGTTTTATTAACCGCTATTCTGTCGGGTCAGAGGGTTCAAAGTTTACAGATGTTAAGATTAGACTTTATGTCCATGGATGAGGACTCTGTACAATTTTTGTTTACTGAGCTACTTAAAACTTCAAAACCTGGTAAACACCAGGAACCGATAATGTTTTTTGCGTTTCTAGATAAGTCAATTTGTGTTGTACATTATTTGGAGGAATATATACGCAGGACTAAGTTGTTAAGGGGAAATGAATCCAAATTATTTATTTCCTATAGAAAACCTCACAGGTCTGTTTCGAGAGCTACAATAGCTTCGTGGATTAAGACAGAGTTATGTATATGTGGTGTAGATATTAAACGTTTCAAAGCCCATAGTACGAGAGGTGCGTCTACATCTGCAGCATCTAGGTGTGTAGATATCAAAACGATCATGAAATCAGCAGGCTGGAGAAATGCAACTACTTTTTCGAGGTTTTATAATAAGCCGGTTTTATCCGGAAACAACTTTGCAACCTGCTTGCAAACTGCGGCAAAACAAAAAGGGGGGGGGGAGGGATTGTAAGACATAGCTAGACATCGGGTATCAAAGAAATTGATCTCTTTGGTCTGTCAGTATTAGCTGTCATACAGTCAGTATTGTGACTATATTTTACAGTGTGAACAATATGGAGTCCTTTTTTCTTGTATACACAGTGACATCACTATTGTGTTCATACCAATAAAATTGGAAATGTTTATGCATGTTTCTATTGTGTTGATAATCTCGCATGCGTTAAAGTCTCATGGCGATACTCCCGAAATAGGAACTTCCATAATAGAATTAACGAATTAAACGAATACTTACTTAAGTATGAAGTTTGATTTGGATTCTGTTATGGAAGTTCCATGAGGGAGTGGGAGACATGCCCACCCTCTGTGAGGATGCAATCCCGTCCCTAATGGAGGATAATTATTATCATGATCGGTATGTCTCCCACTCCCTGGGCATTTGAGCTTATCAACGTTGAAGAATGACTACGGAAAACTAAACACTCTCTCTCATGTCTCCCACTCCCTCATGGAACTTCCATAACAGAATCCAAATCAAACTTCATACTTAAGTAAGTATTCGTTTAATTCGTTAATTATGGGAAGATTATCTAAATGTAAAGCTCGATGCACTCGAAAATGTTTCGAGACATTATCGAAAAACCAAGAAACATTTTCTGATTTCCGAAACATTTTCGAGACATTATCCTTGCTGGGAAGCAAGAGTCATCCAGGACTCTCCGCTAACTACTCTTTAACCATCTACGTTTAACCCAAAGTTACACTGAGTAACAAACTCCGTAAATATTAATTATTAAAACTAAAAATGGTCCGAATATCTTGATATCTCTTTACGAACACGACCTTGAAGGTGCCTACGTACGAGCGTGTATTGTCTAATGCAGGGTTTTCTATCAAACATTTTATCGCTCATTTACTCACGAATACAGTCACGATCACGGCTATTGTGTGGCAAGGGCAAATGATGTATTCCTCAATACTAAAGAAAATACTTTTCTTCTTAAACGTTGTCAAATTCTTTGTGATTTATTTAAAATGCAAAGCTCTTTTTTTCTCCTTTTCGGCATAAAAGTACCACCACGGCAACTGTAAGCATGATAACCAACGATGTTTTTGACCGACTGGACCGTGGAGAGCAAATTGGCACCGACAGCCACTTTAGAGTAGCTTAATTAATCATGCTTGCCAGTTACACAGAGTGATCTATAGCAAACCTGTCATGACTTCCCTTCTCACATATATTTTCTTATATTTTAATGACATCCTTAAAATGTATAAGATGATGGATTAGATTACCTGTATTGAGGAATCGTATAATTACTCAATGACTGTTTAAAGAAGAAGTAGCGGACTGTTCAAAGAAGTAGTTTATATTCTTTGAATTCTTTCGCAATTACAGTACCAAGGACGGTTTCTGTTGTCCCTATATCGCCAGCCTGTTGAGCATATAAACTGTAAATGTGTGATAGCTTCCTGCACAATATTAATACCAAAGTTTTATACCATTAAAATAACAGAAAGGTTTAGTTACAGTTGCACTCAGACGGCTGATATGTTTATCTGCGGCCTCGCGCCAAGAGTGAGCATGTGTTTTCTTTAGCCAGAAATCACTAGTCCTGAAAAGAGACGAGTCAATGCATTTACATGCAAAAAACTATTGTAATTTAGTTTCCAAAGTTGTACGGCAAGAGGGGGGTTGGGGCGGGGGCATTGTGTCACCCTAGTGTTTATTTTAATGTTTACTGCGATGACTTGATTGTCTTGTTTTACTGTATATAGCGAGGCTCTTTGCAAGGTAAATTAGTATAAATATTCGGGATGATCGCGATGATTTCGCCGGAGATCGACAAAGAAGTTAGTTATATGCAGAGCGATATATCATTATGGGAAAATTTTACATGTGCTTTATAGATTTTAAGTTCACCTTGTTGCAAGTCTTCCGCAATTCTATGCGTAGTTCCAAATGCGATGGAACTTAAAGAAAATTTTATTTCAAAATCGAACATAGCATTTCATAATGTTTAAAGCAATTTTGTAAGCTGAAAGTCTAGACTTTTGTTTTCTGCATTTAACGCTAAATGTTGCTTAGCTGTTACTAAAATGCAAACTTCAAGTTTATGTGTCGCATTAACTCTTCTGACAAGGTTGTGCGTGGATTACTCTTTTCCAGCTTGCCGCGTTGTTATAAAACAGCTGACCTCTGAGAAGAGGTCAGCTGTTGGACAACAACGCATCCGATATACGTCTGTGTGGGTTTTTTATTTTTTTTTTGGTTTAAGTATGATATGAAACGCAATGTATAATAGTTCGCATAAATAAAGTACACGTCTTTTCACTATGAAGTTATGAAAGTGGATTGTCAATTGATACGTATGGTGAAATTAAATTTTAATGGGCGATAATAAAATGTATGAAGGCTCGAGGCGAAAAACAACGAGTAGAGAGAATACACGAATAAACAGTTTCGATCATCAGCCAATCAGAGTGCTGTTTACATTTTCTCCGTAGTGTTTAGAAGGTACACATAGCGGATTTTAAAATGGGCGATTTTCTGTTTGATATAACAGCCTGTAGCAAAAGAGTGACATACTAAATTTTTAAAAACAATAAAAATAATGATAGTTAATATTATCTTTAACCCGGAAAATCTCCAAAAATCGATGTTGGTTTCAACTTAAAAATATTTTTGAAGCAATTCCCAACCTTAGTTTTACTGATGTTTATATAGATTTTTTGTCATTGGGCCAAAGGTACACAAGTTCAAAATTCGACAATAAATCAATTAATGAAACTATTGTCAAGTAAAGGTGTTTAAATGACGCGGTTAGGTTTAATTTTGCTAGGGTTTAATTTCTGAAAGAATATTTTGACTGGTTGCCTCGAAGTTTTTAGTAAATGTCAAAAATTCGTGTGGCAAAACTCCAGGATCTTATATTATCGCCTTCCATTTATGCATTGTGGAAACGTGGATAGAGGCTGTCAGCTGGTACTTTTTATCATAAATTGAGGTTTTGGTACTTTTTGTTCTAGTTGTATGGTGGGTCTCATTTTGTTGTGCTTGAAAAAGTCAAAAATTGCATTTAATGATGTCATATGGAAGCTCCATTTTTGTGGACAAGTAATGTTTGTTTACCGTCGAAAGATGATTTTTCCAATATGGCCGCGGAAGTCTTTATCTGTGTATGCTTCTACGATGTAGAGGCACGGAATTTTTTCCAGCGTAGCCCTTAATCTTCCTAGCATTCCAAACCGGAAGAGGGAAAAAGTAATGAGAATAAGTGGATTTGTACTTAAACTTTTGCCGATAAATTTTTGCTTTTCGACTGAATAAGCGAATTCAGTTGGGATAAGGATTACTCGTAGTCAGGAGGATAGAAAGGGTCCGCTGGGACTAGGATAACGATATAAAGAGATGATACCTGAAAACAAAACTGGCAAATATCAACAAAACTCCGTTTTGCCAGAATCATATATTCACATGTTGGCTATTAAAGGTTCTTTTAAGTTCGAAAGTGTGCATGCTAAAAGAAAATTAAAATTTTTATGTTTTCCCATATCATTTCTTCATAATGTATAAAAAATGCAGTCGAAATATAAATTGTTTTATTTTCAAACATATCAGTAGGCAATAAGCCAAAATCACACTTTGACTTTGTCCGAAAAGTTTTTGCGTTTCGGCTGAATTCAGTTTAGATAAGTATATAAAGAAATGATAGAAAAAAACTGGCAAAAATCAACAAAATTCTACTTTGCCAGAAACATGCGGCTACAATTTTCGTACAAATTCAGTACACAAAGGGATTGTGGCAAATTCCCAAGTGTAATTACGAAACTTAATTAGCTATAACCGCCATCTGGCACCATATAAATAGAATTTTAGCAATGCCGCGAGAGAGGGCAAAGGACCTGTCGGTTACACTTTTTGTAAGAATCTAACAGCCACTTTTTATAGCTATTTTTATATTGTGACACAGATGAAGAATTTTGAAGACTGTCATTTAATTCACTCCACAAGTTGACTCCCACAAAAAGTTTACCGGCACGTCTTGTACCTATGTTTAAATGGAACAGTTTATACAGTGGAAGCCGGCTATAACGAAGTTTCTGGGACCTGGCAAAAGTGTTCGTTATAACCGATATTTTCCAAATTTCCTGATTATACGGTCATTTTTCAATGTACACATGCAGGACTTAAACTTTAGGAGTTCTTTGTGATTATTTCTTTAAATAAAAGGCACTTTGTATCAGTTCAAAATTGCTTACAATAATATTTTTCGTGTTTTTTTTTTTCAATTTACATAGAAGATGCAGTATATCATTCGAAATGGAATTACGTAACATTAGACAATATGATGAAGTTATGGAAGTATATATTAAAAGTACTTACAAAAGGTTACATGAATCAGAAAATGCAATTCTACGATCATTACGCACCAGTGATATCATGAGAAAATCTAATTTAATGCGCAATTGGTATAATGTGTCGTATACAGTTCATGTATAGTAAATATGTTGATAAATTATCTTTTAGTGAAAGGCATTGTGAAAATTCAAAATATGGACCCCGAGTCTGAATCAAAGCAATAAATAAAAAAAATCAAAATCCAGTAAATTATTTGTTTAAAATACAGTACCTTGTTGAAACGAATCACTAAGACAAAAACAAAATAAACAAATCACGACAGTTTATTAATATTTAACAGTTTCTTCAGTAAATGCTGAACCAATAATAACATGAAGTGCTTTCTGTCGTCGAAACTGTTAACTCACAGTACTGACTGACTACTACTTTTAGTCTGCTAAAATAGTTAAACGATAAAAAATCCCTGCTTTGCCAGCATTGTGCACATTGTTCGCTGAATGTTTATCCAAAATCTAAGTGAAATTGGTATTGTACCACTTATAAACTTCCCTCACGTTCACTGAATTTGATTCGCCATTGACCTTCTTGTAAACAATGTTATGGCGATTTTGAAAGCGCTGAAGCCAACCATTACTAGGACGGAACTCTTGAGTACCCAAACTGAACTGCGAAGTCCTGGGCCTTCGTTGCCAAAACTTTTTTCAACATTCCAAAATGTGTTCGTTATAACCGCTTATCGGATAGTACGAGTTTTATGCATTGAAGTCAATGGGAAAAAAAGTTTTGACCAGCAAATTTGTTCGTTATAACCGATACTTCGTTATAACCGATTTCGTTATAAATGGGGGCCGCTGTATATTCTGTCAGGAAGTAAGTTCCATTTTGCTTTATACATAATGAGACAGGTATTTAATTGCTTTGTACTTAATTTTTACAGAATGCCAAGTTCTTTTTCGCTTCATAGCCATTTTGAACACTGATATCAATTGCAATTTTCATCGCCTTTTATAAGCCTGTGCTACGTATGGGCATTAGCTATTCTGGGTAGTTTTGTTCGAGGAAGATGCTTTGGTATTGTCTGCAAGCAACCTGTGACGCGAGAAGCTCAGATGCCAACAGAAGCAATTGCTATTCGCATTACGTATTAGTGGTACAGGGGGTGAGCGGTTGGTGCCTCTATTTGCCTTAACAGGCAAGACACGTCAATAGAACCCGACAGCATGCGCTGTTGACTTTCGCGCTTTCAAAAAATAAAAAGCGTTGGCCCAAAATGTGTTCGTTATAACCGATTATCGGATAGTACGAGTTCTATGCATTGAAGTCAATGTTAAAAAAAGTTTTGACCAGCAAATTTGTTCGTTATAACCGATACTTCGTTATAACCGATTTCGTTATAAATGGGGGCCGCTGTATATTCTGTCAGGAAGTAAGTTCCATTTTGCTTTATACATAATGAGACAGGTATTTAATTTTATAATATAAGCAAACTTTAGTAGACTGTAGCTTGAAAAAATTTCATTTGTATGTGCCCGAAAGTGAGCATGATCAATGATTCTAACAGCTTTCTTTTGCAAAACTACTAAGTCGTAGCTTCTCTTAAAATAATTATTACCCATATTTCACAACAGTAATTCCAATACGGAAATATGAATGAAAAATATAATGTGTGCAACGCTCGCTTGTGGAAGAGATATTTGACTTTGTACATTATAGCAAGACTTTTAGCGACCTTACTCCTGACATGTATGATTTGTTCTGCCCAAGTGATTTACTATCGATTAGCACACCTAGAACTTTTGTTGAAAATACTCGTTCGTTAGTATCGTTACGTATACCTTTTATTTCTATAATAAATTCACACTCATGTTTGATATTTGAAAATACTATAAAGTTAGTTTTATTAATATTTGTGATAATTTATTCACTCTAAATCACATGTCTAGTTTTAGTAATTCCCTACACAGGGTTGCACATATGTCTTTTACATCGTGACCTATGTGAAATAGGTTAGTGTCATCTGCAAATAGAAAAAAAATTTAAGAGTATCAGACACGCTATGTAAAGCATTAATATATAAAACGAAAAGCGAAGGCCCCAATATAAAGCCTTGAGATACACCACATAATACTTGTAAATAATCTGATAGTGTATCTCTAAATTGCACCTATTTAAATGTATTTGACAAATAACTACCAATTCAAGACAAAGCATTACCTTTTATGCCATATATATTTAATTTCGTACGCAAAACATTATGATCTGTTGTATAAAACGCCTTTTTTAATCAATGAACATGAACATGAAAACTCAGGTAACAACGAAACCAGTCTATAATTTGCAAAAGCCATGAATCACCAGACTTGCACATTGGTACAACCTTAGCAGTTTTTATTTTTGTCGGAAGTACACCTTTCTCAAACGACTTATTACATATATGAGTTAATGGTTCTGCTGTATGATTACCAATTATTTTGATTTCGAAACGTCACATCTAACCCACCTTTATCACAGGAAGTTTTGCGGCCACAGATATTTAATACTTCTTCGTTACATGTAGGTTCTAAGTACATTGAATTAGCAGAACTGTTTTTAGACCAGCCGACTCTGTCAAGTGGTCTTTTGCAATCACTTTTGAAAAAAAAGTGTGTGTATGTTAACCTTTTTTCAAAATGCATCTCCTCCTACAGTTTTGATCGGATCTTCTTGAAATTATACAGGTTCAATTTCCCGGTGGTCCTCTACTGGAAAATTACTTTTTTCGCGATCGGCCGAAAATGGCCGAAATGACGGGACTTTGAAAATTTTGTTAAACCTTTTTTCAAAGTTGTTTGAACCAGTAATATGATCACAGTTCAGCAAATATTGAAGTCACCACAAAAGTACACGGTACGTTTTTAAAATAATTAAGTATTATTTCTGATACTTCATTGAAACATTCTAAGTCTGTGTTGGACGGTCTGTATACTGAAATTTCTTACTTTTACTCAGTTCTATTTCTGCGGCAACACAATCTAAAATCTAAAATTCACACCTTTGCTAATATTTTTTACTTGTGTATGGGTAGAATTAAGGAAAGAATTAACATAAACTGCTACCCCGCCCTTTTTATTAATCTTGAAACAGTATAATTTATAATTCGGTATCAGAAATTCATTCATGAGATCATTCTCAACCCAGGTTTCGGAAAAGGTTATAACGTCAAATGTACACTTCAGACTGTTTATATAATCTACTATTCTATTACAGTTAGCCTTGAAGCTTCTAGCAGTAAAGTTTACAATACTGAGGCCACCTTGTTTGAATTTTGATGTGAAATCATCATCTGAAAAAATAACAGTTATGTGTAATTTTGTTATAAAAATTATTTTCAGGATCAATATCCTGTCAAACTCGTATTTATGTGACATTTCAAGATTGATTTCATTACATCTCACTATAAGACCCTGTGCATCCGTATTAACACCCTTTTGATAAGCAAAAAATTCCTCATCGCTTGTATTTGCGAAAGGCAACACAGTTGGCTTTCAATGTTCACACAACCACATACTTTCTGAATTACCTAAATCATGTAAGAGTTTGGCACAACTTCTATGCGGCCAATATAAACAACAATCACATCTTATGGAGTCACTTTTTACATTTTTAGAGCAAAGTTTGGATGGATAAAAATAGAATGATCAGTTCTATTCAGGGATATTATTGAAATCAGCATCGTTCATTGACTTGATTCTAATTGTTTGTTGCTTTCCTTTGCTATCCAGCAATGATTTCTAAAACACCTTACAGCTTTTAGTCCATGTATATTCGTCATTCCCCTTTTTTACTAGATGACGAGCTGCATAAGCCATTTTCGATGTTTTCTGTCAAATGTTCGTTTATGTATCCTTTCGAAGACTTTCTATGTTGTATCGTTATGGAATTGGTTTAAGGCAGTGTCTTGTTCCTTTTCATTTTCTTGCTGTCCTGGGTAGTTTTTGTTCCCAATGTTGTCTGCTGCCGCAGCATATGTTTCAGCTTGCAACCCAGAGATAATTAAATTATCCATTTTGCGATACTATTGGGAGATGTCTATTTTTTCCGCAAGCGCCATAATCTTTCTGTTCATATCTTGTTTGTCTCTGAGTTTTGGCCGCCTGATCGTTGTTTTCAGCCTCTAAGTCTGTTATCCGATTTGACATTAACTGTGAGAACTCATCTTGTTTTGTAACTGAAGTTCTTAGAAATTGAACGGGTAGTCATAATTATAGTTCAAAACCGACGGTATGTACAGACACACAAAAAGCACAATTGCTCACCGAGATTAAACAGATGGTGTTGACCGCGAACTTCATTTGGGCGATAATAGGTGGATGACATATTTTTATCCCCCGCGTAACGATGGGACATAGGTTTCAGCTTGTCTGTCTGGTCTTCTGTCCCTTTCGTGCACCCTCGTGTCCAGGCTATATCTTCGAAAGTATTTGTCGTATAGCTTTTTTCTTTGGCATACGGTTAGAACGTATATTGAAGGCGTGTAAAGTCGTGTTATTTTTGAAATCGGCCAAAAATTCTCAAAAAAAAAAACACTTTGTCAAAAATGTATATTTTTATGGAAACTTATTTGCACGGAGATTGATTTTGTTCAGACGAGTTCTGCAAAACTATTTGATCCAACGTTCTGAAATTATATGCAGTGAAAATAAATATATTGTAGATGTGCAGCGTCGTATTATTTTTGAAATCGACCAAATTCTAAAAATTATGAGTTCTTAAAAATATATATATTTTATGTAAATCTGTTTGCACGAAGATAGATTTTTGTCCAGACGGGTTCTCTGAAACTATTCGACCCAAAAATTGTTAGGCAATGTGGGGTTTTCAATTTCAATAAATTACCATCCAATGACATTATGTGTTACACGGGGGATCCTGCCTCACTGAGCCTCTAGTTTACAAAACCGAAATACAAAACTCACAATTTTTTCATATGAACTGACACCTCCATCTGAAAGATCCAGAAGTACGAATGGGCTTTATAAGTACAATTATTTTTTTGTAACCAAAGACTAAACTACTAAAATATGACACTCCCTATACAACCTATAGTATTCAGCTGATAATGGAAGAGTTGAAAATTGAGAAAAACATCTGTCAGAACACTTTACAGTATTGGTGTTAAGCTCAATATTTGAATAGATTTTAGGGGATTTAAATTACTTTATTTGAACAGGAGCTGAGCAGTAGAAATAAGAAGGATAAAAAAAATGCCATTTGATTAGCACAGCCAGCTTTTATTTAACAACTCTGATCAGATAACGATCACCCCCCCCCCCTCCCACCTGCCCTCAAAGATCACAATAGAAAAAGATAAATACTGCTGTCACATTTACACATGAATAAGCTTTAAAACTTTTCTTATTCTTTTTAACACACGCGGTATTTGTACATTCAGTTACATTTTTTCCACATCTCTGGCAACGAGCGCTTTGTCATGTGCTGCACCATTGAAAAACCGGTGACGAAAACAGATCCCAGATCTTTCACAATTAACCCAAATTTTTCGGATGATATAAATAATAATTCTTTGCTGTAATTTATTTTCTCTCAAAAAATGTACGAATACGAATCTGGAACTGATTCGGAAACAAACTCCCTAATATATATATTACAGCTTACTTTTCTTTACAAATTTTAACATATTTTTAAAAAAATGTTACCTATCTTTGTTCGTTGGAAATCGAAAGAAGAAAAGATTGCAGTTGTAGTAGTCATTATTGCATCCAATTGCTGCTTAAGGTCGTCCTCTTCTTGTCGTATTCATACTCTTATTCTTTACTAATCATTATCCGGGCGACCAAATGTTTTTATAACCTGTAAGACCGAAAAAGTAATGAAAAGTTAAAGAAAACACATGCACTTTCCAGGTGACCTCAATGTTTTGACAGCTCAATTTGAAACGCTTATACCAGGCGGCACTGCTGTCTGGATACGAGAAAATGGCTGAGTGTCATATCTTAGAAGTAAACAATCTTTGCTGTCACCGAGAAAAAATTTGAAGGCAACATTATAAATCGGAAAGAGGAGCATCTGTGGAAAGCAATCGTTTACAAGAAGTTCAATGAAATCCAATGAATCAATCAGATCCGTTTATTTTCCACAGAATACCTGCATATTTCACAATAGAATTCCACCTTTTTTAACACTTTGCTTAGACTAGAAGATAATGCAGACAGTTTAACCGTAGTAATTACGATGTATTTCCTGGAAAAAGGTAGATCGAGAAAGTTAAAAACTTTTCGGTACACTTAATGTTACCCCCTGTGGTTTGGGGAGAATCTTAAGAATACACCCACTGCGTTCTGTTCCGTGCATGGTGTAAGAGGCGACTATCGGAATTTCTTTCTTTCTAACTCTTCTTTTACTATTTCTTCATTCTTTATTCTTTTTATCCCAATTGTTTGTTTAGTAAGTGCGTACTAATATACCCATCCTAGTTGGTGAACGGGACGTTAAACAGCAAACAAACAAACAAACACTTACAGTTGAATGTTGATTTCGTGAACAGTCATATTATTTCTTATAAAATAGTCCCAATGCAATATTGCTTTCCATCTTGTTTACATGTGACATAAAATATTTAATGTTTTGAATTCGTAGTATTGACCATTTAAAGTCCTTGTTTCTGGTAGTACACAGAGCTTATCCCTTCATACGTCTGTTCGTGCATCTGTACTTCTAAACCCATTTATTTAGAACCAGCAATTAAATGAATTGTGGCATCAAGGTGTTAACCACCGATCACATATAGACTTGTATGCAAAACAGAAACCTGGCCAGTGGTTAACATCTTGATGCCACAATTTAATCGGACATGAATAACACAAACAGGAGTTATGTGGAATAGATCCCCCTATATCGCTGAGAAAACGCCTTTTTGTATTTCTGTGTGTGTTAAAGTAATTCTAGGTGAAGAAACTAGTTTAACTTGTGCTTTAAATTACATTATTAAATTGATGTAAACAGTAGCGAATAGATTTTACACACTTTTTTTAGAAATACATGTTGCATTTGAAAGAAAATACTGAATTAAACATTTCGGTACACTTACTGTTGAACGTGGATTTAGTAAACGGTCATATTTTTTTAACAAAATAGTCCCACTGTAATCTCTTCCTGCTTTCCATATTGTTTACATGTGGCATAAAACATTCAATGTTACGTATTCTAAGTATTGACCACACTGACCTCCATCTAGTATTTGCAAATGCAGTTTCTTGGTACCAAGATTACGCAATTGAAATAGAAAAATCAAAGTGATTGTCAGTCGTCATCTTGTTACTGGCACATTAACATAGAAACTACTTGGCCCATTATCACCAAATTTTTGACAAGGCTTTGCAATTTAAACGCTGCGCTCGGAATCCGGTCCCGCTGGGGCAACGCCGTCGATTGTGGCCTGTTCCTTGGTTAACTTGAAGGGTTCTTTCAACTTTAAATGGTAATGAGGATATTAAGGAAGGCGTATGACGTCAAACCCTCCTTATGAATCATGTTGTGGATATCTCTTCGATGTTATGGGTCCAATACCTTATCATTTTCAAGACTATACTTGACTAAGTACTACACCCTCTCTCAGTCCCCTCTCAAATTACTAGATGACTTGCCATTGCACTCTTATTCTTGACGATCGCTTGTACATTTCAGCATTCCAGATTAAAGCAATCGGATAGTCGTGATAGAATCATGGTGTTTGAAGCAGAACAAGATCGCGTGACTCATCTGCTGAAGGAGACTGTGCCGATCTTGTGCAGGAGTGGCCTCAGCTTTTCATCGGAATGCTGTATCGAAGCCCTAATCGGCATTACCGTAGATAAAAATAATGTATTTCTTGTGAGTATTAAAGAAATTGTGTCACCTGGTGAAGACGGTGAATTATTGGCACCAGCGTCTGAGGCATCGGTAGTCAAAGAAAATGAGAAGTCGAAATGTTCTCCTCGTCGCAGATCACGTACAAAGCGTCGGCGCTTAAAAATAGACTCGTCACTCGGCATCGATTTACTTCAAAACGAAGCAGATGAACCCAAAGGAAATGGTTTGCATTACTTTCACGACATACAAGTGTTTTACATCGACAATGTTAAGAGGAGGGTTGTGGGGGTTTTTGTGGAGGAATACTAGTGGAGGAATGGTGGGGGTGGTGGGGGATGGGATGAGGCGGCGGCGTGAAGTTGTTTTTACCCCATCGCGAGTATATATATATATATATATATATATATATATATATATATATATATATATATATATATATATATATATATATATCACTTGAGAGTTTTAAATGGTTTATCATGTTAACTATAGATCTATTCAGACACTTGAAATGGATTTTTTATGTATGCCCTCTTTTTCAGTCTGCGTAAAAATTTAGCTGATTTTATGCATTTATTTTGACCAGGTATCAAAAGAGTAAAGAGGGAAGACGATGAAGGAAGTGATACGGAAAGAAACGATTCAGCAGAAATTGAAACGGAAGTTGGAGATGCGCACCTGCGCGATGTCGACTCGAGTGATACTGTCAGCGCAGAAGAAATTGACGCATCTGGTTTTAAACAAAATACTTTGGATTCAGCAGCGAAAGCTTTCCGTTCAGATTATGAGTCGCCTTTGGGACTGCAGTCAAATTGTGAGAAGATACGTGAAGGCTGTGGAGAGGACCCCTTGAATCTTTCTGCTAATGCCGATCAGGAAGATGCTGGGAGTTGCGGATCAGGTCGGCAGCATTCTTTGGTGGGTAGTGGTACGGCCTATAAGTCTACCCGTTGTTTTGAGTAATTTGTATTCACTTAAAAATGCGTCATAGTTTTTATATATATATTTTTATTAAAATAGGGTTATTAAACGAAACATGTCGAGAAATATTACAAAATCTCCCCTCGAGATAAATTTTTAAGTAATTTTGAACAAGAAACAAGACTCATTTTTGTCCTATGGTAAACGTAAGTCGAGCACAGTATGGACATCGTAGTGACTCAGAGGACGCCGATGTGTAGGTGTATCCGGACACAACGGTGACAGCCAAAACGGCGACGGCCATAACGGAGAAGACCAAAACGGCGACGGCCAAAATGGTGATGGCCAAAACGGCGACAAGTGCAACCCCGGACAAAACGGCGACGGAGTTTTTTTAAGTTTATGCTTTAAAACGCTTATTGAAAAAACAAAAAAGTAACAACGTTGACAACACAGTTTATTTAACTATCAGAGATAAATAAATTTGAAGACAGTGTAGCATTTCCCCAAACGTGCCCTTCCTGCCCTCCCTAACCACCTCCTTCCTGTCACCAGGCACTGTCTCAGTAATCTGCTCAAAGAATGATTTACTCACTTACCTTTTCTCAGGTAAAAATGAAAATTATTTTCTCAGGTAAAATAAAATTTAATCTTATCTTTCATTGGTGTGGATTCGTATATAATAACAGCATTTCACATAACTGATACAGATTAGCTCATTAAGACGATTAAAACATCGGTCTTTCATTGCTGATCATCCGAAGTTCTTTTATTTTTATTTTGCCTTCTATTGATGTGGAATCACGTGCAATAACGGAGTAGTGGGCACAGTCGCTAAATACAATTGTCTTTCAAAATGTACTTATTTACCCCCAATCCCACACACCCGATGGATTATCGTATAATTGCAATTAGGAATATATGAGAAAATATGTGTGAAATTATCCATTGTATTTTGCCCTTAAAATTTAAATATTGGTTCAATTTATACTTCAAGTAGAAATAAATTGATTTACCTGGCAACACTATTCTTTGTATTTTGATTTTCAACATTAAATTATTAATCTTCGTCGCTGTTTTGTCCAGGGTTGCACTTGTCGCCGTTTTGGCCATCGCCGTTTTGGCCGTCGCCGTTTTGGTCTTTTCCGTTTTGGCCGTTGCCGTTTTGTTCGGGATTCGTGTGTAGGATATAAGAGCGTGACTTTATCTGCTCAGGTCATGTCTGTGAAACGCTGGTGTTCTGAACGTTGTAACTAGCGTTTTATACCTTCCACGTGTTTGTTTTTCTTTAAGGCTAAAAGATGGGGATCTGTAAATCCTTTATCAGTGCAACTGCCAGTTGAAAGAAGGAAAAAAGAAAAATTACATCGGTGTGAAATATGTAAGAGGTTCTATACTGATGCAAAGTCGCTAGCCAGGCATCGTAAGATTCATGATGGATTGAGATATTACTGTTCAACTTGTGGGTAAGACTATTTTTTTCTTTCGTATATTCCAAGTATCGGCTGTCTCAGTTTTCGACCACTTTTGTCCACTTTGCGATGACGGTGCATTGTTTTTATTGGCCTTGGGGCCAGTCTGTCGGCCTTTTGGGTTAATTCTGTAAACATCACTTGAAAACCACTTGGGTGGCAGCCACGAAACTAAAAATATCAAGATATATTATTTAAACATGTGTGGGGTTGCATTTTAGCTGGTCCCCGAATTCGGAATGGCTGCCGTCTAAAGAGTCCGGTTTGAACGTGTCGCCGCGAAGGCGGATGAAATCTTGTATTTTTCTTTTTGGTTGCATACTTTTCTCAGAATATAAAAGGGGTTTTGAGCAATTCAAAATAATTAAATTTAAGCTATGCAGCATTACAAGTTAAGTTAATTGTGAGCGCATTAATTACAATGCGGTGAGATGTATTAAAGGGCAGGGTAGAGTTAGGTATTTGCTTCTTTACGAAACTAAAAAGAGCCTCGAAACCAGATGATACTCGGTGTACTCGGTTTGGGTCGGTCCACGGAACACACCCCTGTATTGAAGTGAGTTTTTACTGCATATTATGTATTGGTATGGCCTTAGGTTTTCTACAAGCTACCAGGATTATTACAACGACCACGTGAAGCACTGTATCAACAAACTTGTCTGTGACCATGGAGACTGTGGTCTGGAGTTCACGAGCGTACGAGGTCTGTACCAACACAAGCAGAGTGTGCACCAGCCCGATGGTCAGTTCTCCTGCCACTGTGGCAAAACATTTAAGAACAGAAAATACTTGAAACAGCACGTGCTGGGAGTGCATGGCAAAAGCTGTTGGTTGTGCACAATGTGTGGTAAACAATTCCAGTGGAAATCCGCTCTAAAGAGACACAAACAAAAACATTTGTAAGGATTTACTTGCTGAGTTTCATATTGAAACAGTTTAAAGACAGAGGGGTAAAATAAAGTAGAAATATACTAGGTGCCTCGAATGTGTTGTTTCGCACATGTTTGACATCACCCAGGCAAGGTTCATGACTTAGCTCTAACAGGACAGAGACCACAGGTGTACAGTAAAGTAATATTGATCATTTTATGGTCTTTGAACTCACCCTTCATTTATTTTCATTCATAATCTGGTAATTTCATAAAACCCACGCTCTTTCCGGCGTTTAATTTTCACAGTCCACCCAAAGTGTTCATTCCTCAAACTGGTGAAGTAATATATTTCCGATATATTTGTTCTTTTAGGAAACAAATACTTTTTTTTCTAATGATGTACTGAGGTTGATTTTGAAGTGGTTTTGAAGTGCCGCTACATGCAAGCTTCTACTGCTATAAAATAATTACGGGAGTTATCGATGTTGCTGCTTCTCTTAATATCAAAGCAACAGATAGCGCTGACTGTTGAAAGACTTTGTTTACATTTAGCAAGGAAGCTTAAAAGTGTCGTAAAAATGTCGCAAAAAGAAGGAACGCAGAATCTCAACATATCCTGTCACGATGTGTTAATAAAACGATTTAGTATTATCACATTTCTGTTTATTTAATGATGTTTTTGGAGTACATGTTTGCTGCCTACAGCTTGATATTTCAGAACTGTAAATTGTCCCTTAAATAGAACGAGATTTCTGTTTTCACATCCCCCCCCCTTCCCGAGCTCCTTGAGACCATAAACCCCTTCCGCTCATAATATGAAACAAATCTTACATGTATAAGGAGAGGTTTTTGTGGTGAATTTTCCAAACCCAGTCCAGACCTGATTCCAGTAAAAATTAACTTCAAGAAACCATATTACGCTAAACCGAGAAAAATGCACCATTATTTGTTTGCGTATTAAATACCAATGTTTGTTTCGGTTACTAGATAACACTATGTTAATTTGTCCGTGTCTGATTTCTCGGCCAACTCGTTGAAGGGCGCCCATGTTCCTTTTCGTTTGTTTCTCTTTGTATAAATTCCCAAGACGCTGGAATGGAAAATACAGTTTGTTATTATTTCTTAAATAATATGTCAAGCAAAACTGACACGTTTTTAACAAAACATTTCATATAAAATGAGTTTGCTTAATTAAATTACAGCTTTGTAAAGAACAATTGATGAGTTAAATCCAAGTTAAGAGACGACACAAGAAGTACTGGGAGAGAAAGTGTTGGTAAGGGCTATTTAAAATTTTAGTGCGATTTCTTTTTTTGACAGTGGGAAAAGGGAGAAGGGATCTTCAATAAATACTGGTATGAGACGGGAAAATAATAGGAGATGAACCCCTTCCGCCCAACATGAATCTGATGTTATTGAACCAACATATTTAACTGAATGTTTTTATTGCTGTTTTTGGTTAAGTTTAATGTCTCTCACCAAAGCAGTGTGGCTGGTACTACAAGAAGGCCTGCGTGGAGCCATAACAGTCTCTCGCCATTGTAATATCCCGCACGGTAATGTACGAAATAGTTGAAAATCGTGGCGACTACTTCCGCTAGAACACCACACGAGGTCATTACTGAAAGCGCCACGCCTGAAACAGTAAATGTGGACATGTAAAAACTGCTAAAAGACCCAGTCAAAGACGTGGATGTGGACATGTGAAAACTCGCAGGATCTGAATGGGGACATGTCAAAACTAGCCTTCCACATGATCGTTCAAACATTGTTCAAAATTCGCGGACGTATGTTATCGCTATATGCAAATTAAAACAAACAAAAAAACCAACAAAAAAAAACAAAAAAAAACAAAAAAAAAACACTTGAAACAGTTGTGCGTGTAGGTTTTTTACTTGCCGTGAACTGTTTCTGGACAAAATGTAAGTTTCGCATTTATGTCCTGGTTGCAAGTTTTGGCGCCATGACAAAAGTGCAAAGAAATCGAGGCAGAGTGTATGTGCAGTGGTGGTGGGGGGGGGGGGGGGGGGGGGGTAATGTCTGATATGTTGAAAATGCCACCTACCTTGGGTTTCTGGATGAGTATGTTTGGATGACAATGTCAGGTACAGCGTCACTGGAACTATGTGAAGACACATTAGTGCACAACCTGTAAACGAAGCGGGTCCAGCAAATGCATTTCATCATTTAATGCGCACTCCCCTCCCCCCCCCCCCGCCCCCACCCTCACACGCACAGTAGTTTGAAAGGAATGCGTGATTGGTGTTCGTGTTTACGGTGAAAAGAAACGAAAAATTGAACCATTTTCTTTTTCAAAATGTGCATTTAAAATATTCTGGCTGCTCTCAAAATGCAAAATTTGGACCATTTTGTTTGGTCCGTATCAGTTCTTTTCATGAAAAGCACAACTGCATTTTCCTAAACTAAAACTCACTAATAAGCACAGTTGTTTCACATAGTGCATATTTGAGAAAGTAGAAAATAGCATAAACATGTAAGATTACCCAAAATTAGCATTGGAACGTTGTCGGCGAAGGGTAAAAACAGTAGTCCTATAAAGGTCGATACCAGGCCGAGAAGTCCAAATGGAATTTCTCTTTTAATTTTTATTAAAACTAAAGTCATTATTAAACTACCAATAAATCCAAATAAGTTGAACGCCACTAGTATAAACGCCGTTATGTGGATAGTTACAAATAATCCTTCAAAATCCGGATTTGAGCATGAGAATTTCGATACTCCGAAGTAGTAAATTTGCAAGGTGTAGCTCTGAACTATGAAAGACATGCTGCAGTATCCGGCTAAGATTAAGTTGTAATATTTATCGAAAATAGCGCCAAACATGGATCGTTCCTCATCCTCTTCCTTGCTGGTCATCTGCCGCACCCAGGAGAGAAAACCCCAGAACGAGATCGATCGATACTCCGTGCTTGTGGCCTGCGATTCCTGCATGGTGTGCAAAATTAATTTAAGTACGAAATAATTGCCGGCGAATGTTGTCCAGATGACCTTCTGCAAGCCCTGTTTGTGTATCCAGTAAGAAACAGGACCATCGATGAGTGTAAAAGCAAGTTTCATCAGCGTTATTGATACACCCATAATAAAGAAACGACGTCTTGCTTGTGTGACGTCAGCTACGAACACGATCAGTGAAATGGTGGCGGCTGCGCGGTACCCAAAGAATCCGGAGATCACTGCGAGACCGCTGAGGGAAGACAGCTTTCCTCCCACGTAATAATGAATAACAATGCCTAGCGAATACAAGGTGGTGCTTCCGCAAGCCATGGTAAGGATGAACTTGCGTTTGCCTGTGAAGTCACTGATTACTCCGAAAAGAAGCGTGATGAATACTGATGGTATCAGAAATGCAAGCTGTATTTTCATTTCATTATAAGCAACATTTGAGTTTATTTCTCGTACGGTCGCTTTTGGATCACTAATAGAATCGTCCTCGCAAACCGGTAAAATTACATCTCGTGTATTTATTGGTAATAAATGACCTTCAGTGTCTCTAAAGGTCATGTTGACATCTCTGTCCATAAAAAATTCACCAACAGAAAGTGAATAAATGTATTCCGAATTGAGTCGGTATGTCAGAGCAAAACACACAAAATAAAGCAAAAAGTAAACTTCAAAACGGTCGTGAAGGTTCCAAAACATCCTGAACTGTTTTTACTGCAAATATTGATCATTAAGACAAAATTTTTAAGGAGAACAAGCAGTTTTTTTTCAACAGGTTTGGAAAGTGTAACTTAAACGAAATTGTCTCGCCAACGTTTTCTCCACCCAAATAGATTTCCTATTGTTAGTATTCGTACTTTTTTGCCATTGTTACCGGGATTTAGAGATAAAGCAAGACGAGAATCGGATAAATTAACATTATTTTTCTATCTAAATAGTAGAGCTGAATAGTCATAAAAAGATTTGCACTGAGTTAAATCGCCACTTAGAAATACAATGGATTCAGCCTAACGGATCAGCAACATAGGCCAACACCCTGAATATGAGAGTTTGATTTATGGATCCGAATTTTAGGCGATTTGTGTGGTCATTATGTCAAACAATACGCTCCTCTTACCCGCGTATAATTAGGTAAAGTATGGAAAGTACCGTAAACCTTTACTTAGCCAGAACATTTTAGACGGATTACGGTTAACAATTTACCCGTGCCTGGGCAGCTTTGACATTCCAGTTCTACATGTATTTGCTATACCAGAACATTTTATATCATTAACACTCGACAAGCCTTTGGGTTATATGAATTTGTGCGAGCAGCCTTTCCCCCGTTTTTTTCTTCTTGACAGTTTTCCGATTTATTTGTGTCTTCTTCTTCTCTGACACTATGGGCCCGAGGAAACTTGGGACTTATGTAGAGCTTGATCTGAACGTGTGCATGTCATTTTTATTTTAGTCTTCGATTTTGTTTTCTTTGTTAAAACGCCTTGTGAAAAGAGTGTATTTTTTGCAAGTAAATGCGGAGCATTTAGCGTAAAGCACAGAACACACAGTTGCTCAGCTTTTTGCGAGTTTTCGCTGCGTAAATAGATAACACGGCGTATACCTGATCAGTCAATAAAACCTTAAGTCAGCAAAAACCAAACACTACTCGGCTTATAAGACGTAGTCAAGTGCTGTGTTGTTTGCAAAATATTATTCAAGAAATAACCCACTGAAAGAAGTATTTTTGCGTTTTAGTTTTTGTCAAGTGTTTAACATTTTTGCTAGCGAAATGAGGTTCTAGTTGGGTAATTATTTTATTTGATAGGGTTTTTAGAATGGATTTATTTACAGTTGTTGAATGACCAGTACGGAGCTTAAGCAGAAATGGAAAAGCTTAGATTATACATCGGCTCAATTAAAACCGTGAAGTTACCCGAAGCGCCGGGGGAAGTTGCCCTAAGCGCCGGAGGCATTTCGACAGATCATGCATGAGCATCCCTGCAATAGCTCTGTTTGTAATGTAGTTTAACCATATTCTTATTAAGACGGGTTAAATTGGAATACCATGGCGTTATCTTGATCTCTTGTATCAATAAGTCCATTATGTATCAACGCGGTCAGAATGCAAGTCTTCACTTGTATAAGATACCGTTGTGATGTAATACTACAGCTAAAACTTTCGTATGCTTGAAAATATTGTTAAATAAATATCGCGTTCTTCTGTTTACCAGTAATCCCCGCCACAAGTCATTATTTACTTGTAAAGACCTTGCACTTTGGTTTTACACTGTTAGAACTCAGAAATACACAGTGATGATGAATGCGATCCACTTGCCATTTGAAAGCGACATTATGGAAACCTGAACGCCGTAGTAATAGGTAAATTGTTTATTTTTGGCTATTTTCGAGATCTCACAGAGTTGGGCGGCTTGCAGTTTAGCGAACGTCCGATGAAGTACACACGCGCTGAGACGGAGGGGGCGTTGGGTGGTGTTTCCAGGGCTATTGCTACGCCAAAAATTTATGCCAGTGGGTAACCTCGTACGTTTTATATACGAGAGAGGAAGTAATTAATTCTATAGATGTACCATATGGATGGCCCCTTCAGAAATATTACGCATGCAAGCCAGCGATATATAGGATATTTGACCTTTGTCACTCACGAAGTGGAGTAGGTGGGGGGGGGGGGGGGGGGGGCTCGCGTGCAAAGTGGTTGCCATGCCTGCCTATGACTTTTTAAAACAACCCCTAAAACGTAAAGCGCTAAGTATGAAAAATACCACCTTTTTCTAAACGCGGACAGCCATTTCTGAAGGGGCCATCCATATGGTACATCTAGGTAGGGGGGGGGGGGGGGCTCGCGTGCAAAGTGGTTGCCATGCCTGCCTATGACTTTTTAAAACAACCCCTAAAACGTAAAGCGCTAAGTATGAAAAATACCACCTTTTTCTAAACGCGGACAGCCTTGTGAATATCACAAATCCGGAACAGAAGGGCCCTGGACAAAAGGGCCTTGGACAAAAGGGCATATCCCAAAATGGCCTTTTCCAAGAGGGCCTTTCCCAAAACGGCCCTAAATGAAAAGTTGTCCAAGACCCTTCTGTCTGGATACCGAATATCACACCCTGAACGCGGAATATCAAAGCCAATGAACTAAGCACCCACCGTCACCTAATTATATGACTGAGGTGCAGCTAGAACGCAATCATAGAAAGAATCGAGACAGATACATTGAGAAGTGTGTGTATGTGTGTGCACAGTTTTTTGGGCGTTCGTTATGTTGGGTGCGGCGTGCAGTTCCGAAAGAACCCCCTTTTGTGGGAAATGAAGGGTAATGAATGATCCCTCTCCCCCCACCCACATCTTAACGAAATTGACACTCCGCCCGTATGGCGTCTGGCCTTAAAATTACCCTCTTTTTCTGCCCTCAGTAACGTAGATATTTTATGTTAGGAAGTCCCCGAGGTCCCGGAGCCAATCTGACTTTTCACTCAAGAGATATCTCGCCCATCAGAAAGGCCAGGAACTGCCGTGTGGCCACAGGTATGAGCAGGATCCACGCAAACACGGACGACTCTCTATGTCGGAAAACCAGTCAAACCAGTTTAACTTTTAAATAGCCACAGAAAAACGGTGCAAGATAACATTGAACGAAAGCCATGTTACACAACGATAAGAATGCTTGCATTGCATGAATCATTACTGGTTATTTCATAGTTCTGTTGTTCTTTTCAGGACTGCTTCAAATTCACATACGCCCATGTGACCATAGGAGGGATGGGGTGGGGTAGCTCTCTGCCAAGTTGTGTGAGCTGTGCGCGATAAACTATTTTGAAAACTACCCCAAAACGTAGCTTTGACGAACGTAACAAATTAAGCAATTCAAGCCAATCCTCATGTACTTCTACATTTAAATCTACCGTTCTAAGATTTCACAGTAAAAGAGTTTACGTATGGCCTGAATTAACCCCCCTCCCACCCTCCCAACCATTCCCATCCGATAGACGGGGCCTCCCGGGAACCAGCATAAATATCCCTAGTCCTAGATGACTCTTGCGGTCTTCCTATGACAGCAAGCCTTTCTGTTCTAGGAAGATAGAAAGGGTCCGCTGGGACTAAAATATCCCATTTCTCGTATCTTTTTTCGCTTGTTTTACTATGTCTAAGGTCTCGTCTCGCTCCGCGATTGATATGTTCGTGTTTCACTGAATTAGTCCGGCTCAATAAAATTAATACCAACACTTTATTCAGTCACGTAACCTATTCTTATAAATATGGTAATATAGGACAATACTTTGTCTGCTTTACTTAGCAACATGACGTCACTCTCATGACTAACTATATGCCTGTGCTTGTGTTGGTGTTACATTCAATAATCAATAGCTATTCTGCTGTGTTATTCAGTGTCAGACAGTATAAAAGGCCCATGTCCCGTTTTGCTTATTCAGTTTTCGTGTTTTAACGTTCCTGTCGCACACACGGTATTTTCGCTGTGTTGGGTTGGCATGAACTAGCGGGACTCAGCGCTTACTTCGAACACCAACCAAGCGATGCCGACGTTTATGAAATAACATTGGCTGGGTCGCTTTCTAGCGGCCCACCCCAGGGGTTTTACGACCTCACGCGAATTCAAAAACAAGTGAAGCCGGTTCGGTTTCTCGGGTCCAAAGGGTGGATGTACTCCAAAAAGCGGCCACGCCATCACAGGTTCTGTGCTTAGTGGCGGAGTTGAAACCCGGAGGACCCACCCACCCACACTTCTTTGAGGCAACGGCAGTTTGCAAAAACAGCTCGTGAAATTTGGTTGTCCAATGCAAGTCGTGGGCGGGAATCAATATATCGTCTACACCGGAAAAGAAATTCAAGTCAAAGGAAGTCTATTCGTTCCAATAAAAATGTAAGTATGGGGACGAAATTTCCAAGTTGAATTAACGAACAGTTTAAATCTTTATGCTTGGAGTTTTTTACAAACAAAAAAACAGTAAGTAGTGAACCACGTAGGTTGTTCTATAAATTACCACAGTTGAGAGAAAGATCTAGGCTTGTACAGCGTTCATGCGGAACGACTTAAGAGGAATGAGATTGTATATCTAACCCTTTTTCCCATGAGAGTGGGTGATCGCGTGTTCAGGTTTTGGGATCAGTGCTCTATTACAGGGCACGTCACTGGCATGGCAGAGAAATAAATTTGAGGGAGTGGGTTGGGGTTGGGGGAGTGGTGGGTGGCAGAAATCTATATGGTTCAATGAAGAAGAGGGAGGGGGGGGGGGGGAGGCGAGAAAAAATTTATTCGAGCACAGCTGCTATGGTTAAAATAGCAGACCATTACATCATAGAGCTGATGAAACTTCCGGTTCAAGGAGACTAAACAACTGCTAAGTGAGCGACCTATGTATTAAAAATCATTGCACAATGTCTGCACGCAATGAAAGTGAAATTGTTCACCCGGATGCAGCTAAATTTGAAAGTGAAAACAAAAAAATAAGTCCTTTGAGCTGAAGTAAGATGCTGTTTATGATGCAAGTGGAAAGAGAAAGGGTACGGGAGAGGGGGGGGGGTGGAATGAGAAAGGGTGGGACAGGCGTTGCTTTTAGAAGATTTGAAATTCCAAAATAGGTTTAAGAAATTCTGACTGTCATTCTCACTACCATGCACCCCTCCCCACTACCTCCCCAACCCTCCAGCAACTCGCCATTTGCCGCCATTCACCGAGGCGATAGATAAAGAGATAATGAAGTACAGAATTCTGTCATTTTATTTATAATTGGCTTACAAACATAGGCATGATAACGTATCACAGGTTGGGGTACGTACACATATGAAACCTATACACAAGTGAGCACAAGCTCAACACACAAACAAAACCTAGCCTAGCAATATCCGTTTGCACACAAAAATGAACACCACTGATAAATATTTTGAGCAAAAGAAATCAATTGAACTCTGCATAATTGACAAAAAGGATTTCTCACTGGTATTAAAGGCCTCTTGCAGGAAGTGAAAACTTCTCATTTTATGTCCAATTTTACTTCTTGCGTGTGTCGTGTGTAAAATAAGACTGTTCTTGAAAGTTTTAATTTGGCAAACACATTCGGAAGTAAACATGAATCCTTGAATAATATGTTTTTAAAATTGATTGTATAATGCTCTGGTGTAATTAATCATTTTCCGGATTCCATTGAACACGTGTTAAACGCTTTATTTACATCTGAATTAGAAAATTTAGCCGTAAATCTATATAAAATTCCTCATGAAACTGCATATACAGGAGACTCTCGTTAATTCGTCCCCAGTTAATTCGTTTCCCCGCTTTATTCGTACTCATATTTAGGTCCCAGTTTCTCTATTTCATACCAGTTTTCTCCCGGACAATTCGTTCAATCGGTTAATCCGTGCCAAATTCCCCGATCCCGCGTGGTACGAATTAACGAGGGGCTACTGTATATTCTATTCTTTCGACTGATAAAACACCGATTCACATTTAGGGTTTGGATAACTGATTCAAAGTACCTCACATTTAAAATAAGAACATCATACAATCTTATTTATACTTCTTTTTAAAAAGATGGTGAAGTTACTCGTTTTTATTGAAATCGATCTTTTTTCTTGCAAAACACTTTCAAAAAATACTTTACTGCTCATTTCAGAAGTCTCAGACGTAAAAATAGAAAAGTTAACTTCTTTCTAAAGGTCTCTATTGTCTTTATATATAAACAGTATTTCATCGCATTTGAAAAAAAGTTTTTATAAGTAGTCCACATAATGGGATCACATGAGAACTTCTCGACCTAGAATTAGACCATTTCATGAACTCGAAGTTAATATAAAGTTAATATGTGAAGTGCGCCATTTACGCAAATTTCCTACAGGCTCCTGGAGATCGTTCTGATTACATTAAGACTAGATACTTTACTTTTGAAAAACGTACACAGAAGTGGTTTATTTTTGCTGTACAGAACAATGTCTCGTCTAATCAGTATATTCTAAGTCCACACCAATATTAAGGGACCAAACATCGACTTTATCACGAGGTTCTCGAGGGTGGGGGGGGGGGACGTCATTTGACAGTTCTTATCACATTCAAACGATGGCTTAAATACGGGCAGTATATACATACGGTACAGTAATGACACCATATAGAGTTCCATATTATACTGCCGAAATTCTATGACGCAGACATAAGGTACGACTCTACGAGTAATCCCACAAGTTTTAGAATTGATCCTATTTGCGATATCATGAGTCACATCTTCACCTCTTGGCTTCCTTTCACGCCAGCAATGCTCAAGATTGCCTCCCCTCCCCATCTGGACTACAACAACGCATGCTATTTCACTCATTTCTCGTTCACAACTCTTACTCTGAACTGCCTGAGGCCTCTATATTCTCTAACACATCATGAGTCTTTAAATAACTCTTAAATATAAGCCGACAAAATAGAAGGGGCAGTTAATAAGGTTCCATAACAAACATTGATCACTCGATCACAACCCGGCAGAACACACAGAGGCTACACACACTGACTGGCTCCATCATCACTTAACGCTCCGCTCAAACAGCGAAGCAGGCCATTACCCCCCCCCCCCGGTGATTACCCCCCCCGGCCATCACCCCCCGGCCTTTACCCCCCTTAGGTGATTACCCCCCCCCCCCCGGTGATAACCCCCCCATACATTCCTGTTCTGGAATTAAAAAATAATTAATTAAAACAAATAATATACCAAGCTTCGGAGATTTGAAATTTAGTGGATATAAAAGATGACATGGAAATATGATCTCTGATCCCTTTCATCCTCTGTCAGATATAAGGTACGATGAAAGGAATAATTTTTATTGCAGTTGAAAAATACATTAAAACGAATCAGGTCATCCCTCTCATCTTTTATATGTCTTTCTATCACGCTCCATGACAAGAACATGAAAAAGTCGATTGATTTGGTTATAAAATTGCAATTCAAAGTCAATTGCAATAAACTGATTCGGTTATATGCATACACATTAATCCTCAATCTGAAGATTCATTGCATTCGACTGCCCTATGATGTCCGTTGATGAAATAAAGTATCGAACAAACGTATTCATTTAAAACTTAAAAACACCAATGGTGTTGTAGGAAAGGGGGGGCTGGTCATCTTTGCCCCAAGATATGATCTAACCGTTATACATCTTTCTATCGGAGGGGGGGGGGGGATTCGGCCGGGGGGGGGGGGGGTAAAGGCCTAAGGGGGGTAAAGACCGGGGGGGTAATCACCGGGGGGGGGGTAATCACCTCAGGGGGGTAAGGGCCGGGGGGTAGGGGCCGGGGGGGGGTAATCACCTAGACTCCTCAAACAGTAATCACTCGATCAGAACCAGCTCTGGTCTCATCAATGATCGCTCCGTGGCTGACAAACATCCGGTCAACGACAGATTGTTCCGACCCTTCCCCGTCCCCGAATGGCTGAGGGAGGGGGGGGGGGGGGCTTTGGGTCCGTCACCCAGGGCAAAATACTTATCCTGATACGTAAGGGGTAGCTGACACATTTTCACATTAGCCTTTTTATTTTTGTGACTAAGTATATCTATAATTTGGCAACAGGTTTTCAATACTACACAATGACGAGGGGAGAGACCGATGCCGCCTGAGGCTGACAGTCCGAAGAAACAATTTACTATGAATTTCTAGTTCTTTTTTCTGTGTCACAGTGGTTCAATCAACTAATAATAACATACGTTTTTTTATTGTAATCGTGACGCTCAAATGTCCACCTCGAAAACATAAGGTTTCGTCAAAATTGATTTGCCAGTGTAATCTCCTCACAAATACGACTTGCCCCCGCCCCTCCACACACCCCTGTGACAAATAAATGACCAATGCCCATCATAGGAGGTGCATATCTTCAATACATCTGTCTTCACACCAAGATTCCTCCATCATTTGTTCATTCCCAATACCTTTCAAATTCCTCCATTAAAAATTGTTAATTCCCAAAGGGTTTCAGTTTATTGTATCAACAAATTCAAGCGGGTCCACCACAATTCGTATGGGACGGAACAAACACTGTGTGACACTCCTGCTGGGTGGACCATAAAAATAGAAAGAAATCTAGTGGTAGAATCGACCGGCTAAAAAAAATGAAAGTACACGCCTGGGTGAGATAACCCATATGATCCAAGCAGTATATCTGTTTGTTCAACCACAACATGACCTGCCACAATACATGACCCAGTATTAATTTCTCTTCAGGCAATGAATTAATCCTTCAGCACTGAACAATGATAAAAGTCATACATAATCTAACCACTTTTTGCTGATAAATACCCTACGTTACATAGCAATTACCCACGAACTTAATAATATAACTACAATGCCCAAATAATTCTATCCAGCGCTTGATTTAAATTATTCAAATAAAAACGTATGACGAAATGCTTCAAGTGAAATAATTCAATAACTGAGATATTGAAATGACTCAAATATAGCGCATAAGGTAAAATACCCCAAACAAGTTAACAAACCATTCTACTTAAACCCATACATCATAACGCCCTTTTTTTAAGCCCCCTTAATGCACTTGATATGAGGACGGAAAATCTGCTAAATTTTCATTTTTTTTTATTTTATTTATCTATTTTTTTTTGCAGTTATTCTGTTGAATATAACTATGTCTTACTGACTTAGAATCCGCGGGGAAGTAGCTGGAATCTGCTTGATGGTTTTCAGCAAGGACACGGTGTCACTGGTTGCCAAAAGAAACTGGTGACTAAACATTCACTTTCCCAACATTTTCTTTTCTTTCCAGATTTTCAGCTTAGTTACAAAAAAGAGGTAGGAGGACAAACGGTGAGATTTTTAGCCTTTGGTGCTGGCCTCCGCTTGGGATGTCAGATGATTTTCACTTAACTGTTTTACATGCCCGCTTCACATTGCCTTGCTCTGACACTGGGTTAAATTTCCTCTTAGAATTAACACTCTTCATTTCTTTCTAATGACCTGACATTTCAATAACTCATCGACACATTTGCCTTACATAAAGGGCGTACAAACCAATCCCTAAGCTGAGCAATGGAAGAACAGACTAAGAGCCAGGAGGTGTTCCATATTTGTTAAAAATGTCAATGATTGCACCGAGTCCCCACGTGATCTCAATACCTTCGATTTTCTTCCTTAACTGAAATAAATGCCAAACAATTTGTCCACATTCAATATATAATTCAGCAAGTGACATTTGTACTTAAAGAATAATTTGTGGCTTTATTTTTTTTAGTTAAGTCATTTGTTTACTTTCAACGCTTAATATACACATATAGAGATCATTCTAAAAATTGAAAAAGAACAATTTTTAAAAAGAGGAAAACAGCAAAATATTCGGGCCAAAAATGTCAAGAGGCACAGCAAAGCAAATAAATAAATCATTTAAATGATAAGACTTACTAAAACTTCAGTTTCAGGTTTAAATCCAAATCCTTCTTGTAAGAGTGCTGTTATATAAGAGAGGTCCAAACACAAATGCGGCTTCTCTGCACTTGGATTCTTACATACTGAAAAAAAAGAAAAGAAATGTGACTAATATAGGGAATTTCGTCGATTAATCTATTTCAGCTATATATTTAAACACGATAATGTAATTATGACATGGTTAATTTCATAAACTAGAGGGACCAGGATACGCTGAAATCAATGTGAACGGACGCATTGAACATTTTCAATTGTTTTCAGGTATAAACTTAAACCTGTCCATCACCTGCAAAGATTCTATGATTGTCGTAAAACAAGTCTATTCAGCTCAAGGATGCATTTCAATGGCAAATCATAAAACTATAGTGACCCAAGCTGTTACTCCGGCCACCGCAGTAGCTTAAAATACAGCAGTCGACACAAACCCCATTCGGACTTAGCTCTTGTGACTATGGGCTTTCGTATAATTTTAATGGAAGGATTATTCCTTGACCAAATGATCGTACAATGTCTAGGATTGCCACTAATCTAGAAATCCTGCTGACCATTTCCAGGATATTTTGTTAAGCATCGTTAACGACAGTCCAGCACACACATACATCCATGGCTGGAAAATTTATAAAGTAACTGTAAACAAACATCTGACCAATCACAATGCAGCAAAGTTTAAAACATTAATAAGAAATATTTACCTTGTTCAGCTGCCTCCACAAACTTGCGGACTGGGATGAGATCTCCTCGCTCTGGATCTACAAGTATACCTCGCTACATTAACATTTCGCCAAATTCACACCAAAACTCCCATTTCAATAAGCATCATTTAAGAAAACAAATGATGCACGATGATTGAAGTAAGAGTTGAACAACTGCAAGGCCATGGAAATTAAATGCTTGCTAATAAAATTTGTAATTTTTCCTCGGGGCAACAAACTGCATTTCAGTAGGGTTGCGAATACAATGTGAGCGTTCAGGCTGGCGTAAAAAGCGGCTAAAATATCGATGAAAATAAACTCAGCCAAAAAAAACAAAAAAAAAACAGAGGTATCCTTTAAAAAAGTATTTACTACAAATTCACTTCAGTAAAAACAAATATTCATTAAAGAAGAGAAAACAAAATTAAAAACTGACACAACAGACAGAGAAACAAATTCAGACAACCCAAAGTAAAACTTAAGCCAAAATGTTGTTTGGGTCTTGGACAACCTGACTGAATAACGGCGCAAACAGGATAACAATGCAATCACCAACAAGCAAGGAAGAGTCGTCCAATTACACAACTATGCCGTGGTACGCCCACTCGGAGTAGCCCAAAACCTTCCACATTTCAATCTCTAACACTTTATCCAATAACAAGTTCATGCAGCGATATTTCATCTCCAAAAGCTCAGGACACGGGGAAACAATGGCAAATAGCACAGAGATGAGAAAGATATAAAGTATAAAGTAATATGAAAGGTTCTGTTTTTACCATTTATCTTTATAAAATCGGAAAACCACACATACTGTTCGTTCAGTATGAAAATTATCTATAACCACTCAATGTATCAATTAATTAATTACGTCTTAAAAACAGGTTCTGCAATTAACTGAATTCTACCTATGCCCTTAAGTACTTTATTCTACCTCAATATTCTGTTAAAATCTACCGCCCGCAGAAAGACCAAAAAGGCACATCATCAACCATCAAAATATTTCCAAACACTCGCTGAGTATCTAGATCCGAAATACCCAAGATTAAAATACTCCCCGGTAACACGTTTTTGTTCAGTGAACCTGATTTCTGATTGGTTTAACCGTCCGCTTAAATCTCTCCTGTTTTTCCGTTCGTTTAGCTTTATAATTTCCAAAATTACCAAATAAACTTATAACATTTTAGATATCAATTATGTTTTAGAGCTTGTAAGGAAAGGTTGTATTGTTTCTGACAAAAAAGTTCTGAAAGTTATAAAGCCATACAGCCCTACCCTTCCCACTATCTAATTAAAATAAACTAAAGATCACTTAATATATTAAGTCAATAAAACTAGTCAATACAGTGATTACGTAATGTGCGATGTCTAGTTAGATGTGGAAGGTCATTGGCATGAATGTAAAGTTCATCAACGGAGGTGCAGCACTAAAGCTCTAAAAGTTATAAAACGATTGTTAGACTTTAAAATTATCTCTTCATTACTGTCAAAACAAGACATTAAGAAGCGGTCAACACGTAACTGCATTCACACACACAAATTCGGTACCTATTGATTTGTATCATTTATATACATTGAATTTATTGTATACACAGGTAACTTCCACAGAGGGGAGGTATGTCCTTGATATGCGTGTTTTCTTTTGCAATTTAGCGGTTTAAGGCATAACGATCAGGAGGATGGGATGGGCGTGGGAGATGAGGTGGGTTGTGAGGGGCGATTGGAAGTGGGAGTGGAGACATAAATAGGGATATTGGCACCACAACAGACCTTTCTCACAATAGTCAGCGGGTTCATTTTCGCTCATATCTCCAGGCCCAGAACACTGCTCAAAAGGCTCGTCTATTTAATAACAACAAATGAACATCGTAAATCTCAGCCAAGATGAAAGGCGATATTTGATCTTGAGCTCTGCCTAGCTAAACATGCCATCGTACAGAACACAACCCCCAACCGGATTTTAAAATCCAAGATGGCGGCCAATGTGACTTTGATATTTGGCAAGCGCAAACAAAAACAATACCCACTACCATAGGTCATCTGTATACCAACTAAAGCGGCCGTGCGGTTTTGAAACGAAAGCAGCTCTTGGTTACTCTTTGCAGCAAACAACACATTTAAACAGCAAACTTCTTCAGTCTAAAAACCTATCGTTGCCTCTTCAACTCCCAATCCAAAAAAAACCAACCTCACAAATTATTTATTTTATGTCAGCATCACTAGATTAAATTAATTTATATGTTGCCAGTTGAACCTTTTTATATGTCTTAAATAGTTAAAACACCGATATTAATATACATATACCGTCCGCTATTAAAATCTAAAACTAAATGCTTAGTATGTGGTTTGATTCAAGATTATGGTATCTGCACTTTATTACAGGATACAAACAACATCCAGCTGCATAAAATATTGGCAAGAAAAGCACGTAAAAGCACTGCGGTGGAGACTGACATGGCAAGTCCTTCATAAGATATTTCTCAGAGAAGTTGAACTGTCCTTAGTCAGAGAAGTTCAACTGTCCTTAATCTAAGTTACGGTATTCCGGAATACAGTAACTTTGACTAAACGAAAATACAAGTGAATTGTTGTTTGCTTGATATATTGCTAATTTCCATTCAGCCCAGTTTCGATGCTGCTGTGTAAAACAAGGCGGTAAATTGGTGTCAAAAGAGTTCCTCAAACGGGCCTTCGATCCCATAAATTATGCTCACACAATCGTCGCCTCACTGTAGGACCACTATCCTAAAGTCAGGCCTTCCTTCAGCCCCAGGAGTTGTTCGACTAAATTGGTTTGGCCGATGCGATAGTAAAGACGGCGATCTAGTTTGGGTGTAGCCACTGTTTCCCTTTGAGATCAGGGCCTACCATCGACTTGCAGAAAACTAGGCATCCTTTACGCCGAAACTTTTTAATGACGTACGGTGTTTCTTACTTTTTCATTTGTGATGTTTACTTTGATACCACAATGACTATAGTGTCGTTAAACCAATGAAGTAATATGTTCTTTAAAATGCAAAAAAAAAACAAAAAAAAAACAAAAAAAAAAACAAACTAATTAATGAAAAATACATAAATAAATAAACCAGTAGGGTAGATATTCAGCGAATTGGATCCAGACAAGAAAGCCTTATTTCACCAATCTTTTCAGTTAATTGACAGACTTATTCGAAACAAGCACTTTTTTAAAAAAAAAATCAGGCAGCTTCAATTTACTGAATATCTATTTAATTAAAGGAAGATTAGCAAGAACTGCAAACCACAACGTAAAACTATCCCAGTCACCTCCAAAGTAACTAGTTTTAATTATGTTATAACAAACCATTATTGGAAAATTATTTTATCTACGAATATGCCTTTATCGAGCACCCGGTAGACGAAAACAATATAAAACGATGTATGAACACGCCAACGGGCATTTAACCTATTCTGTCGCGCACTCTGGAAAGAATGGGTGCTTTATTTGGTGTAATTGGCTTACATCCTCAATTAAGTACAGAATTTATAAACATATCTTCAAATACGCCTCTTAACTTAGAAGCCGTACCTGGCTGAGGATATTAATTTTACGTCCCACATCTGATATACTTATTATTAAGTCTTGTTTCTGTAGTAATAACATTTATAAATGTTATTTATAAATGATTTTCTCTCAAACCAGCCTACCTATTAGATTAGCATCGACCGCTCTGTCATAATAATACGATATGGTCACAAACTGTAGCTGATTGACTTCCGCTACTTGCTGTATGTCATACTTAGGTAGGAAAGACTTGGCAGCTGAGTAACACTCTTGGTATCTACTCTGCGTCTTCGGTGATGCTCCGCTAAAGAACAGAAATAAAGCGTAACAGCACGAATTGAGGCACACACATTTGTGACTAAATGATATATGCATTCACAACGTCAAGAAAGAAACGATGTCGGCTAACATTAAAAATTACTTCTAAAAAAATTGCAAAAAAAAACTCTACCAGTTTTTCTGTTTTACATAATTCCGATTATTTTTTCTCATATAATATTATATTTCTGATATCAGTACAAGTATTATTAGTATTTTTAGCCCAGCAGACTATCGCCGGTGGACTAAATCATCGCTTGTAGAGCATCCGTCGTCCGTTATGTGTGTGTGTACCTGTCAATTTTTCTAAATGACACTCTTCCTACATTTCTACTCC
This sequence comes from Protula sp. h YS-2021, assembly GCA_949752745.1. Lineage (NCBI taxonomy): Eukaryota > Metazoa > Annelida > Polychaeta > Sabellida > Serpulidae > Protula > Protula sp. h YS-2021. The sequence continues at coordinate 26,947,845 of OX457024.1, forward strand.
GATTGCTTAAAAATTTGGCAACAACAGTCCCTGTATAACGTTCCACACATCCTATATTTATGAATGATTTGGCCGAAATATTGACCAAACTTGTCAGAACATAAAAAACGCTTCTCTACCAATCCGGCCCGATTACGTTGAAATTTGACAGCACTGTTCACATCTGCTTGTATTTTGTTCTGCGATTTGACCAAAGTTGGCCACAATATTGACCAAAATGGGTCAAGTTTCAGAAAAATTGCAACGCCCTCTTACTTGATGCTTCTTCACCAGTCGTTAGGCATGAACATGGAATAAATCAAGTGGTAAGGTGGTGGACTGATAATCACAAGGTCGTGGGTTCGAGCACCGCTCAAGGTCTATTTTATTAATTGTCCCCTTTTATCGGTTTCACAGGCAATATTCATAGCTCTGTCTCCGACAAAAGCAGTGGTTTGCGTTGTAGCCTGTGGCTTTCCCTCACTCCCTTCCCTGATCCCAGACAGATGTTCAGGTGTTGTATTTTTGTTGTCGGATCGGTTAAAACTGACCAAATGAACGGAAAGCTTTAACAGAGGCACAAAAAAGCTGTTCTTTGCTTCAAGTATAAAAAATATCTCTAATCGGAGACAAAATGTCTGGAGAAAAACAGTTTTGTACACAGAACCACCCTCGACGCAACATTTGTTTGTATATTGACACGTGTTCATTGTTCACATTGGTGAAGACAAGGATTACTTCTTCGTTACTTCGTCAAACACAGACGTCTCAAGTATTGGGGGACAAAATAGCAATGGGTTTTAATACTGGATGTCCAAAATCTATTTTGGACGGACAGTTAACAGCCGGTATAGAACCATGGCTTAAGCCCCATGTCCAAAACTTGCCAACCCTGTTTCAACAAAAATAATGTCAACAAAGTAAGGCACTTAACTGGAGCTACACAATACAATAGTGGTCACAAAAATAACCTATACAGAGTACAACAGTTTTTAGTAACCAGCATAAGTTACATTTCAGGCTGGGTTTAAGAAATTTAATAAATTCTTTGTCCATGTTACCTGATTTTGTATTCGTGCCCGTTATACTTCATAGTACTTGTAAAATTTTCCACAAAACAGGAACTTGTGAAAGAGTCCTTATTCTTTTCGTCGTTATCTAAAATGCGGGTAATGTGTACAATTAATTTAATGGCCACTACAGAATTATTTCAAAACACTGACAAGTTAAAATTAATTCTTTATTGTAGATTCAGTATTATTTCTTCGCACATCTTGTTTTATTTAGTGTATTTACGTGCATCGGAGTAATATACTTATTATAAATAAAGGTTGAAATAAAAACATTTTTGGAAAAGGCGTTCGAAAACCTATTTTAAACAGTGAAACACCTTCAATAATATTTCAAGCTTGAATTTGATTCCCTCGAAAGCTTTCCTCATAACTAAGCCTGCGACATAGTCACATGTTAGTGCTTTTAAAAAAACTCTTAACATACATCCGATAAATTTCTCATTGTATCTTTTGCATTTAAAAACACAGCAAAAGCTGGAACTTACTTTCGGGGTCCTCAATGCCACCTATTGTTTGAAATCTTCCAGACATCAAACCAAGACCTAAATAACTGCAACGGACATATTAAATTAATAAATAAGTCTTAATAACACGATCTTTGGTACACTAACACAATTTCTTTATTTAAATGTTGTATGTTATTAGACATCGATACTAAAGAAAAGTGGCGAAAAAGGATCTTCTCGCTTTTTGCCCCTTAGGATTACATTTGTGCTACACTTGTGTAGCTCTTATAGTGCACACAGACATTCTGTGGATAAAGTCATTTCACTAACATGCATGCATATACCTTAATCGCTACTTTCATAAGGCACGCAGCCAGAGCAACAAACTTTCTTCTGGCTGTCTCGTTGTTGGCGGATACCACCACAAACAGCAATATTTAAAATTGTGTTTATATTACACATACATGCAGGCCATCTATCTATCCACATAAACGCATATGTAAGTAAACAAACCTATGTGTGTACAAGTCCACATGTTCACCTTGAACTTCCTTTTTTAACAAATAACCATTCCTCGCTTTATGAAGAGTGTCCTAAACGTAAACATATGGTTTGAAAACATACACATCATCTCAGTCTTTTTTTCATCAATTTAACAGACACATAATCGACAAGTGTTATTTTTTAAACATAAATAAACAACCAGTTTATAGTAACTGTTAATCAAAAATAACTGGGACTGGGCATACGTTTTCGCTAAGGTATTAAACACATGAGGTTTAACAGTACAATTACTGTTTCAATGCTCTATTTCGGAAATCGCAAAATAGACCCATTTTTTCAACATGATATTATAAGATTATGCCCATGCTCATTATGCCCAATATCTGACGGAAAGCAATATTCTATTTCTTAGTTAATTCAAGTAAATAACAAGCGAAAGTAAAATGGCGATAATTTACCGCTACAGTGGGGACAAATGTGATCTGGGTTGATCCCCCGCCCAAGTCCAGTATCCCTATCATTTTATTCTTGTCTCCCAGAGCACCTACAACAAGAATAGAACTGAAACACTATACTACTCAACATAAATTATAAAGGAAACGATACTAAATATTACAGTTTTTCCCTTCGGTGAACTCAGATTTTCAAAATAGTTACGTCTTATTTCAAAACTGCATTCTGCGTTTTTGGGTTAAAAGAGACCTTTCAGTGGTTTAGTGCTGAGCACTTACCTAGAAGGAAATTAAGTGTAAACCAGCTGAATATTCCCTCATCATCTCCCTCCATTATCGTGACTGGGTTCTCGTACATTTTAAATGGATAGCTTGTAAATAACTTAAAAACCTAGAAAAAGAACATCTTGTTTTGAAAATTATACTAAAAATGTAAACAGTAAAGATTAACTTTGAGAAGAAATTATTCACAATTTACTAAAATAACAATTTCGTTTATTTCACAATATGAATTCCTGTCGCACTCATTACATCTTTTTAAATACAATCAAATGAAATTACACCTCTAAGGAGCATTCATTTTGCCATGTCGCCTAAAGTGCCACTATAAAGATAGTTAGTTAGTTAAATGGTTTGTTTAACGACACGATCGACCCTTAGCGGGTTACATTGTGTCAGAACATGTCAGTATTCAGTGACTAGAAGACAATGCTACAAGTTAAAATCAGGATAAACTAAAACCATGTATATTCTAAAATCATAAGGTAAAAAAAAGGCTAGAAATACTGGTACAGGTTGATTTCTATTAAAAATTGTATAAGTTTGCTAGGTTCTACTTCATCAAACAGCTGCTTCAAGGAGTCAGCTCTGAAATGACGTGAGCGGGCGTCTTGGAAATCGGTACAGTCTATTAAGATATGTTTAACGGTGTAAGGTTCCTGACACCCGACACAGTCGGGTGCCGGCTCGCCTCTTAGAAGATGTTTGTGGGTGACATATGTATGTCTTATTCTGGCTCTATGGTAAACCATTTCATCTCGCACACTGTTAAGTGGCGGGGGCTTTTGTCCGACTAACGGCTTTGTTTGATACAGCTTGTTGTTTCTTTGTTTGTTCCATCTTTCTTGCCACAATCTTTTTGTGTATCTTGTGATTTGATATTTAAAATCGGAGGCTGGTATGAGCATATCGATACAATTATCATTTAGAGCCTCTTTTGCAGCTTTGTCGGCTATCTCGTTTCCTCGGATACCCACGTGACTTGGAACCCAGCAAAAAACTATGTCTTTGCCAGCTTTGGTGGCCTCGTCATACCTTTCCAGAAGGTCAAGGATAAGTGGGTTTGATATTTGTAGGTTTTCAATTGATTGCAGTACGGACATAGAGTCCACGCATAACATAACCTTTTTGTATCGGCTAATTTTCACTATCTGGATAGCGAGATGTAGAGCTTTAATTTCGGCCGAGAAAATAGAGGAACCATTTGGAAGTCTTGTTTTCAAGGTGTTATTTTCAGTTATAACGGAAGCAGCCGATTTGTTGTCGAGCTTTGAGCCGTCCGTGTAGACGAAATGGTAGTCGTTAAATTCTTCCTTGAGCTCTGCAAAGTTTGATCGAAATAGAAAGGGGCTAGTTGTTTCCTTTGCATAGACCGAAAGGTTCTTTAGTACCACAGGTTTGGTGAGTTTCCATTGTGGTAGTTTTGGTACTCTGTATTTTGCGATTGACTCTATGGTGATGTCAGCGTTATCAAGGTGAGGCTGAACCCTGGCTCCAAATGGAGGTATTACGGTAGGACCTCTTTCATGGAAGCGAGAAAAATCTGATCCAAAGACTGAGTTGTAGGTGGGATTCTTCTTGTTTGCATAAAGCTTTGTTGAGTACTGCATAGCGAGTTTAACTCGACGAATGTTAAGAGGCTGCTCATTTGCCTCCACATGGAGGCTTCCTGCTGGTGATGTTCTAAAACCTTGATTTTGTATCGGGTCTAGGATTTTTAGGTATGAAGGTCTTGCTGATCCATAGACAATGCTGCCATAGTCTAATCTAGACCGTATCAAGACTCGGTAAAGCATAAGTTTTGTATCCCGATCAGCGCCCCAGTCATGGGCCGATATTACTCTTAGGAGATTGAGTGCTTTTTGACATTTTCGTTTCAGTTCTTTGATGTGTGGGATAAAGCTTAGCTTGGATTCGAAAAGTAAACCCAGAAATTTGTTTTCTTTAACAACAGGTATTTGAATGCCAGAAATGTATAGAACGGGGTCGTCGTGTTGTTTGCGTTTATTGCAGAAATGCATGCAGACTGTTTTAGTTTGAGAAAATTTAAAACCGTTTTGGTTAGCCCATGTTTGCAGTGAGTGTATGTTCTGCTGTAAGCGTCGCTGTATTAGATTCATATTCTTGCCTCTGCAAGATATTGCGAAGTCGTCTACAAAGACTGAGCTGTCTATCCCCTGTTTTATGTTATGTCGGATGCTATTTATTTTTATCAGGAACAGAAGAACGGAAAGGATGGATCCCTGAGGAAAACCTTCCTCTTGTTCGAAGTAGTCTGAGAACACTGTCCTAAGGCGGACCCGAAAACGTCGGTCTTCTTGAAAGGCTTTAATAAATTCAGGTAGGCGGCCTCGCAGCCCCAAGTCAAAGAGGTCTTGTAGTACTCCATGTTTCCATGCTGTGTCATAGGCCTTTTCCAAGTCAAAGAAAACCGAAACGACATGTTCGTTATTGATAAAGGCTTCTCTTATAAACGTTTCTAGTCTTACAAGGTGATCCAGGGTATTTCTTTGTTTTCTAAAACCGCTCTGTATATCGGCAAACAAATTATTGCTTTCTAGATACCAGGTGAGTCTGTCAGCTATCATGCGTTCAAATGTTTTACACAGTGAACTTGTTAAGGAGATTGGTCTGTAATTTTGTGGGCTTGTGGGGTCTTTGTTTGGTTTTGGTACTGGTATAATAATAGCTTCTCTCCATATTTCTGGAAAGTTGCCAGATTTCCAGGCTTGGTTAAATAGACCCAATAGTATTTCCAAGGTTTCATTTGGCAAGTGTTTAAGGGTTTGGTAGTGTATGTCATCTGAGCCAGCAGCGGAATTGTGAGATTTGTTTAAAGCCTGTCGGAGTTCATTCAGTGAGAAATCGCAGTTGTAGGATTCACTATTGTCTGAGTAAAAGTTTATGTTGTTTCGTTCTTTATGTGCCTTATATCGTCTAAAGTCTTCGTTATAGTGTTTAGAGGATGAGTTGTGTTCAAATGTTTCTCCCAGGACGTCAGATATTTCCCTTCTTCCCGTTACAGTGGTATTGTTAGTTTGTAAATGGCTCACAGGGCCTAGAGAGCCTTTGCCGGATATCTTCCTAACCATGTCCCACGTTTTCTTTAATGAAGTTTTCCCGTTTAACTTGGAAACAAACTCCTCCCATGAGCGTTTCTTACTTTGTTTTACAGTCTTGCGAGCGATGGCATTGAGTCTTTTATATTCCATTCTTCTAATGGTGTCCGGATGATTGATGAACTGTTTTAGTGCTTGTTTTCGAACAGCTATTGACCGTTTGCATTCATCGTTGAACCAGATTTTGTGTGATCTTGTGCGGGATCCGGATATTTTCGGGATAGTCTTTTCCATTATTGATTGTATCAAAGCGGTGAATAGTAGAATAGGGTCATTATCACTTTCAAGGTGTTCTCGTGTAATTGACTAATGGCAAAATTCTTGGAATTGTAGCCAATCTGCTTTGTTAAAATTCCATTTGTCTACTCTTTCTTGTAGTTGTGGAATGCTTTGTTGAATTAAAATTGGAAAATGATCGCTTCCATGTAGATCGTCTATAACTTTCCAGCTAAAATCCAGGTACAAGTTAGCAGAGGCTATACAGAGGTCGATAGAGGTCTTTGAACCAGTGCCCATATGAAAATATGTCGGTGTTTTGTCATTGAGCAAAGACAGATTGTGATGGTGTAGTAGGTGTTCTATGACCTTTCCTTTTTGGTCTGTTGTATGGTTGCCCCACATTGTACTATGGGCGTTGAAATCACCGACCCATAGTATGGGTTTTGGAAGTTGGTTTATGAGCTCTGAAAATTCGTGTGGTTGTGGTTTTGAAGGTGGTGGCACGTAGATGTTGCACACAGTGATTGTTTTGTTCAAGGTAGCCCTGACAGCCTGGGCCTGTAGGGTGGTATTTAGATTTATTTCACTTTGGGGTATATCGTTTCGAACAAACGTTGCAATTCCTCCGGAGGCTTTGTTGCTAACGTGGTCTTTGATGTAGGGTATATATCCCTTCAGCGTTGGTTGGTTGTTGGTTTTAGAGAAGGTTTCTTGTAGGCAAATTATTGCTGGGTCACTTTGGGATATGAGTGTTAAAATTTCGTGATGGTTGGTCCAAAAACCTCGTATATTCCACTGAATTATTGCCATATGGTCTTATTTATTTATGCCTAGGGGTCTTTGTATTCCGACACTAGGTCTTGAAATTTGGTTCTTTTTATGGCCACTTTCCTTTGTTGTTTTGGAGGAGAGGGGTTCTGATGGTGTATGTTATCGTCTTCTTCCATTAGTGGAGAGAACCTATTCTCTACCTCGCTAGTTAAAGAGGAGCGCAATCTTTCCTTGGCTTGTTTGGCTCTCTCTTTAAGGTTGGCCTTTACCTCCTTGGGTAAATTAGATGGCGGACTTGTTCTTTGTTGCGGTGTTGGTGGGGAGGGGGTGGGGCGTGCGGCCGCCACTGCACCATTCCTCTTTGATGGTGGTGAGCTTTTTGCACACTGCTGATTTGGAGTAGTCGCTTTTGGTCTTGCACCACCTTGCGTTTGAGAGCCAGTAGCTGTAGTACGCGGTTCGCTCAATTTTGTCACCTTGGTGCTTTGTGGTGGTATGTTGCAGGTTTTCTGGACTGTCAACCGTGTCACCTCGGTCTGGCAAGCTGTGTCCCGTGATGTCGGTTTGACCGCGTTGGCGTAGCTTTTAGTCCCAGGTAAGGGTTGCGTTGCCAGTTTTCGGGCTTGCTGGTATGTGACCGACTGTTGGTATTTAATTTCTTGCACCTTTTTTTCCAGCTTCCAGCGCGGGCAGTCTCTAGAGGACGCCGCGTGGTTTCTTCGCAATTTGTGCACTTTGTGGTGGCAGCGGTACAGGTGTCGTGGATGTGTCCTTCCTCTCCACACTTGGCGCACCTTGGTTGATTGGCTCTACATTTAATTTTAGTGTGGCCAAATCTCTGGCAGTGAAAACACCGCATGGGGTTGGGTATATAGGTGGTGGTCCGCAGGTTTAGGTAGCCCATTTTTACTGTGGTTGGCAATGTAGCTTTACAAAAGGTAAGGACAACAGTGCCCTTTTGGCCGAGAAATCGGGCTTCTATAACGCCCTGTGGTTTCAGTTCTCTGACGAGTTCGTCTATGGAGCAGAATTTGAGGTCAGGTCGGGCGACTACTCCTTTTGAAGTATTCAATGTACGGTCTGGTGTGCACTTTACGGGGACATTCACGAACATCGTGAGTTCAAGCAGGGCTTTGATGTGTCGTCGTTCATATATATGAACTAATAGGTCACCCGATCGAAGTCGCTTTACCGTGAACCGCGTGCCGACAATACCGTTAAGCCCCTTTTCGACTGCGAATGGAGAGAGCTTAAGGCGTCCGTCTCTTGGCGTTATGATAACGTATTCCGGGAAGGGTGTCGGCGGTGACTCTATTTCGATATGAGCTCGTTTTGCTGGTGTCCTCGTTGCACCTTGTTTATTCGATTCTTCTTTATTTGTCTCCATAAAAAATTAAATAGATTTCTTCCAGGTCTGCCGGCCCCTGGCCCTACTCTGACCAACCTTTTGGCAGCGGGGTTAGCCCGCTCGGGGCTAGGACACCTGGAATACTCTACTACATGACGGCGACGTCCACAGCCAGTCATGCCTCGATTGACCCTACAGCCGCAGTGTGGTTAAACTAGACGACCAGCCGTTATTGATCGTGACGGGCCAGTTCACGACCACCCTTCTTGGGCCGAAGAGAAGGACCAAAGGAATGTATTGGCAAACAAGTCCCTTAGCAGAATATGTATTTGAAAAGCCTGCCTAAGGGTCAAGAAGCCTCAATACCCAGGAAACCGCTCTCCTTCCACTAAGGGATGCAACCCACGGCAGAGTGCGCCCTTATGACTGGTACTATCACCAGTTTCTGTGAGGCATCTTGGTGGACGCACAACAGGTTGCCACGCTTTTATGCGGTTTGCGTGGGAACGGTGTAGTACAGGTCTTTGGTGGTTCCTAGTCGTCTTTGACAAAGGTGTAACAGAGCTAATATCTGGAGTACTACAATAAAGTAGACCCCAGATGATAATCCAAAAATGGGTTGTGGGTTAAACTAAAAGGTAAGGAAGTATTTTCATTATTTGAATTAATGACATCATGTGTATTAAAAAAAAAGTATTATTAAGTGATAAAGGATTATTGTTAATTTTATTTTAGTATGTGTATTTTTTGGAAGGTTTTATAGCAACTATGAAAATGGTACAGTGATTATTAAGGAAGTAATGATATTTCTGGAAGACAGAAAGGGAAATGTTGGTGAGATGATAAAGTGGTGGGATGGGGATAGTTGGGAGGGGAGCGAGATACCAGTAGAACTGGGTAAACCCAGTAAGACTGGTACCCCGAGGGGGGTCGGAATATCAACTATAAAGCTATAAAGATAGCTTACAGCCGTATATGCGCAAAAGAAGTAAATATGTGTAAATCTGTACAAAAATATATTAAGAATGCTACTTCTGCTTAGTATTTATCTATTTACTAAATTGGAAACGGGACGTCAGACGCATACGTTGCTGTAGACGGAAATAGTCAGATTAGACAGAAAAAGACGTATATAGAATAAGAGATGGTCGTACGTTATCTAGAAGAGCTTTGGAGTCCTTCTCATCCAGTAGCCTCAGGCCTGCTGTAGCCTTCAAGGCAATCGGGCTTTCTGTCCACTTTTGTTGTGGAATATATTGCTTTGCTTTATCTAACATGTCTTTGAGGCTGTCGGCACCCTAAAGAAACAAATTCATTTCACTGACAAAACATGCAGCATGAAATAGAATTATCTCCGAGACAGCCATCAGTAATATATATATTTGCGCGTTATGGTTCACGATTTACGAAATCAAAAATTACATTCAGTACTCCTGGTGCACCAACTCGCGAGTACTATAAACACTATCAACTGTTTCAAATGATTCCTTATAAATTGCCAAATCATTAATATCGCAACTGATTTTATGGTTAACAAAACAAAAATATCAGAAACACGAAATAATAGTAATAATAATAAACTAAGATAGCAGAAACTTTCAAAACCTCTTTCGGTTCTTTCGCAAAAGTGGAGAGACCCTTGTTATTAAAAAGGAACAATTCATCCACTAACGCGTAAGGATTCTTCTCATCTGTAACGAAGGTAATGTTGATGCATTGACACAAAAGGGCAGTCTATCATGTATACATAGAACACAGTAGAATAAAATTTTAATCCTTGCTAAGGCATGCTCTTACCAGCTTGCAAATTAATGTCTATAGTCTGAAAGGTTTATAAATTTCTTCGGCATTTAAGAAGGTTTACAGACTTCTACCAAATCTTTATATAGCATTGCAACAGCCAAATATTTCGAACACTTAGCCGTCAGTTTGTAATATTAGAAAATCAAACAGAAAATCAGCAATACTCTAGAATTTTCGACTCAGCTCTTGATTAGTTTGTCTCGATTTCAGAACTCTCATATCCAAAACTGGTTACCTGCTATTTTTTGGAATTTATATACGTGAATTCTGCTGCCCGTGCTGCCAGCATCAAAGATTATGCCATAGAAACACTTAGAACTGTCCTCTGAGCAAGAAAGTGCTTGATCACCCAGCAAGCCTACTTCAAACACAGATCAGCAAGCACGTGTTCGCCACATGTCAGTACCATTAGCAAAATTACAAAATTCCACTAAAGAAGTTTCAAGTTTTTGTTTGTCGTATAACCAGATAAACGCCAGAAATATAAAATAAAAACAATTAGCTGCACTTTATAGTAAAAATGCTTGAGTTTCGTGAATACTAACAGCGGCTTTATATAACATGTTGCAATGAAATGGGAAAGGTTTCAGCGGCCTCTGGATTTGGAAGCAAGTGCTTGACACTCACCGCTAGCTCCCCATGGCACCCTTAGAATGCCGTTGTAACTGTTGAATATGAGTACGACACCGACCACGACGATGACCATGAACAGGGCGACGACTTTGCCCTGGTTGTCGGCCAGTCTTGTGCGAGCTTTTGCTGAATGCATCAGGTAAACGGCGCCCCCAAATGCCACCATAAACAGGGTGATCGACACTAAAAAAGCCTGGAAATGAAACCAACATGACTTATAAATCTGCTGAGCGTAATAAGTATTACCTCTTAAAATACCCCACCACCATCTATACTCTTGCATCCCGCCCCCCTTCTCGTCCAATCTACACATCGGCATGCTTGTCCCAACCTCCCTCGAATAAATGCGTACCACCAAAATGCGTGTTGTCCGAAGAAACAGTAAATATTGTTGGTAAAACTATTTAATGTTATATTTTATTAAGAGAATTTCTATGTCTTCCTAGCGACTTCTTTCTCGTAAGCAGGTGAACAATGTACTATAACGAACAAAATGTATTTCGAGGGGGAAGATAACCAAAGTCATAATGAAACCACCACTGTACTGCTTTTCCTCACCGACTCTCATTTCATCACATATCGCCCGAAAATGGGCACAGTATGCGGAATCTAGTCCTACTATTAATCTACTATTAATCTACTGTCTTCATACGACAGCAAAACTCACAGTTCCAATGAATGAACCTGTTTCTGAGTCAAAGCTGCAATCTTGAGATTTCAGTGTAACATATGCTATTAGTGCACACAGCAACAGTGCATGTTAAGACAAACTGTTAATTTCAGGGAGTTTGTAAACGTCTTGAGTGAGTCAGAACGTTTGTAAAGAGCGTGAAAAATTTCAGTAACTTTACAAAAGTCCAGATTTGAGGGCTTGAAAATTTGACACTTCGCCTGTAATTACAAACCGCTATTTGTTATATTCATAAACTCCTATCATTTCCGACCACAATTATGATAATTAAACATGATAACTACTCTGCGTCACATGTACAAAATAGCTGTAAAAGCCGGGATACTAAAGGCAAAATGTTTAGGAATCCGTTCAGTGCGTGCATCCACAAGATAGCAGATGTCAGCCGCGAAACTCGAGCGCCGATTCGTTGGGCTTTTCAATTTGAATTAATTTGTGGTTCATTGCAAAACTGTAGATGATAAAAAATGAAATTGCATTAAATCACGTTAACTCTCATTTTATTCCTCTCTGTGTAATAAACTAACAAGTCAAATGCAACCCACAGCTTATTAACAATTCTGCGTTTCTGGGACATAAGGAGTCCCAGGTTCGGTAATTGAAATGATTATAGATGTCCAATCTACAAGCTATGTATCTTATGATACACAATTCAAGGCACTGATGTCCAGGCTTTAAAAAAAAGGTGGAAAGATTCATGGTGTATTACTTTGGCCTTTAACAAAGCTCCCAAATGTAATGAGTTCATTTGTAACTGTATTCATTGTTGTTTGGAGCGCCATTGTCCTGAGTCGTGCGCTGAGATTATAATATCAGACGTTTATGGCAAGTTCCATTGTAGAAACTAAGACTATGACTCGAAAGTCATCTAGGAGTAGACCACAGTGACTGACTATAACAGTATAAGGATAACAGGCTACTGTTCATTTCATACAAGAGAAACAGAATTTTAGACATAACTTTGATTTGTAAGTGTGTGGTGGCAAAAAATACAGGCCTTCCAGCGCTCCACGTGCAAAAAAATAGGTTATTTTAATAGGTCCTTAATTAATAAAATAGGTTTTTATAGGTTTTTTGGCGTAAAAAAAACAGGTTTTAATAGGTTGTTCGGGCGTCCAAAACGTAACTTTTTATAAGGTTTGACGTTCTAAAATTATAGTTTTAATAGGGTTAAGCGTTTGTAAACATATTTTAATCAGTTTTTTGATTTTAATAGTTATAATTTATATACAATAAATATACTAATTTTAGCAATACAGATATTGTAAAAATGCGAGTTTTTTGGTAATATCTGGTGTAAGAAATAGATGATATTAAGAAAAATAAGTAGGCAAAATAACAATAACTAAATGCTGTCAGAGAGCAGCAATATCCCCCGTGAAACCCTAAATATTACCCCTATGCAATATCTAAGCTAATGGATTACCATTGACAGGAAACTGGACACCCTTCCTTGAACGACAAATCAACAATACTACAAACTGTCTTTGAACAGATATAACCCGAATCTATTTTTTATTAATCTAATGTAAAGCATTTTTTCAGGCTAGATAAATGTCGATTTATGACGATTTTTAAAAGCCTGTCATTTTGTCAATTTTGCTTCGATCAAACTGAAACCTTGACGTTGCACATCTTTATACCCTATATGTTGCCTATATGAAATATGAAAGCTGAATTATGCTTCGTTGATATAGAAGTGGTGTCCACAAAGTCCTATACATGTGCACATATGTCTATTTTCGACGATTTTCAAAAGCCTGTCAATTTGTCAATTTTGCTTCGATCAAACTGAAACCTTAACGTTGCACATCTTTATACCCTATATTTTGCCTATATGAAATATGAAAGCTGAATTATGCTTCGTTGATATAGAAGTGGTGTCCACAAAGTCCTTAGCTTGAAGAGGGGACGGACGGACGGACAGACGGACAGACGGACGGACAGACGGACGGACAATCTCAAACCTATATCCCTCCGTTTCACGGGGGATAATGATAATAATAATAATAATAACAATAATAATTATAATAATAATAATCAGCAGTTTTAAAAAAATAGGTTTTATAGGTTTAATAGGTCATTTTCTCAACAAGATAAGTCTATTTTGAAAAAAAAATAGCTCAAATAGGTTTAATAGGTTTGGCTGGAAGCCCTGAAAATATAAAATTTCGTCAGTCTTAACAACTAGCCCCTCAACAACTTGATTTAGACATTGCTTCTACCTCTTCATCTGCGACACGACGCCCCTAAGAAAAATCCCAATTTCTGTTTCCGTAATATCCCTACATGTAGATATTCAAAATAAATATTTACACATGGCAATGCTTTCATCCAGTAAAAGGACGCTATATATGTTTCACATCTTCTTTAATGGTTATTTGTAGTTCAATAACGACCCTTCCTAAATATGTACGCCGGTTAGACTTAACACAATACATTCTTGGACGAGCTTGTGGATACTACTATTATGCCATGAAAGAACAAATTAAACTTCCAGCCTACCCGTCAATCAGCTTTGGAAACATTTAGATGAATATTTACGGGTGGTACAAATAACAATGTAAATTATAGATTAGAATGGATTCTAAATCTGCAGGTCATACTGCAACGCATCTTTACGTAAATTTGACATCGCCCGTCGCATGTGATCTCATGAATAAAAGGTTTGTTCCACTGTTTTTTTTATATAATTGTTTGGAACACTTTGGAAACACTACGGGGTAAACACCCGTTTCCTTTTTATTAGCATGTCAGTGTTATCGGTAACTGCAGCTAATTAATCCACTTGTTATTTTATAGAATTCGTTGTTCTTAACCTATCTATGTTATTCTATAATGAAACGAACATCAATAAACCAAATCACACTTTTAATATCCGGTGAGATCGGCTGGGATAACAGTGAAATATCTTGAAAGTGTTGACATCTTTATACGAGTACACAAAAAATACTGTCCGAAGCATTTGTTATGTCTTATTGTGGCATTCATTTGCCTGCCACTTGCTCACGAACGTTTGAACGTTGCAGTGGTTGAATGTTGGTTGTTTTCCCTGTACAACGTATGCAGTATTATCCCAACTGACCTTGATTACATAGCGAATTCCAGACCCGACCACTTTAATTTATTCTTTGAATGGTTGGTATTGAGATTATCGAGATGCACTCGTGTGTGTTAGGCTTAACTTAACGCTTGTCAATGTCTCCATATGATAGTTAGCTACTGACATTTTGCCATCTTGACATTTTCCCGTTATCATTTAGTCCTTTGCTAGACTGCACCTTGCAAATTCACACTACAACAGGCGGCGTCTGCTTAGATACTCGTAGTCCTGTAGGCCGTTGCTCCAAGAAGTGATCCGCTACTGAGGTTTGGCGGGGTGCTTCAAATCCTCGCTATATAACTATATGCATTTCAACTACGCTCGCTTTGAGGCACATCCGTAGCGATATTGCAGTATATTAAGATACATACCCAGATTTATGAAGTGTTATGGAGTGCCCTCAAAGAAAATGTGCTGTTGAAAACTGTACATATCTTGATATTTTCATAAAAGAACAAGTCCTAGAAATAACCACAAATTCCCACACGCAGACATCTTTTGTTTTCCCCTCATGCGCATGCGTAAATTTATGCGGCAACAATAAGGCGTTGTTATACAACAGATGACCTCTGAGAAGATCTACGTGTTATGTATAAACAAAGAGCGGATGGATATTTCAAAAAGCAGCTCCCCCTTACTGAGTACTATTTTCGCGGAATCTCCAGTGGGTTTGAAGTGTAAACGGGTATTATACACAAGCGACAGATCTCCACCGAGATCAGCTGTTTTATAACAACAGTCGAATTGTATGCTGGGTACAACAAACCAGGAAAATAAAAAAAAACATCTGACAGATAGCCGATGCGAGTTTTTTTTCACTTTTTATTCATAATTTAAAGAAGCACCAGGCATGAAAAATGTGGCCGCCGCCTCGGGTGCACAAAGGGTGCATACTCCGTGACACATATATGCCAACATAATATCGATTACTTTACCGACAAAGTCCCTCAGCACAACTTAAATTGACCCCTATGAGCAATACAATGTAACGCGTTGCAGCTCTGATAAAGAAATATACCAAGTATAAATAATGAAGAGCTGACTTAGAGCTATGCAGGCCGTAGTCCCACCGGACCCTTTCTATCATCCTATGATAGAAAGGATCACAGTTCCTGCAATAGAAATGTCCGCTGATCTCAATTTTCGAGGCTCTGGATCTTTCGGCGAACGCTCAACGACACTGAGGTCCGGACTAGAAGGCTTTTTCTTTAAAAGGACACTGATAAGTATCTTGGCGCATTACTTTCGACCATAGCGAAACTACCAAACTTGAGTAAATAGCGGTTTTGCAAATGTAGATTCATTGTTGTTGTTGGTGATAATGAGGGATTCTATATCTCGATCTAAAAAAATACGTTTTTTTCGGTACAAAATTGTTATTTGACCACAAAAACTGTGCGCCGTAATTTGTACTTTGGTCATTTATGTGATGCACTTTTTCTAAAATAACGCCACTGGCCACAGTCGTGCTTCGAGATAAGCAAAACTGATGGTTCCTACAACAGAACTTGTGCACTCTTGCTACCACAGGAAGACCGCAACAGTCATCTGGAACTACCTACAAGTATGTATACCAGTTCGACTTTTGATAATACGATCTTAAATTGGAGGATACAAGCATTATGCCATGAAAAAGACATTAAATTCCTAACCTTCCAACTTTGGAAACATTCAAATGAACTTGCGCAGTACTTTAACTACGAAAAATCTCAAGTTCTTCGCCAACTGCCCTTAATATCGCCCAAAAAGCATGCATCAACAACCAAATGACATGTCGAAGTATTTAAAGAGGCTTCAATGCAAACATAATAGCACTTTTATTTTGTGCGGAAATCACCCGCTCTGTACGATAATAAATAGGGTTCGTTACCAAAATCATTACGTGTTTCGGAAGTGGAACAATAATTTCCGGGTTAACTAGTAGAGCAGCAGCAGTAATTCCCAAGTGAGCAGCCCAAGTTATTGCAATGCCGAATCTCATATCACTTGCTGCTGAAGGTCGTTAATTTATATAACTCACACAGATACATATATATGTTAATTTATTTAACACACACACATATATACACCAAGATAAATTCAGTGAAGAATTTTGCCATTTATGAAGCAAAATCTTGCCCGATAGAAGCAGTTTAACTTTGGGCGTGTTCTTTTTGGTGATGGCGATCGATCGCAATCACGATCTGGTGTTTGATTGTTGTCACGATCAGGCCAAAACATGTGCTTACCATGTGCATCCGGTTTCAATGTTTGATTGTGCCTGATCGTGGATTTATGTGTGATCAGTTGAATGGCCTTGACACACAACATGTAAACAAACATGGCGGAACCCTACAGCGAAGAAAAAATTAACAAAATCTTTCACTTACGCCACAATCTGCATATTGATCACAAGAGCGCGCTTTTTTGCACTTACATATCTTCATATTTTCCACTTTCACACAAAGTATCTAAGACACTCACCGTCAGGGCATTTTCTGCTTGTGATCACTATCTTACCACGTTCTTTTCGACTGATTGTTCTCCAAAATATAACCTCTATTTGACCTGATATACATCGACTGCGCATGACTGAACTTTGCTTGTTTTGATTGTGCGATCACCCAAAAAGAACATACCATTTATATCCATACTTCCCTACGGGGGCGAAACGTGGACACTGTGTAGAAGGCACATACGTCAACTAGACGCCTCCCACATGAGATATCTTCCCAGATGAAATGGTGTCAAGTGGCAAGATAAAGTTCCAAACACCAAAGTCTTACGACCAACTGGTAATGAAGGCAAAGAAGCTTAATTCATTCGTAGTCAGTTGTGCCGAGTTCGACACGTTAGTTGCATGGATGACTCTCGTATACCAAAATCTTTATGGCCAGCTAAAAGAGGTATATCTTAGTGACTGCCTCCCGTGTATTCCATACAAATAACTCTTAAGTCCAATCTGAAGTCGTGCCAAAGAGACACAAAGGACCGGGAACGTGTGACACCCAGTCCAGGGGTTTATGGAGACATATGAAGCAGTGAAAGATTTAAAAGGATACAAAAAGATAATCTTACATGGACGCGTAGACTTAGAAAGAGCCGCTCTGAGCTGACTCTAACGACAGAGGTTGCAGGTTGCAGGAAGATGTGTGTATCAAGAATAGGCTTGACGTCACATTATCTCGTCTACAAGACTGGCGTTGCCTGACGCTAATTCAACGAAACCAATGAGAGACACAAGAAAAAGCATATACGTTTACAAATGTTCATAAAATTTATCACTGCTTATTCTGTGCTTATCCTTTTCCATCTTACTATTTTTATGAAATAACATCGCCTAAAAAACATGTTCTACTTCTTGTACCATGAAATTGCTTTTCAAAAGTATAATGATTATACCTCTGATTCAGCCCTTGACAAAAGACTAAATATAAAGAATTATTCATTTCTCTTACTTAAAATTCCTAAAAATAAGATACTGCAAACGCATAGAAATATTGTATGATGTTAATTGTCTTAACTAAAAATATATATTCATGACTCCAACTGATCGAAAGCTTGTCAGTGTTTTGCATAATAGTGTCTATATTAATATTAGGTTGTCTCACAGATAATTGCATATACACTTGCGTGGAACCAGTATTCCGCCAATTAGATCACTTTTTAAATTAGTGGTCTACAAACAAGGTTTCGGCTCCGCTTACAACACTAATTTGTTAAAGAATCATTCGTTGTTAATAAGTAATGCTATTTCCATGCTTCGGGAGTTGAAGAATGTATCCATGTGGATTTGACAATAACTTTCCAAATTGAGAATATGTATGAAACCTTATTTCAACAAAATTATCTTCTAATGTTAAATAAGAATAAAAAGTTTCAACTACAAAATTAATGTAAATCCATTTCTTTAAACATGCTTTGTTTAATTGGAATAGGAATAAAACAGAGGTTATGAAGTCTGCAAAGTTCCTATGCATTTCCCGATGGCCCCAACAACTTCAATACCAAAAACGTTATTCGTAGAATAAGCACTCATCTAGAAAATCTTTTTTACCAACAGCTCACGCTTGTTATACATATTTTATGAGTGGCTAAAGGTGAAACAATATGTTTTATTTCTATGATCTGTAAACATATAAGTCGGTTTTATGAGAATTTAGTGTGGATAAATATAGAACCGTTAAGAAATGAGTTATATAAAGCAATAAAATCAAAACATGTCCATAAATATTGCAAATCGAGATAACAAACTGCTTCAACGCTGGTTCCATTTATACATTCCAAACCAGTTACTCGAAGAAATTTGTTGTTATAATAATTGCTGATTTAGATACAAAAAATGACAAATTATCTGAGTTTTAGTTAGTATTTTCAAAAGTTGCGAGCATAGTATTTGACAGTTTAAACTTAGAATATAGTTTTGGAGTAAAATATATTTAATGATATTTCGTTTTTCGATTTATTTTAAAACCTAATTCTATTATATGGCGACTGTTGAACGATGGCGATTCTACCATAAATATGATCAACCAATGTTGCTTTAGGTGTGGTTTACTTTATACATATCAAGTTCAAAACCAACCCAACTCAAAACGATTTGACACAAACCCTTTGCAACCTGTACATCTAAAAATGTCTTTGCTTAGGCGTCATTTTTCTTTGAAACAACAACAACACATTTTCTGTAGCATTAGCCGTTTCTTCGTTGCCATGGTGTTTATTTACATATAGCGCCATTTTTGTTTTCATTTTGGTCTCTTTGTTTTATTTATATTTCCTGAACACAACCAAACAACAGACAAAATGCCCGGTAAAAAGGGCAAAAAAGGAAAGAAAGGAAAGAAGGGGTATGCTGTATGTTCCATATTACGACTATCTCATAATATTACTGAGATTGTCACTCCATAATAACCCACATGAAGCTTCGAGTGATCTCTTTTGTGATAGATCTTCGGGGAGAGGAAATAAAATTGGTTACAGTTGATCATAATTGGTGAAAGGAAAATGTTATATTACGACTCCTCGAAATAAGCCAGATGCACATTTGTCAACCATTTTCACTCACATATTCCTTATTTTGTGGTGCCTCACACATGTCAGTTGTTTTCAGCTACGGAAGTGGTTCGGAGTCAGCCCTGACTTTAATAATATAGTACATCTCTGTGTCAGAGTGCATGGAAACCTTGAAGCAGGCCGCTTCTTGAAGCTACCACGGACGAATGTGTTTTTTCATGTCACCAATTTGGATCTTCTGTAACCATTCGTTCTCTCCCCCCCCCCCCCACCCCCTCGTAGGTGACTTTTGCTGTCTCATAACGACAGTAAGAGTGGCAGATCTGATAAAAAAGACTTATCATTGTTGTAAAATTTGCTGAGCACGATGCAAGATATGGCGGTCTTTTAGAAAGTATGCATCACATAAATGGCTCAATTACTGCGCCATGATTTTTCAAGAAAAGTCAAGAAAAAAAAACCTTCTAGTTTGTTTCTCGGTACCATAGGCCGTGTGCCAGAATACCTATGGCCTGTAAATTAAACAACTATTGCCATTTCAGGTGTAGGACTCTTCATTCCATACTACTTTTGTGAATGTTACCTGGATCTATTCGTCTTGTTATCCGTTATAATGGCATGTGCAAGATGCTATTGTTCACATTTATTAAGCTATCAAACCATGTTTGTACAAAGGAAGTAACATTGAAATTGAACAGTACATCATACTGGGCTAAATGGAAAACTCGTCTACCAGCTGCAGAAGATTATCATGACCTGTAATACGTACGTTTCAATAAATAGCTTTTAGGTCACCCCTTAACTTGAAATAAGAGGTACAAACTTTTTTCCACACTCAGTCGACACACTTTCAGTTTCACAAATTTTGATTAAGCATTTTTTATGTTGAGTCCCAGCAGTGATCATCTAATTTAGTCGACTTGAAATGGATACCCAGCCTGTTATCTATATATACAGTCTATACAGCAGGCGCTTGGAAAAGAGTAAGTTATAAGAATTCTGAAATACGCGTTCCAAGAATACGAAAATGCTCAGGACATGATTCCAAGCAATTTTCACCATTTTTTGGGCCTGGAAGGGTGGTTGATTATAGTCAGACACTGGGGGTGGGTAGAAGGCCTGAGCTACACTATTGCAACGGCTGTTGTAAGTGTTGATTGATGTTCACGATTTTTACTTCGAGACTTCTTTTGGTAAAGGTGCTTATTACTACTTAACTATATCTTCCACACTGCCCCTTTCGGTCGTAGTTGGTTATTTCGCATCAGAACCAGGTGTAAGATAGGACAGGAAAGAAATATTACGGGGTGCTTAAGATCCCCAGACACTCTTGCCTTCAATATTTCCACTTTGTCGAACTCGGCTTACAGAATTAACTATAGGCGTAACAGGGTAGGGGGGGGGGGGGGGAGTTGCTTTTTTTTTTTTGTATTGGTTCCAGACTTTGGAACTTCGGATAAATAATAGAAATATTCTTCTTCAGAAAATGTAATTGTGATTTTGCCTGACAGATATAAACTATAGTAACCTTTAACAATCTTTTACTATAAACAAGCAAAATTATTCTCCAAAAACCTTATCTTTTCCAACAAGTATAAATTATAGGTACCCCTTTACCATTATAAACCATCATTTGGTTTCGACTCCAATTAAAAAAACAAACAATGTAATTTATTATTTTATTATTGTAGATGTTAGTCTTTTTGCGCTTAAATTTTGTTGTACAAATTTTAACTTTGTAACGCGCAGGAAGAAGGGTGGAAAGAAGGCTAAGAAGGATGCATCTATCAAGTCTATGTCCACTGCCAACTCCAAAATGTGGGAAGCCAGACTGGAGGTTGCAGAACAGTCTCGTATGGAGTACAGGTTTGTTTGTATGATGTATTTGTTTCAGTTGTTGAGTGTCGCAAGGGGTCATCCACGAAGTACGTATGCACAGAGGGGGGAGGGGGGGGGGTCATGGTCGGTGTGTACGCACTGCGTACAGCGGAGCAGGGTGGTCCAGGCTGCTGCGTACGTACGCATATTTTTTAAATATATCTCAATTTTATTTTTATATAATTAAATAACCTAATACATCGATTTACAAACTAAATTTATACTCTTTTCAGTGCAAGGGTTGTTTTATTTGCATTTTAATGTATGTTAGCATGTTCGATCTCGTCACTGATAAATTGGCAATGTAGTTGTTAAAACAAATTGATATTCTTGAGAGGGGGGGGGGGGTGTAAAAAATTGACAAATTTTTGCGTACATACTTAATGGATGGCCGCAACTTCTTCTATGCTTTGCAGTCAATTATCTGCTCACCAAGAAATTGGATAAGTAGAAGAATTTATGTTATCCCGGAATATTTTTTTTTGTAACATTAATTTAAATCGAGTGCAGTATTGAATCTTAATTTTGCTTAGTATCTAACTGTATAATTTAATTAAGTTAGAATGTAAGGTTTATGCTTCCGGAGTTTGACTGAAATCAGCCGGTTTAAATCTTTGCTTTTAGGCAATTGATGTCGAAAAAAAATCAGTGCACTCAACCGCCACCATGTGCATCACATACGGGTCATTTAAACTAATTAACCTGGTATGAAAGCGAGGGGTGAAAAATGGTCTCAGCTAAAAAAAAAAAAAAAAAAACATGCTTGGGATTAAGAAAAAAGGTCTGACAAGGAACAGCATAAAATCACGTGCTTATGGATTTATTTAAATACAGGGAGAATGCACACAAATTATTGCTGGAAAATGAGGCCCTCAGTCAACAAATGCAGGACACAGAAAAAGATACCATTGATGTCATCACATATCTCAAGAAACAGGACCAGGAAAAAGATAAACAGGTAAAAGAAGGATGTTGTTTTTTATAAGTCGATGTTACAACGTCAGCTGCGGAGAATTCTGATTAATGGCATCTGTTTTCATTTTGAAACTGATTTTTTTTTTTAATTTTCAGGGTTTTTAACTGAAAATCTTGAGAGTCAAATGTGCTATATTTCTTATATGCGAACAGTTTTTAGAATACTTTATACAAGTGTGAGATAATGTACACGGATATTCCACAAAAGAAATCGTTGATTTCACACTTATCTTCATGCTGTATGGCTCCAGAATATGACTCATTGTTTACTCGTTTCAGATGGAAAGACTCATCGACCAAATCAGAGAATTAAAGAAAGAGCACAGAAAAGAAAAAGAAACTCTGGTAACTTGTTTCCTTGTGTTTCTTATGCATTAAAGAGAGATGAAACATATGTGCTATTTCAAATTTCAAAATAGGACGAGAAAAGTAAATTATGTAAAGTGTGTTTTAGTTGCCCGCTTTCTGTTGGCATGAGCCCTTACTTTGAATAACCTATCAGCTTCCTAGTATATGTATTTTAGTTAGCGGCTTGTTAACGTCTGCATATTTTTTTAACCCAGCTCGACGATTTTCAACAACAAGTGGCTGAGTTGGAGTCTCGCCTGTCCCAGAAAACACACGAAGTCGAAGTTATGCAAAGTGAGCTGAAACTTGTCAAAGAATTTCGCAGGAAACGTGCACAAATGCAAAAGGATTTGGATGAGGTAGGCTTGTAGCAGTCAATATGGTCATTGAATCTTCAGTTCTTAGTAAATAGGCGCTGGTTTAATAGCAACCTGTTGCCCATCAGCTTAAGCTTTCTTAAAAAAAAAAAGAAAAAAAAAGACAGATTAGCGTGCCAGACAAAGAAAGGCGTGTAACTGTGAACAGGGGATGATATTTTTGATTTGTAGTCAGGTAAAACCGACGGCGTATACTTATGAAGAAAAAAAACATGAAAAAGAACGGATACTTAGGAGACTGAACACTCAGTTATTTTGTTTTCTTTGTATTGGGTTGGGGTCTGGGAGACCATAGAGAAAAGAGTTAAAATAAGGCTTCATCACTTTCGTAATTCTTGTTTATTTCCTTTGATTCTTTAATTGGATCAAGAAGATAGGTATAAATATTGTTATTAAACTTCAAGAAGTCACATGCATGTATTGTTGTTACACTTTTGCGATGCCAGTGCATGGAAGATGTTAACAAATATCTGAAGTAAAATGTGCATGACTCGTTGTAAAGGTTTCTTTTCTTTAAACAAAGTATATAGTAGTGTTTGTGGTACCCAGGAGAGTGCATGGCGATAATCTGGTGTTGTGGAAAGTGTTTTCAGAGAACATAAACTTTATTAAACGCCCCATAGCAACAAGTTTCAACTCGCACACAAAGAAACTCAAAGACACTGTAACAAATAGTAATTTCAATATTAAAAAATCAGCCAGGTTGGTAAATTACTGACAAGTTTGGTTTGTTATTTCATTTTTTGCCAATACCTAAAGTAACGAAAAATATCAGAAAATGAATGAAGTGTGTATAACTTGTGAATAAAAAAAATAGTCAAAATTCGCCAATTTGACTATGTCCTTAATAGCAAAACCAAATGTGTCTAAAAATTTCCATAGAGAAGCAATCGTAAATATTTCAACGCAAGTTCGTTCTAAATTCTTGGCCAAACTTTGTCCATGTTTTATGAAGGTCTCGTTTGACCATCTGTGTGGCGAACTAAATTAGTTGAGCTGTTCGTGAAGAATCATAAATAACTGACTTGCCCTTCAGAGTTATAACCTTTATTTCTACACCAACTTTAATTGTTGAATAATACGCAAAAGCAATATCTAGGACAATGTACTGGAACAAGTACTGTAATAAGTACTGTAATAAGTAATTGGTTAAAATTTGTTTCAAGATTAAAGAGGCTATGTTTGAAGCTAACCGAGAACACAAAGATACCATGGGCAGAATGGAGCATAAATTCTTCGAGGAAAAGGTATGTTTGCTTGTTTTTGCGTCATCACTTACGCCTTTCTGAAACCTTATAATTACTGTGAGGATAATGCTCAAAAGTATTGGTGTTTTTTTTTTTTTGTTTTTTTTTTCTATTTTTTGTTTATATTTTAATGTCTTTTGATTGTGTGTTAAAGAAATGAATAAACTTGCACATGCACCGAAACTAGTAAACATCACCGACCATCAAGTTCCTGTTAAACATTTGAATGCTGTTTAAATGTACCGCATTTCGAAATAAAGTTATGGAATAATCCTTATGTAAGACAAGTGGGGGATTGCAGGCAAGGAATCGCTCTATATGGAGATGAATAATGCAATCAAATTACGATGTCGTTCACTAAATCACAAAACGTGTGTTACATAAGAAAAGTAGTGCAGGCATATGAATTGCAGAGGTTAATAAGCACTGTAACAGTAACGCTAGGGCACAGACCTCTTCACGAATTACGTTGTTGAACAGATGCGGCTTCAACAAGAAGCCAATAAGAAGATCGCAGAATTAGCGGAGCGTGCTCATACGGAAGCAATAACGTAAGTCCTGACCCGGATGGGGGCGAGGCGGCCGGGGGATCAGACTATAATATAAACACTGCTCATCGAAATAACAAAAAAAAAAAAAAAAGGAAAAAGAAAAAGAGAAGTAACGTGGTTGATTTAGTCGTCAAAATTCCCATTTAGCCTAAAAATCTGTGTGTACTGGCCTTCGAAATGTGAAATGTCACCTTACACCTCTGTACTTAACCACACTAATACACCCAAATGTGTATGGCTAAACCATACAGTCATTTGAAATAGTAAACAAAACATTCCCAACGATGTGAACTTTCCCGGAATAGTTTCTTGATCCATGCTGAAAATATTGCTGTCCGAAATTCTGTGGTCTGCTTTACTCGCACATTTGAAAAACTGAAAAAAACACTGTAAAAAATCTTGTTAAACTGTTATTTAGTAATTTGGATGAGACGACGCGGTCTGTGTATAAGGAGAACGTTCGCATCGGCGAGGCGCTGTCGTACCACATGCAGGAGGGCGAGAAACTGAAGAAGATACGCGAGCGCCTCGACACCGAGAATGAGGAGCTGAAAGGCGAGAAGGAACTCAACGAAATGGTCATTAAGGAGAAAGTGTCCGAATCCAAGACGCACAAGAAAATTATAAAGGAGGTGTGTATTTGTTAGGATTTCAAAAAAGTGGCCGTTTTGTCTTAACGAAAGGGAAAATGTGTCTTGACTAACATGCGTAATTTGGCAACCTTTTTCTTTCCTTTTCTTTTTTCTGAAACGGATTTTTCAAAACTGTTTATTATTAAAATTGTTGATTGAAATGTAGAAAGTCGATTTTTGATGTCTCATGATCATGATTTTAAAAGACCAACATATCTTTTACTTGGGGAAATCAGTTCACAATCAACAAATAAATATTAGTTCTAGGAGAAGTGCAGAGTCTTATGTATCAAGTTTCTGTTCATTACTTATGTAATTGGTACATCTTTCGGTCAATATTGGTTTCATGTGTTTGTTTTAAATTGACCGCAGTAATTCAGAGCGAAAGCCTTTCTTTTGTATAGAACTCATTTTGTTATGTGGGAAATTTTCAGTTGAGGGATAAAGTAGACACGCTTGAGACGTCACTGAGTCACGTGGTCCGTGAATTCGAAACAGAACGGAAAGCTCTGGTTACGAAAGCGAGTATCGAAAACGAAGCCGCTAAAGTCGAAATTGCCAAACTGCAAAGAACTGTGGACTTAAAGACTCGTGAAATGAACAAAGTGAAAAAGCTAGCGAAAAATATCCTTGACCAGAGAACGGAAATGGAGCGGTTCTTTTTAGAAGCCTTAGAACAGGTCAAGTCTGAGATCTCTGCAAACAGGTGCGTATTGTGGGCACGTTAACATGAATTTATTACTCTGTTCAGTTGAGATGCTGCTAATCGGTCTAAAGTAACACAAATGTGTAATATTGATTATAAAGATATTGACCAGTGCAAAAATAATATGTTTTTACTACAGGTAGTTTTTTTTTTTTTTGCCACAATCGAAATTACCTTTGGCGCTGTAAAGTTTGTAACTTAAGTGTATATTGATGAAAAATATGAAATCTTTCAAGAATTCAGATTGATCTACTTATTACAGATTTAATATGAATTTCTTTACCCAGAATGCAATACAGGCATGACGCACATTTAGCGTACCAACAACGCATGTTGAATGCACACGCGGGTCGGGGAGATTACCCCAAGATACGTACATTCAACAAGAGTGAATTCAGCACCAATAGCGTCTTCAAAGATCTGGAAGCAGCCGAAAGATTGTAAGTTTTCAAATATTTCTTTTGGGAATAGCAAATGGAGCTGAGATTTTATTTTCTTATCAGTGCATATTTTAATTAGTCGAATATAGGTCTGACTGTATTTTTCTGCCGGTTAGAGCAAAAGACCCAGAAACAAGACTTCATACTACATCTCTACAACGCATGTCACGCATTAGGGCTTCAGCCAGTGTGCGAATATCCAAGTTTTAATCGGACCCGATTAAACTCTCCGGGCGTTTACTTTATATGAAGTGTTCTTTCAGGTGTTTTTTTTTTTTTTTTTTTTTAGCTTTTTTTCTGCAAATAAAAAATATTCTTTCAGCGATGAACCACTGGCACAAACCAAAATAATGGTGTTATTCTACAAACTTGTCTTAAAATTACGAAAAAATCGAAAAAAATGATTGAAAGATCAGACTTACTATGAAAAAACTCATGTTCTTGGTTACTGACGCATCCAAAGTAACAACCAGACTATGTATGTTGTTTTCGCCGCTTTCCATCCGTTTCAGAGCTGCGACTGTTTGCATTTGATTCCCACTTTCTCGCTATACATTCTTCGCGTTTGTATCCATTATTGTGTAAATTTGTCGGAATGCCAATTATAAGCTTAAAAATGACTCAAAAACTGCCAGATTGATCGGTGATTTTTTCCTGCAACAAATTTATAAACGTAGACTGCTATTTCTCGTTCAATTTTTAATCGATTTACTGACATTTGTGTAATTGACGTTATCGATATTAAATGTTTATGTTGGTATACTGTGTTTTTTTTTAAAATGTATCAGTTTTGTGTGTTGGTGTGGGAAAAATGCTGAAAAGGCCAAGGGCTTGTTTAAGGGTTCCAATAAAACTCAGGAAGTTACAGGCCATATGTTATTTAGTACGGAAATAAAGTGCCAGATATATAAGTCCCCTTCCATCCCCCACCGCTTGATTAGCATCCAAGATGATTTTTGGACCGAGCTTATGTAGAGTCTGTTCGTCAAAGTCAACTTAAAGAAGCTCAGTATGATGCCCTTAATCTAAGATAATTTTGGTGTTTAAGTGGGAATACTTATACAAAGTTGTGAATGGCTTAACTACTTTCAAATTGTTAATTGCGCCCAAAGGAGAAAAGAAGCGGAAAAGCTGAAAGAGATGTAAGTTATTGCGAGTTCCCGCCCTCTGGTGGACTGAATGACTTCTCCCAACCACAGTATCCGGACCTTTGCACATTGAAGTATAGCGAAGGAAAATTGCCTGTTTATTAAAGATAAATATAAATCTTAGATGTAACAACCCTGTCACTGAATGAAGAAGCCATCTTTGGGTGCATTTTATAAGTTGTATTTTTGTGGCTCACTCTGTTGGAAAGTAGTTCCGCAGGGCTTGGCTTAGATGTAGAACCCGGTTGTTTCGCTGTGGTGTTAGATACTCGGGATTTTCAGTGTGGGTATATCACTTGTTGTTTAAAAAAAAGCAAAAAAAAAAAAAAAA
Organism: Protula sp. h YS-2021; assembly: GCA_949752745.1. Taxonomy (NCBI): domain Eukaryota; kingdom Metazoa; phylum Annelida; class Polychaeta; order Sabellida; family Serpulidae; genus Protula; species Protula sp. h YS-2021. The sequence goes on from OX457024.1 coordinate 26,975,893, forward strand.
AAACGTGCGAAATTAATTTCCCTATATCTTATTTTTCATTAAAATATGTAAAAGAAGAAATTTGTCATCTACGTTTAAGTAAGGAAACTGTGTTGGGACGGCACTTTGAATTAAATAGCACTTCCACTTCTCCCCTTGCAAGATACCGTATTTGTATGTGATTGTTTCCAAATAACTCAGTTAGATGCGTGCACATGAGTGTTTTTCTACTTGTGTTATGGTGTGTTTGTCATGCATGCAGGCGTAAGTTTGTAATGCATGAAATGATCCAAGGTAATACATGGACTGATCTGGGGCAGTACATAGACTGATCTGGGGCAGTACATTAACTTATCCAGGGTAATGCATGGACTGATCTGGGGTGAAGCATAAAGTTAACCAGAAATACAGGACCCCGTCGTTAAGCCAACCGTGATATATTGCATAGCAACGATTATTAACTCTGAACTTGCTGCACTAGAATTTCACGAATCCCCCCCCCCCCCCCCCAATGGAGACACAGCCGGTGAGGTTATTGTGACGTCAGACATTATCTGCTTTTCAGAATGAACATTCACGGTGATGTAGACATCAGCGACTTGACGTGGGAACAGAAAGAGAAGGTGCTTCGTTTCCTCTTTGCTAAAATGAACGGCGCTAAAGACAGAAGAAAAACGGCCCCGCCGGCCCTGCCTCCGCCGACCATGCAGTCCATAGATCAGCGGGAAGCCTGGTAAGTGTGGGTTTAGGCCAATATGCGTCATAGCAGATGAAGACACAACGAGACCGGAAACATTTTACTGTGTCAAACCCGATCCGATTCAATATTTTTTTCAACGAATAAGTCAGTTATCCATTTGATATGTTTTATTGCTTCAGTATCATTATATGCACTGTGGTCCTTAAGTTTGGGATGCTAGAAATTCTGAAAATTACTACTAACCGGCAGAAAAACAAAAATGACATAGGGCAATATTTGCTCTAATAAACACTGGTAGTGTTCGTCAACAATTTTAATTATTTTTTAAAAAGTTAATGTCTTCTTTTTTCAGGGCCCCTGATTTTGACACCGGACCCGACACAACTTTCCTCACTCAGTCACAGATGGATCCTCCCGCCGTGGACCGATTACCCAATATACATCAGTCCGAAACGGAAGTCATGTGATCAAGTTTTGTCCTTTTAAAAACAACAGAATCATTGCAGAATCCTATGCAAAATTGCAAAAAAGTAAGCTGGAAAGAGAACATGGTCCTCAAATGCACGGTAAATGTAACAATAAAAAATTTACAGTTGTCTTTTTTTTTTTTGCGAAATTTGCTTGGATTTGATGCATTTTTAGTGTTTGGTTGAATTCGGGGATTTTTCACTTGGCTGAATTTTCACTACAAAATTCACAATGGACATGAAGGTTATAACGAAGGAACTGTTCCTTTGATTAGACAAATGACCCTTATGAACCTATTTTATGGCAGTATTATTGATGTCACCAAAAGGTCGTTACTACACCACCAGCAAATGTAGTTTGGATTTCAGGGGAGGGGGGGAGAAGGAGGGGGATTGTTCTGGTGTCCTGTTCTAAGAAGCGGAACAGTACAGTTCATTTCGTATTGTTTTAGATTATCTTGGCAGTCTTTATTTTTTACGTGCTGTATATATGGAATGTTATGACGTCACGTCTTGTAACGAAGTATGTCACTATTTCCTGCAGTTTGGCAGGTGAGATGGTTGGGAATCAGAAATCGGTATTCATGTGTTGTCATCGATTCAGGATTTTAAAATGATCACATAAAAGCTGGAAGAAAGCCATAGTGGTTCGTATGAAAACGCCATTATTGCTTGTCTCAGCCAGGAAAAATGTGCACCAACTGATGAGACATAAAAAAGTGTCTTCAAATATTTTAATGGCAGTTTATTTGTTTTCTATTTTAAATTAAAAGCCACTTTCTCCGTTTTTATTTTTTTACTTGAAATCCAAGTAAGTAGGGGTTTTATTCATTGCGGTGTGTTAAATCTTGTAACTATAATAATGTGTCTATCATAAATATGTGCCAAATTTATGGGTAAAAGTCGTTTGATTAGAAAACTAGTAAATTGTTTATTTTGACAATACCAATAGTAAGGAAATTATACAAATTTCGTGAGAATTTTATTGTTTCTTGTTAAAAACCGTCGAGCTGTGATACTAAAAGCATGCAGATGTGTAACGTATTTTACATTTTTCTTTGTATGAATAAAATATTGAGTTGAAACATAGCATACTTTTAAATGAGCTTCATTTGGTAACAGTATTATTTCTCATCGCTGGATGGCTGTACCTTCATATATTTTCAAATGGCCTTTTTGAATCCTTTGGAGAGAATTTTGGGAAGAGAGCGAGGCGGATGGCCAGTGTCTAGGCTTTCTAATACAAAAGGGAAGACGAATCCTTCTAACTTCTAACTACCAACTAACCACCAACACTGGATGCCAATATCTGAGACTGTGGGACTCCGTTAAACTGTAACAACTGTGTCTTCTGCCGTGGAATCAGATTTCGTACACATTCAATGATAAAGTCTCGGTGGAATCGTAAATTTCTTTGGCCTTGACCCTAAAGGTCAGGTCAAATTGAGGTCACTTTAGAAAAATAGCTAGAAATAGGGCTCAGATCCCTGTTAGAAAACATATAAGGGGTGAGTATTGAGTAACCTCGTAATTTGAATCTTCACTTTGAGGGTCAAGGTCAAAGATAACCTGTCTGCAGTAGGACAATTTATATGGAAAGCGGTTAGAGAAAGAGCGATTTGGGGCTCATTTTTTTTCCCTGTGGGCTTAAAAGACGTTACACATGAGGCACGTCCGTGACCTCGACTTTCTCCGTCAAAATTGAAAACAGAAAGTTGACTATTTTCTCGAAAACAGAGTCAGAGCCATTCTGAGCTCATTTTGGATCTCTGAGCCTAAAAAGACCTTACATAAGAGGACCCTCCCACTGGGTCAAGGTCATGGTGGAAAACTAGCAGTTGACAATTATATCGAATGTGGCTAGCAGGGGTGGAAAATAACTTTTTTTTCGGGGAGGGGCCTCTGGGCTCCCGCCTACATTTTCAGGAGACCCGGATAGATTTCAGAGGGACCGACATATTATATTACTATATGGATTTAAAAGCATTTTTTTATCAATTTCAAGCTTTTTTTCCTTATCAGTACTTAATTAGGCTGAATTTTGTTTCACAGTCTGTCTAAAACATGGTCAAGTTCGTATTAAACTAGCCTTTGGAGATTTCTTTCCAGGCCCCCGGAGCCTGTGTCAGAATCCTTATAACTTTCAACTTTCGAATCTTTGAAATAAGGTCTCTTCGCCTATTTGCCAAATCTGTACTATTCGTTAATACTTGGTAGAAGGTCGAATTCGGATATATCAACAGAGTTCAACTGTATAGTAAGAAGATCGCTCAGATAGGAGTAGCTGAGCTTTGCACGCCAGTCCGATTTTGTACGCTTCGTACCACTGAATCCCCGTTCAGCTTCAGCAGAAGCGGCTGATACAGCCAGAAGGTCGATCAGGGCCAGGGAATTTCTGTAGCGTTCTCCATACTCTTGATTTTTTCTGACCATGTTTTATATATATGTAAACAGAATTATATAAAAAATATTTAAAAAAATGTGACAATAAATAAATAATTTATTGAAAAAACCGGGGACCTCCGGGTCCCCAACCTGTAATTTCAGGGGGCCCATAGTCAATTTCACGGGGCCTTGGACGCGGACCCCCACTAATTCCCATCCCGGGGTTAGAGATAGAGCGATTTTGAGTTCATTTTCAACCCCCCAGGGTCTAAAAGACGTTACATAAGAGACACTTTGGTGACATTGACCTCATAATATAAGACAAACTTTCCTTTTGTGGTTTATCCAAGTGGGTCATTCCGCTGTCTTCCAGAATTCATCTTAATAATTTTTGTATTTAAGCTGATATATACTGAAATTTCCCTAATGCAGTTGATGGTCGTATACAGATACAACTGCCCCTTAAACAATTGCGAGTATATGTATAGTTTCACAACTATATATTCAATACAAGAACGCCAAAAATTTAAAAAAAGAAACACACACACAGACACACACATACAAAAAAAAAAAACGATAAAAAAGTTTAAAATGGCAGATTGCTATGTTTTGGGGTGTATTATCTCATATAAAAACAAGGTTGTGTGACAAAAGAAACAAACAACACAAGATTGGACGACAAACTCATTTTATTTTTACTAAGTGACAGAGAGAGAGAGAGAGAGAGAGAGAGAGAGAGAGAGAGAGAGAGAGAGGTTCATGTTACACTTATTATGATTCGTTGCTTTTCTGTTCTTGTTCACTGGGCTTATAACAAGTCCAAATACAGGTTTGTCCCACTCCGGTCATACTGATGACGTGGTAACCAATCCGCTCTAGTTTATCCAATACAATCCTAGGCACATCGGTTGTCACCCACTCTCCACTGAAGAATAAAGACACCTAGTCGGTTAAAATAAATTGTAAACTGCATCACGAAAATATCTCTAAGCTATTCTGACGCCTATAGCTTCGGTCCCAAAGAAAAAAAGCCGGTTTAATTCTGAATCCAAAAGTCGACGTTATTTTAAAACCACAACACAGAAGCTATTCTGACGCCTATAGCTTCGGTCCCAAAGAAAAAAAGCCGGTTTAATTCTGAATCCAAAAGTCGACGTTATTTTAAAACCACAGTATCAATTTCAAATAAACTGAAATACTAATCCTTACTAGTTTTTGCAAACTTCCGTTATAAGCTTCGCTTCTAAATATTTCATAACATCGGGGTCACTTTCTTGATCACCCACCACACACGGACCATTTTGCTGAAACGAATGGGCCAAGAATTAATTCCTCATAAAGTCTTTTCAGCTGCTGGATGAGTCTAATACCAAACTTATTGCACAGAGATAGATTCACACCAAGAAGCTGCATGCAGTTTAAATGGAAGACACAACTACAAATGAGTGCAGGGCTTGCCTCACAGATTTTGACTTTGAGATATTTACGAAGTACGGTGCCAGGTTTTTACCCGCCCACCCTATTAGCTCTACTGTTTTGTTTTATTTTGTTTTAATTCCACAAATACAACTCGCAACACCCATCCAAAAACGAGCCGACGATAACCTCTGACATGCCAAAACGATAATCTTGCTCAGCCAGAAGCATTTCATTATATAACAATCACTTCCGCACCCCCCTTCCCCTTCACCCCTACCCAGGCCAAAGTTTCGATTGAACTAGAGAACGCTGCACAAAAGGTACAAGACAACTTGTTTGGCCACCGCATTTCGGTCATTTTTTTCACTTTTGCCCATTCCTCTTTCAGGTCGCTTTCAAATGAGGTTTGCAAGTCCAATTTCCGATCATAGTGTCGACGTAATTTTAAGTCGACGGACCGACGTCGTAATGATGTCGACATAACGACGTGCGACGACGACGGCATTACACGAACAGCATTGCTTTAGCAAAAAGAAATTCCCATCCGGTACGTGGGAAATGATATACCTAACCCAGTAAACGTCTGCAGGCCTGATTCCCATTTTCCTTGTTATTGTTATGAATTTTTCTTAGATTTTGATTGTTTAAAAAAATACTGCGCGATATATACGTACCAAAGTTATTTTGGTGCTGATGATAATATAAGGCATGTTGTGACAGTCACATCAATAATAAACTGATAGTTGTTTTATCCTATGGAGCTTTCTTTATGTTGAATGTAATTTGTTTGCAGTACAAATGTAGCTTCCTGTTTCCCCGTCTCCTTTCATTTATCATACCCTGTACTATCGAGTCTCAAGACCTTTTATCCGAAGTCATAAAGCTTGACCGAGTTTAAGGTATTCATCGCTTCTTTAGTCACTGCGGTACTAATGTTTGTGTGGTTTTTATCTTGTGTTCCATTTAATATTTTTGCTTTGCTGCAGTTAGCACTCAGTGCTTACTGCGACAACCAAGTCCTTGGGGGGGGGGGGGGGGAGGGGTGATGGTAACTGAAACATCGAGTGATTAGAAAACGCTGCATAAAAATGGAGATGGAAGGGATTAATTTACAGGGACAATTCTATAAATCGAGCGGCTTGCGCCACTGGCGCATGGCAACAATCCTGTGCGCCACTGTCCAGCTCTGATGCGTGAAAGCTTAGTGAAACGCACGGTAAACGGCTCCAACTTATTACTTGTTTGCATTGTGAAATAGATCGTTAGTTCATGTCATAAAAAATCTTCCGCGCCATCTGAGACAGTCGTTCACCATTACGGAGTAATTCATTAAACTTTCAACAGCATAGTGTAAAATTCAGATAAATGTTTTGGTCGAAATTTTTAACATTTTTAGTAACTGACTGTCGTCGCTTTGCTCATTGTCAGTAGAAATACAGATTGTTTATAAAAAAATGTTTCTAATTTCAGAATTTATGCACCATTCTTGATATCTATTATTTAGTTTCAGATATATATATATATATCTGAAACTAAATAATAGATATCAAGAATGGTGCATAAATTCTGAAATTATATACATTTTTTTTATAAATAATCTGTATTTCTACAGACAATGAGCAATATTTATATATATATATATAACTGAATTCTTCATCTCAAATATTAATGATATAACTTAATACATAAAAGTGTGAAAACGGCATCCATTCAAAAACTCAAGTTCCCAATGCACATATGTTCAGAGATTTATATATATATATATATTTATATATATATATATATATATATATATATATATATATATATATATATATATATATATATATATATATATATATATATATATATATATATATATATATATATATATATATATAATTGAGTTTAAGGTATCGAAGCAATTTGGGGTCTCCAAAACTATTTGGAATCATCGCCGAATAGCTGGAATTATACGGAATTCATCAAATGAGATTTTATTAGAAATATCTAAATTAAATATCTAGAGAGCTAAATTAATTATCCAGACATATCTAAATCTCTGAACATATGTGCATTGGGAACTTGAGTTTTGAATGGATGTCGTTTTCACAGTTTTATGTATTAAGTTATATCATTAATTGAATATTTGAGATGAAGAATTCAGTTATATCATTGATATCAGAAATATAAATATTAATATCAAAAATTAAATGTTTGATATCAACAATTAATTTCTAATATCAAAATTTAAATTTCGTTTAAAACTTAAATTGTGGTACTACCATATTTTCTTGGTATCAAAAGTTAAGGAATAAGCAGTAAAACCAGCATTCCATTATTCTTCACCTATTTTTTTCCCTCCTTTTTATATTTTTTTTGTTTCTTCTTCAGCCAAATCGATTTCCAGACATCTCCTCCAAGACCAACCAAACTTGGCACATGTATGGAGGGTCCTCTGAAGCGGTGCACCTGATAAAAATTTTTGACATTGACCTTACTGGTCAAGGTCAAATCGCAAAAAAGGTCACTCGGTTTCCAGACATCTACAGCAAGGCCGTTGAAGCTAGAAAAGCCAAACTTGACACATATATAAAGGACGATGTGATCTGAGGCACCCATTAAAAATTAATGACCTTGACCTGACGGTCAAAGTCAAATCGCGAAAAACGTTATTTAAGAAAAACGATGATTTATCTCGGAAGCGTTAAGAGAAACGGTAAGAGAGCAATGTTGACCTCATTTTCGACCTCCACCCCTTATACGACGTTACGTAAAGTATAACTTCCGGTGTCCTTGACCTCCAGGTCGTTTTCGAACCCCAAACCAGAAGCTGGCCTTTATCTCGAAAACGGTAAGAGATAAAGCATTTTTGACCTAATTTCCGACCTCCACCCCTTATACGACGTTACGTAAGGTATAACTTCCAGTGTCCTTGACCTCCAGGTCACTTTCGAGCCCCAAACCGGAAGTTGACCTTTAGCTCGAAAACGGTAAGAGATAGAGCAATCGGTTTCCAGGCATCTCCTCCAAGACCGCTGAAGCTAGACCAACCAAACTTGGCACATGTATGGAAGGCCATCTGAAGTGGTACACCTGATAAAAATTTTTTACCTTGATCTTGCCGGTATAGTGGGTGGTATTTAGAAGGATGTTCTACATTCAGACATGTGAAAATTGTTAACAAATAGCAACATGATCTACCTTCCGTTTTAAGTTATCATTCCAAGTGGGGTTTAATTCCCTGTGCGAATTTCGGTCTAGTTATTTCTTGAGTTGAATTGAATATGCAATTCAAGTGAATCAATGACAGAGGGTCCCTCAAAAAATAATATTTTAAAATCACTTTCTCACTTCGAGTTTTAAATTTTAAAAGCGTTTCAGCCTGATTTTGGTTTGTTTTTCCTTTGCAGAGAAGTCATAGCTTTTTCTTCAGGTTTCGAAACCTTTATTAGTAACTTTTTTGCCCAGTTCGAAACCTTTCTAGAAAAAAGCTTTGATGCTTGCTCTATGAAACGGCACCCCCAACCCTCAACATGCATTGTGCGTGGCTGAAGCTAGTAATTTATACGAACATTCAGTGTATTTAAAATGACCAGGTAAAATTTTGCATCCACGCGTCATTCTTACAAACCAACACAAGCATGTCATTATGCCCAGCAAATTTCGATTATCCAAATAAAGCACACATAATTTGTGCAATGCACAGTGTGGTGCAAATGCTGCTGCAGCCCTTATTTGATGTTTTTTTGTGATAAAAACACTGTTTTTTGCTTCTTCTCGTTTTATCATGGAAATGAAACCAAAGGTGAAAACAAAAAGTGAGGAGCACAAGTTCAGACCAAATACTATTTATGTGCCAAATTTGTTGTTCTCTAGGGCCGGCATAGCCAGAGGAGTGGTAAGGACAAACTGACAGACTAGCAAGGGAAAAAAGGTCCGAAGCATTGGCCCTGCACAACTTCGATATACTCTTTGCAAGTCTTTGACTTGCCAAGTGTTGATAAGGCATACCGAAGCCGTTCAACTTTAAAGATATTGTAGGCTGTAACTCTGTGAAATAATTAAGATCTCAGCATCTCATACGGATGAGGTTTGGTCAATTCGCATGCTTAGTTGTACGGTGCCAACTCACCAACACTTGGTGCATTTTGCTTTGTTTATCTCTAATCTATTCGAAAGTCTACTTGTACCGATTTAGAAGTCGACTGTAAATGTCGGGGTTTTTTTATCTGAAAGGCAACTAGCACTGCTGTTGAAGTCGGCAGGAATCTATCTGAAAGTAAACTCGTGCCGATTTGGCAGTCGGCAGGTACCTCTTTGAAAGGTAACTCGTATCAGTGTGAAAGGCAGTTCGTACCAATATATATATATATATATATATATATATATATATATATATATATATATATATATATATATATATATATAAATATATATATATATATATATATATATATATATATATATATATATATAAATATATATATATATATATATATATATATATATATTCGTAACCAAAACGCAACTTTCTGCAACGTGCAATCAATATATTAAGTGCAACATTGAACAAACGTCGAAAAAACGACGTTGGACAGACGTGGGACTCTCAGCCGAAAACAACCTCCTCGTGTTATTGTTCGCCGGAATTGTAGCTATGACAGGTCGCTTCGAAAACTGACTACCTGTTCAATTTGTTAACGTACTTTTGACAAATATTCTTGAAATTCGATTTCATACGTGACCGGATGACCCAAAGGTAGGGGGTTAGTGAGTCGCTGTCTAGACGGCGATTTTACATTCATATTTTCCGGTCTTCTGCACAACTTCGCTTTCTAACCTTATACAACACAGAGAGACAGACGTTGTTTCGACTTCCATTTTTTGTGGGTTTTTTACAGTCTTTTCACAACGTTGATTAGACGTCGGATAATCGACGTCAGAAGTTGGACCTTCTTTTGACTGCAGAAATAAACGCACAAACGTAATTACTAACAAAATATGTTAGTAAAGAGATTTCGTTTATGCCACAAAGTAAGGTGTTTAGAGAGAATAAATGCCTAACAAACCATACAAGCGGAAATTCGCCATTGACAGTAATGAGTGCAATGTATTGCGCGCGAAGCGTTTGAGCTTCGAATAGGTGATTCAGACATTTCTTCAGACACTGGTCGAATATCAAAACAAAACGTCCAGAGGCAGAGCTTTCATTGCACGCCCTGCACAGAATGGATAGAACGTTCCTTAAATTAAAGCACCGAAAAAGGATTTAGTTATAAATAAAATACGTTTTGAATACTTTTGTCACTTTGTGATAACAACAAATTATAGTTAATTCACAATTGAAACATCAGAATACTATTTTTTATTAAAACGAGGAGGCTACAAAGTATAAAAACCACTTGAAACTGCTGTGAAATATTGTTGGTTGTTAAGGTAACTAGGCAATTCATCTAGCTACGATTTGCCTAAAGATAATTCGACCAAGGACAATTAATCTTGTGGCGATTCATCCGACCACAATTCATCTAAATTTGCAAAGGCACTAAAAAATTAAATGTAAAAGTTCAAAAAGGAAACCCAAAGTTACAAGTTTTCAAATATCGATAAAACTGAGTACAACTTGACGAATCGCCCATGTCCATTCTTATAACTGTACATAAAACGTTCATAATCTTTCAGCTTCATATGTCGAAAAAGAACCTTACAGGCACTTGTCAGAATTCCAGAGTGAATTTCTGATGTCACAGTTAACTGGTTGTTAATGTGGCTGTTATAAAAACAGTGTTTGGTTTATATTAGGGTTTGATGTAAATCTCAATGAGTGATCATAATGGTGAAGGCATCAGTTCCGTTCATTTTGGACTGTTCACCACAAAGCATTTTGCAACCACAAAGCATTTTGTATAACCACAAAGCATTTTGTATCAACTTAGTATTCAAGCCATCCAAGGTTACCAATTAAAAATAAAAGAAAATTTTAAGCACAGGATTAAAATAGTTTTGCGCAGTCACCCACTAGGAATAACATTAAACATAACAAAGCCAAAGAAAAAAGATAGAAAGAAAAACAATGACCAGTCTCACATGCCCAATAAAAGCTGATTATAAACTTTCAACATTGTGGCGTATTGCCAAAGTAAGTGGTAAGAAAATGTTTATATTTTCCCAAATTCCGCTTGTATACTGTCAAGGAGCTCTCGGTGATAGAATTTACTACTAGCTTTCCTGTAACAGCCTGGAGAGCTCCCACTTGCGCGGAAGTGGGACTGGGTACTGGGTGAGGTCTTGGTCGTTACGGCTGGCTTTCTGAAAGTCTAAACGAGAAAGTGCGTCTGCTGCAGTTCTCAAATACTCGGATACGTGAGCTCTGCTTCACACAGGTGTACGAAAAATAGCAATCTCGGAACTCATAATAAGAAATAAATGGCAAAGAAGAAATATCAGATCTATCGATGAGTACAACAAAGCAGTTTTTTGTTCCAAACAGACTCCTTTCTGTAGAAATGTCAACAGATTCTTAAAACAACCTGTTTTATCCTTCAATGGATGTAGCCATAAATATTTGGAGAATGTATCTACCACGACGAGTATACATCTAAACCCACTGTTGTCTTTGGAAAATTTCACATATCCATTAGGTCAGCAGACCATTGATCCTCTTTTCCTGCAACAATAATGGGGGTTCGTTTAAAATTAAATCTATTTGGTCTCTGCAAACTGTATGGTTCCTGCTGTTTACGTATTTTATATTTACTGATATCAAACTTTCCATCTCTTTTTACAAAGTGAAATAGCTCATCCGGTCCAGAAAAACTGGTAGGTTTTGAAGGGTTAAAATATATGTCTTTTAAATACTTTTCTCAAGGTGCCATTCTGTCAATGATGCATACACAAATGATTAAAACCTAAACCCGTACTTACTTATATATCATCCTGGTTGTCATCCTCACAATCTGATTCCTCTTCCTCCTCCTCATGATTATCCGTTTTGTCCTCCTCACTCTCGGATTCGTCCTCCTCCTAGTCATTCTAGTCATCGTCAAACTTTCAAACTGCTTCACAGCCATTGGTATTGCATCTTTCCCGCTGTATCCCACCTTTTGCAAATCATCTATGGCATGCATAATTTAATTGTGTGTTACGCTATTTGCCTGGCGTAGTATATTCGTGATAAGTGTTTCATAGGCTTTTAGGAACACATTCATATCCAAGGGTTTGAGTTTTATCACGGCCTTTTCTCCTGCTTCCTCTCCCTCCATTGCTTGGCCTATGTATGTCTTAACTTTTCTCTGCCATTCTTTCTCATTCTGTTCTCGCACATTCATCGATACACCGGTGCATCGATACACTTGTGTTCTAATGCGGTTACTTACGCACATTTTTGTTTTCTATATCGGCGCACCGGTGCACCGGTGTACCAACCAATACACCATTGTGGCATCTTTGTATGTGTCTCTTTAATGTGTACAGTGTAGCAAGCTTCTGGTCACAAATAGTCCACAAATACAGCTTAACAGTGCTGCGTCTTGCAATCAAGTAAGAGTATGTTGTGTGTTGCGAACTATTTGTATTAATAATCATATGGCAGAGTCTGGAAGTTGTCAGTAACGACGTGTTTGTCAAAGACAATCTTGTAGTCTTTTGGTTGATATTTAGTAAGCAGTGCTTTAGTTTTGTTGTCTCTCACAATGGACAAGTTTTCGGTTTTTATAGCTTGTGACGGGTCCATGACCAGGTTTTTGACGGTAGCAAAGTTTATTTCTTGACTTTTATTATAATTCAGTATTATGCCCCTGACCTTGCAAACAGTTCTTCTACATCCGTCTTAGGAAAAATGGTAAGCATAGTTCTTATACCCAACTGTTATGAAATGTGTTATTTTTCCGTTAGGCACTTCGTCGGTTAGGTCACCTAAATAGTCTCCAAGAACGAGTTCTGCATCTCCATGCTTTGCCGAGATCATGACTGAGTCTGTATCTACATACATGACTATTGATCCAAGCTTCTCTAGGTAGCTGTATAATTTAAGCCTACCTGTGCTGTTGTATAAACTGCGATAACAACGTTTGTGCGATCTGATGTCTCGACAAAATCCTCTTCGTACTTTCATCGCATCTCCACTATTTTCTCTGAGACGAGGCTAACGTCTGTCACTGTTCACTTGTCGCTCGTTAAAAGATCACAGTTCTGTGACGGATTTGCAACATTTTCTATCTGAATCATGTTACAGCGTCGCCCAAATTTGCCTCAGAATGAATTCAGCATAAGCTTTGTTAGAGAGCGCATTCCTGGGTTTGCCTTGTCACAATCTTAATTCCTACTTTGGACTGGTAATCTGAAATATATATCTGATGGTCCCTCTCTGTTTTAACTCATGTCGGCCATCCGCTTGTCTCCTGTTTCATTTTTAGAAATGCATTTACATCACTTGTGAAAAGTCCTCCAGATTTTGCTTCGGGGTTGTACTGCTCGGCGTCTTCACAGTGTCATACGTCATGAATTTTAATTATTTTGTAACTATTTTCCACCACCTTTTTGAGTTCATCTGTAACCAATGTGCCTCTCAAGGTGCGGCCTGGAAGAGTGTGTCAAACTGAGTTTGTTGTTTGTCCTCCGTGCATGTTCTGCACAGTGCAAATAGTAGCTTGTCGTTGATCTTTGAAGGTAAAACGGGAGCAATCCGCGTAGTGGCAACAGTTCACACTTTACCAATCCTTCGTATTGCTCAAATGGTTCAAAATCTTCAGATATTCTCTTTGGGTGCCATACTACATATTTTCCAGTTATATTTGTGCATGGACAGAGAGAGGTGACATCAAAATACTTGATTGACTCGTTGTCTGCAGCTTCTTTGAAGAGTGTGAATGCTCCAAGGGCTTTGCAACATCTATATTCTCCAAGAAGGTCTTAATCTCTTTGATGTCAGAAACTTCGTTGTCCCATTCGTACTCCTAGATGTAGAGGTATGTGTAACCTTGGCTTTCTAGGAATGTTTTCTTGTCCAATGTTGCTTGACACAAATGTTCCATTTTTGTCCCATTAAGCTGGTTAAGAGTGTTTTCCGACGTAGCATTTCGCGCACCCGTGGAAAAATCTCCATGAACTCCAAAGCAACTCTTCCACCACTGTCTATTTCACAGTAGCCGTCCATCTTGTATTTGCTAACTTCTTTCTCTCTGCCGTTGTAGGCATGTTGTATTTTTCTGCGTTCCGAGTGTTCCAAAAAATCTAATCCATTGTAATGCTTTCTGTGATTGTTTTTCTTCCGGTAGTAGCCTGGTGCTAAGATAAGACCTATTGTGTTTTCTTTCAGAAATTTCTTCTAAACACAGATATGCAGGCAGATGCCATTCTAATGCATTTCTGAAAGGGGTCCGTTCTACTTGTCATATTCATGAACAGTTGCATAAACTCGAGACAAAATATCCACATCTGATTGGCAGTAATTCTTGGAAATTAAATGCTGTATTTTTGTTGTTTTCGTACCATTCTAAGAAAGCTTCTCTGTCCTCCATTTTCATTCGCCTGGGTTGAAGTATGAAATATATGGGAGAGAATGGAGCTTCTTATTCTGATTTTCTGCGGTGTTGTAATAACGTGGAAAGCATAGGTGTGGCCAGAGGGGGGAGGCCTGGGTACCTCAGCCCCCTAACATTCCACAGTGGTAGGCCATAGTATCCTGCGGCCCCCTCCGTTACGAAGGTTTGTCCCTCCAGTTGGAAAAACTACTGCTGCTGTCAAGTCAAACATTTTTGGCAGTTTACTGAGTGCAGAAGGTATAAAATTAATGGAATCTATCATTCGGCTTTTGTATGCCGGTACTTCAATAGACATATTCTTGACTCCATTCGATACTTTGGGGAGGACTGCGTTCTGATATAAGTACTGCAATAGCGGATAGGAATCATAACCTTTAAAGTGGTGGCAAATGACGGTCGCACGTTCGCTCTTCTTTGAGAAAAGTCATCTACAATATCCTTCAGTTGTGTTGTCACTGCAAAATACTACTACGTTGGGACTGCACTTTACACACGTAGCCGCACTATTAATTGATTGGTCAATGCATCGATGCCACACTTTATGCGCTACACATACGTTTTGGAGATGTTCGTAAGACCCGAACTTCTCCATTTGTCAGTTCTGGCATTTCTTGGTCTTTGGATCGTGTTTAAACCCTTTCTCACACTGAAACAGGTCGTCTTGACTGCACTGGAAGTAAAAAATATGTACTTAATTTCTTTTTGTCATCATCGTCAACGTCGCATTCGATTGTTTTCATGTAGCATTCGTGACCAGGTAAAACGTAGTCTTTACACGTTTTACAGTACACTTGTCCACATTTGTGTTCTTTCTTGTGCAGTGTTAGACTGATAGTTTGCTCGCACTCTGCGCATCTGTAATATGCATTGCATGTAGAATTGCCCTGCTCAGTTTCTTTCTTGCAAAGTGAAAAGCACAACTGGCCCTTGAAATATCGGTTGCAATCGCCACAATGAATTCTCTCCCCACCTTCTTGACCGTGCAGCTTCCTGCTTAGGGCACATGGATTGTTGCATGCATGAGCTTCTTTGTGGTCACGTTGTTTTTGGCATATATGGCAATAGTTTACTCTACTGAGAAAAGCTGGTAAACTATTGCCATATGTGATGACTTCATAATGACCGTCGTGGTGGTACAAGAAATAACACACAAAAGTTAACGCTAAGTTACTTAAAGTTCCAAAAGGCGAAATTACACGTTTAATTTAAAACACCAAAAAAAGCGAAATAAGCACTCAATATAAGCCAAAAAGGTAGTACTTTAAAGAATTCTGCCACAAGGCCTCTGATTGGCTAAGATCCATACATAAATAAAAATTTCGCTCCTCTTCTTCCGAAAGCATGTTAACGACCAAATATACCTCTGAAATAAGAAATTACATAACTGGTCGATTAAAAAGTTTACCAAAGCTAAAAGAAATGTGTTTGCATACCCTAACACACTTTACTTAATAGAGAAGCGGACTCCACAAGCTACTTACCATCAAGTGGGACAGATGGACAGACGGATGGACAATCTCAAACCTATATCTCCCCATTTGACAGGGGATAATAAAAAATGCTGTATAGTCC
Organism: Protula sp. h YS-2021; assembly: GCA_949752745.1. NCBI lineage: Eukaryota > Metazoa > Annelida > Polychaeta > Sabellida > Serpulidae > Protula > Protula sp. h YS-2021. The sequence continues at coordinate 26,991,939 of OX457024.1, forward strand.
CGCGGACGCGGTCTGATTAGGGAAGCGGTGTGCTCTTTCTTTTTAAATATCGCACTTACCTTAAAAGACTCCCGTTAGTTTTATTGCTTATAAAATTTCCACTGCATTTCACTCGTTGTGTATAGCTTATTAATAGATTCTACACACAACCCAGTTCCATTGTGCATAAGTACAACAATACGTCATAACACATACGGAAGTAGCGTAGCAAACAGGGGGAATAGAGGTGGATTTCAGGAGAGGGGGGAGGGGCGTAACTCCCAATACATGTGGGGTTGAAGTCCGTAGGAATAAACAAAGGCAAGAATTTGTAACGCATAAGACAGTTAAATATAACGGTGACCCAACGCTGAATTGGTGGGGCAGCGGGGTTGTAGGTACCCGCTACATGTGGGGCTGAAGAATGGATTAGCTGAATGAAATCAACTTTTCAACACGCCTGAAACCAGGGTGGTTCCAACAGTGAAGTAGCAAGGTAGGGGTGGGGGCCGGTGTTGGAGTTGTGGGTACCCGCTGCACGTGGGGCTGAGGATGGATTAGCTGAATGACTGACACCGCTGGTTTCAACAGTGAAACAGCAAGGGGGGGGGGGGGTGAGCGTTCCTTGGCACATGCCACCACATGCTCATAATATTGATTCATATGTGAGTTCATGTGTTTTTTTTTTTCAATTAAATTCACCCCCACGAAAATGTGCGAACCAAATACACTGCCAGGCAAAAGCTGGGGAATACCATATAATTATAATACACTGCAAGCCACATGCCACCACATGCCCAAAATATGACCTACCGGTAATATGTGAAGGTCTGAAGTTGGGGTGGACTGTAGATCATAGGCGTAGCCACCGGGGGGGGCGGGGGGCCTCAGCCCCCCTCCACTTTTCAGAGTGGCGGGCCATGGTATCCTTCGGTCCCCCTCCGTTACGAAAGTTTACCCCCCGCCCCCTCCAGTTGTAAAAATGTGGCTACGCCATTGAGATGGCTGTGTTGTTATTTTTAACCCCGCATATTTTCTTTTCAATCCCCTTCCATTCATTTAGTATACTTAAACTCAAACGCACTTTTTAATTACTTTTTTATGAATAAGTATGAAAAACCGCAATGGTTGCAGTTAATGGGGTGTAAAAAAACAATAGTTTCGACTGTACTAAGCAGGGACGGAGTCACGGGCACGCTATATACTACTTATGTGCCTGAGTACTTCCAGTTCTCAACTCAAACAGATTATTGTTCACGTTTTGACAATTAGTAGAATTTCTAATTGCTGACACATTAGACCTACCAAGAGCAATTTCTATTCTTAATGTTTTGGCTTTTATAACAAAGTCAAAGTTGCAATAAGATTTGGCTCAAACACATTCAGGTTCGAAGATTTGTCTTCCAGTTTCTTCACATAATCTTTTATTTTATATGAACAAGTCCCAGGCTTCAGGACAAATCCTTCGAACACACCTGCATTTCCTGTTTCTTCTTTGGAAATTTTTGAATTTGAATAAGACTTTCCACTATCCTTCTGAAGACTAGCCCTTGTTTCTTTAAGAGCTCCCAAGAACTCTAATACTATTTTATGAAGTAACTGAATTTTACTGTCCAGGCATTTTTCTTCAAGTACAATTTCTTTTGCCATGTTTCGAATCAGCCTTTGTAAATCAGCAACAACCTTAAAATAAATCATTTAATAAGTTTTTAATTATCATCCGTCAGTAACTGATGAAAGGCCAACAATTTGCATGATGACTACAATATAGAAAAAAGATGAATTGCTGAAATAAATGTTTGCAGTGACAATTTTAGCATGCGTTTGCTGATATAATTCTGATATATAAAATATGAAAGTAGATTGTGTTGACAAATGTCAAGGAGGTTCAGGCAAGTAGTATGTGACGAACCCCCTCCCTCCCCACCCATGATAGAAACCTCTTGGTGAATTCTCTATTCAGCCTTGCTACAATGTTTCCCTCCACCCTCCAAAAAAAAAACCTTCTCTAAAGTTTAACGGCATATTTCCTACAATACTTATAACAAAATGCACGACCCTAGTTTTATCTGGTTAAAATTACGCAAGCGGAATTGACCCACGTTCAATGCTAGCAAAACATTTTGAAATGAATAAATTTATTAATAATGGTTTTACAGAAAGTTGATTGAAGTTTCCTGGCACTTCAGAAAAAGAACTCCTAGTTTATTTTATTTTCACTCATGCCCTTTCAGTAACGTATTTTAGTCTCAAAGAGACCAAAGTGAGTTCAAAATCGATATATTCTAACGGCTTTCGAAATAATGGTCAGCTGCCGGTTTTTTTGTGCTGACCTTGACGGAAGTGAAGCTCACCGAGGCATCTTATGTGACGTCTGTTCAATCAAACGGATGAAGGGCTCAAACTTGCTCTGTTTTAACGGCTTTTCGAGATATTGATCAGCTTAGAAAATGCAAGTTTTCGACAAAATTGACCTTAACCTCCAAGGTGAAGACGAAAGTTTTTTGCACATTCTCCTAGTTCCCATTAACCTTCATAAATAGGCTAGATTTATTTCTCTAGTCCCACGACGAGACTTTGTGATAAGGCAGAATTTTGGTCAACTAATACTACCCATAGCGAAGGCACATGCACAGACACCAATGTTTTAATGGTTAAAAATTAACAATGTCAAAACTCTTTTCTGTTCCCGCTAGGAAGCCAGACCCCCTGGGGTTGGGGCGGGTGTGGTGATGGTGGTGGCAATTTGCTTAAACGATATTAAAAAAGCTGGCAGAATTTGCAAACCTTGCTGATGTTTGTATGAAGCATTGTCTCTGCTACAGCAGCGGTCCCGTTCAGGCTGTTCTTCTCCAAGTCTATGAAATTCCTTGTTCCAGTTGAACATATCCTTAACATATCGACTAGTGTTTTTATGCGATTTTCTCTACTCATATCCAAAAGAGTAACTCGGTCCGTTTTCTTTGTCAGTCCGTACTGCGTAAGTAACGTGAGTTCTGTGGCCTTAATTGCTGAATCCAAGGAATTGAGAATCACCAGTACTCGTTCCATGTTGTCACTTCTACACATCTCGGTCAGGACTTCAAGCAGAACAAAAATAAATAAGTGATATAGCATTGAATCCCGATAAATGATTATGAAAATTAACTGGTAATGCTGTTTTTATTGTGAGTAGAAACAGAATTTAAAGAAAAAGATGGCAGCAGGTAGAACTCGCAGTGAAGAGATTTGTTGCGTTTTTGCTGCAGAAATGCTCGAATCAAACGCACTTTATGATTTGGGCATTGTTTTTTCAAATTAGTAAAAGTGAAAAAATGAAACTGAAAAATAATTACACCCACATCAATGTGCTTGGTAATGCGAGTTTCTGATTCCGGTAGCCATCTGAATATGACGTGTAAAAAAATCAGGGTTCTTTTAGTTCAATTATTCTCTTTATTATTTATTCATTAGTGCAATAGTTTGGTATTCTCATTTCAACTCCACACGTGACTCATGTATCACGAGATGGCGTGGCGTCATCATGTGATTAATCACGTGACTGCATATTTTTCCTCTGTTATTTTTATGTTACTTGTGACAGTATGAAACACCTTTTTATTTGATTGTGGGGTAGGGTTGGAGTAATAAAGCACGTCCTGAGAGAGATTTTTTTGCAGTGAATGGGTGCGTTTCTATTCAAGCCTTGTTACTTAAAATTTCTTTATTGGCTATTCGTGAATCGACGTGGTTTTGCCAAAAAAGTTACTAAACAAATTAATGAAAATTAGCATGTATAAATACGCAGTATCTATTCGTAGGATTCAAACAACGGGCCATCCATCAAGCACGTGAGGGAGGAGGGTGAGGGTGGAGGGAGAGTACGTACCCTAATCGTTAATCAGCCACATATTTCACATGCGGGGTGGGTGTGAATGGTGTGGGATTAAAAAGTTCCAAAGCTCTGCGTGCTTACTTTATGGTTGGCCCCTAAGGGTGAAAGGTAAAGCTTTTTCTGTAAAAAAAAAACAAAAAAAAAAAAAACAAAAAAAACTAATGATCTGAATGAGGAACGTCAGCAAACACTGTTTAAAACTCTTAAATACAAAACAGCTTATGCCACTTTTTAAGTGAGATAGTTTTGGAGAAGGATGGGCCTTTAGGATACTCTCTTCAGCTTTTCCCACCAAACAACCAAAATGATTACCCCCCCCCCCCCAAAAAAAAAAAAAAAAATCCTTGCAGGTGGAGCACGAAGAGTTGGGAGCTGGAAAGAGTGCTTAAGTATTGTATCTTAAATGAACCATTTTAGATATAATTCAATGTGAGTTGACTTCATATTTCTCTGGTTGTAAATCTCCAGTCTCACAACGGCGGCATTACGCCCTGAGGACAACGACACTACAATCTGAGGACAACGGCATGAAATTCTGAGGACAACGACATGAAAATCGCTATCCATATTTAAAGTTTCTACCTGAGAAAATAACAATAGAATCCTAAAGATTTGCCCTGGTTCTTTTTTTCTTGCGATCAAACAACCTTGAATTCCTATAAGCTCTCCGGCCCTTGCTTTGAAATCACCGACCCCCTTATACATGTGAAGGGGACTATTTTCTTCTTGTTGAGAAGCTTTATCTTTTTGTTCTGTTTTGAACGCAACAGTTCAGAGGTTTCTGCAAATTCAAATAATACATATTATTAGATTTATTGTGCGAACTGTTACTAAAATACGTATTGAGTAACGCAGAAAATGTTATAATTTATCTGATAATTTTTGATGGAAAATATTCTATCAATAACGTCTTACCTTCATACGATTATCTCAATTGACAGTCCGTTTCGATACAAAGAATAGGTTTGAAAATATAAACACCGTTTTATCGCTCTTGTTTTTCTCAATCCACAAAACAATCGATATGCAAGCAATACAAGTTTCTTTTAAAAAATTTCTATAAAACCAGGAAAAATTTCCCTTGATTTTCTGCCTTTCCTCTTCGGGGACTTACTGTCTGTTGAACTGAATGCAATCAGCTGAATTCAAAATCTCATGACTCAACTAAAAATATTACTTCTTGTCTTCAATGAACAGCTACAGATTCACGGATACCGTAATACCATATGGTGGCTGAAATGCAACAGACTTTCTTTGTTTCTGGTATTATTTTTGACGATCGATACATGTGGCATGCTTCGTAATAATGCTGTTCAGTCCCTTTCTGCAAAAATCAATTCCTATTCGGTCTGTTTCTGCACTTTTCTGTCCTTTTACCTAATTTCTGTTTCATCTGTTATACATTAGACCGTTTTGTTCCACTGGCGAGTCCGCGAAAATAGTACTATTTATAGTAAAATCGGGCGAACAAGGTCTCAGTGTCTATAGGAACTGGCTTTTGGCCAAATTTTCACAAATCTCAGAACAAATAAAATAGAACTAGACCGTTTTCGCTACCGAGTAACGAAAATTACACTTGGGGACCTCAAAAAAAAAAAAAAAAAAAAAAAAAACGATTCTGAACTCTTTAAATTCAGAATTGACCATGAACGAGGAGGTTTAGATCGCCAAGGTACCTGTTACATATGGTCTTTTAGGTCCAAAGTGTCGAAAATAATCCCAAAATCGCTCTGTCTCTAACCGTTTTAGAGATTTTGGTCATTTTCCGGTTTTTGACCTTGACCATGACCGGTGAGGTCAAAGTCACCTAGGTACCTCATACATAACGCCTTTGGAAAGGTCGAAAATAAGCTCAAAATCGCTCTATCTCTAACCGTGGGAAAAGCTGAAAAGGACGGATTTCGGACGCAAAAGAGCGGCAGAAAAGGGCTCAAAAGAGCGGCAAAAAGACGCAAATGAGCGGTTCGTTTTATGTATCAAAAGAGCGGATAGTCGCAGGTTTTTATGCAACAGCTGAAAAGACACCAGTGGTAACTTTAATGAATAAACTAATATTTCAAACAAAATATTTCAATGTCTCTAGCCCATTTCACTGAACTCGCAATATTAAACATATTAAAAACTATTGCCTCAACTGATTCAGCCAAATACTGGGGGTATAGGAGGGAGGGGGATGGGGAAGACAGTATGGGTATGGGTGGGAGGGGGGGGGGGTACGGGAGGAAGAGGGAGGGGATGGGGGGACACGAGGGGTATGGGAGGGAAGGCAGATGTGTCTACTTCTGCGCGTACGTCGATGATGAAGTCAGTGGATTATATCACTGATTGTATTTGAGGCGACGTACAGATAGCATTCTGCACAGTGTCTGAAAAAGAGATCATTTTTGTGCACAAACTGTGTTAACCATTTTTCCCGGTGTATCAAAAATGTCCCATTTTGACCGATTACATAATCCGCTCTTTTTATTACTTTTTGCCGCTCTTTTGATACCTGTTCCCCAATGTTTGTTCCGTCCTTTGGGTCCTAGTCCTAACCGTTTTTGAGATAATGGTCAACTTCCGGTTTTGACCTTGACCATGACGGAGAAGGTCAAGGTCACCAAGGTATCTCTTGCAAAATGTCTTTTCGGACCAACTGATCGAAAATAAGCTCAAAATCGTTCTATCTTAAGCGTTTTCGAGATAACCATCAATCGTTCTCTATGGCCAAGGTGAAAAATGCGGATTTCCCGCTGTCTCGTCATCAGTGAGCTAAATAAAAACAAAAAGTCTTTATCAGATTGGGAAAATTGAAAAGCTGCATTAAACAGCACACAATGCCATAATTTGCTCTTCCCGTAGATAGTTGGGAGATCAGTGTGATTATAGGTTGTTTTTTTTAAACAAGCATGTTTAGTTGATATCATTTTGATATCAATAACAAAATTATTTATGTTACAAATTCAGTCCTGTTTTCGAAAAAAGTGTGATATGAAAATTTAAACTATTAATATAACTAATTTTTAGTATGAAAGCTTTAATAAATGGTGCCTTAAACACAACATGAAAACAGTTTTCCATGAACAAGTCAACCTTGTGCTGAAAGTACAGAGAATATTTCATTTCAGTTCCAAGGGTAGCTTAGCCTTTAAAGCAGTGTGCTTGTCATTAGACCATTATAATTCACTCCTGGGTTGCAATCACCTCTCACCTGATTTAAACATGACTGCGGTGCAGTGAATAAATAACAAAGGTTTGCTGCGAACTACACATGAAAAGCGAATCGAAATTATTCTAGTTTTTTTTTTTTTTTGAACAATCAGCTTCGTGATTTTAATCAACTGTGGTGTTGGAAAATAGCGCAACATGTAAATGCAGCCTAAAAATTAATGGTTGTGCAAGTTTTTTTTTAAAGAATTGCCCCAACGGAAGAAAAAAAGTTTTTATTAGGCAATAATATTACGCAATGAAATTGCAAGTGCACCACCAAATAACCTTTGTCAAATGACTCAAAATAACCAAGACTGATTTGACCTTCAATATCTCGTGATTAAAGTCCATGATATTTAATCATAACGGATGTTTTGAGACAAAGCAGAGACCAAGAACTGAACAGCAGTTTAACGCTGTTTTCTAAACACAGACGCCTTGGGTAAAGTAAATCTTCGTTGTTTTTCCCCGCACATTTTAACAGATGGCATCAATCCTCTGTGCACTGAGTTCCAATTTAATAACAGTAGTGACGCCAAGGCATTGTTTTCGGCGTACGCTATCCTGACGTAATTAAATTGACCGATTTTTCAAATAAGTGTGCACGTGATGTAATGCTAAATAATGACTTTCCAGCAGTGTCACATGACTCTCCCTGTGCTTAATCATATTCGTTTGATTGTAATAAAATAAAATATCAAAACAGAAAGTAATCCGCAAAAAAACAAAAACAACACCTGTGTACAGTGCCATATATGTGCTGTGCAGATTAATGCAGATCTCTAGGTCAGTGAATAATATCCAAATGGTCAAACTAATTTTCGGAACAGTTTGCCAAAACATAATGTATCCATAGATAATATATCAACAAGTGGACTATTAATCCAACAGATGTAAAGGATAAAATAAGCATCCAGTTTTGCACAAAGGCCACTTCAGTTTTTGCACTATGACCCTTCCCTACTTGTCGAAACTAACCCCATAATATTTACACGCTTGCAATACAGTTTTTAAAGTAGGGACAAATCATGGGGCTGGGCACTTGTATTGGATTCGGACAAACGTGGAAGGCCTGTGAACGAAGTTCTCTGGCGTTCCGCAAATTTCCAAATCCAGTACAGAGCACACCAGTCCTATGGTCTATCGTTGTTATAACACAAACACACATAATGATGCTTCAGATAGCCAAACAGAACTGAAAACAACCTTTTACCTCTCAGACAGTCCCCTGTACTGTGACAGTCCGCGTAAACTTTTCTTTCAAAACGACAAAATAAAAAGGGGGAAATTAAAAAATGAAACTCTCCTATTTTCCTATTTTTATTGAAAATAGCAAATGAGCAATCGGGTGGCGCTGCAGGCGCTGGTTAGCGACATAAACAAACACACGTGGTATGACGCAAGTCCCGTCGGTTCTGACTCAAATTATGAACATATATCTCTAACTGGTTGTTTGATAACTGGAAAAGAAATTCTAATATAAATCACAATCTGACTTACCGTTTAGCCCTTTCTATTTGACGGAAATTAACCTTTGAACTCAATTTGAGCAACATTCGTGTACTGTTGTCATCAAAGCATTACTTTCCTTTTTACATGAAAATGTCATCTTTTTCCTTATTATTCAATTCTAAATTCAGAAAAAAATTGTTTATATTTTTACCTCTTCAACTCGAGAATTTTGATGCTGAAGCGTTTTAAAGATAAGGGGTTTTGATTACACGCTCCTTGTCAGGTCATGATGCGGATATTACACAATAATGCAGCCGTCGAGCCTTATCTGGGTGAAACTTGGTCAGTGTCAGTACAAAAAGAACACAAATTAATAGATAAAAATACACACACACAAAAAAAGAAATCGTTGCTAGAATTCACCATTGCACTCTTCACTTTAGTATTTCTTTTTAAAAAATCGGAAAAGGATTATTTGGAAGTAACGTCAGATTTTATTTTAATATTTGTTTGGGCGGGGTGTGGATGTATTTAAGACACGAAAACTGCCCCTGAACAGCTCTGAATATATTTCATATGTTCGTATTTTGAGACATAACCGAAGAAATTTGCATTGTACCACATGTTTATGTCGCTTATACCAGCTATTGTAACACCACCCAATTTTTCATTTTTCAATTTGGACGAAATATGGAACTTTGAAATTGCTATGTTTCTTGTTTTTTTTTTTAAATTTCCGTTTTAAATTAAAAATAACAAAATAAAAAGCACATTAATGGGCTCATTGTCACTGCGAAAAAAGTTGCAATTTTACACTCTGGCTTGAGTAGTCGGTTGCGATAATTTGGAACAGAAATGTTGTGGACTTCAAATATTTAAGGGTTCTTTTCTGAAGCTACTTCTAGAGGTTTAAAGATTCAGTGATTCCTTTCTTAAGAAAATTAATCAGTCTTGCCTGTAGAAAAATGTATATACAAAATATAAGTTTAGTTGTAGTCTGCATGTTCTCAATTATTTTTAATTACAATTATATGTGTTTAATTGGACTACTCGGTGTCCCCGTGGTGGTCGATTTTATTCTGATCACTTGATCAATTTCTTTATAATTTTGTATTTAAAAGTTGAATATAAATAATTAAACAACACACAACAGCTGTATTATTCTCATTTCTTGCTAAAAATATTTTTTATCCATATTTATCTTTTGTGTTTTTCCATTGTGCCTTCAATAAAAGCCTGAAATAAAATGGCCCCCCTTTTTTTCTTCCCTATTTTACAAACAAACTTTAGGTTTTTATTTATTTTTTTTGTCGTGCGTTACAAAATTGGACTTAATATGTATACCAGAAGTATAAATACATGTACTAGTTGCATGAACCTTATGAACGACACGACATGTTTTTTATGAACTTGTTGGTCTGGCATTTTTTAATCTCAGTCTTCTGTAGGCTGTGGTATATAATGCTTCATATAAACTTAAAGCTCTCCGTTTTTACGCCTTTTCTCGTGAAAGCAAAATACGTATGCGTCATTTTCTAGCCCTTTTTATCTATATTAAATTTCTATGTGATATTTGACGCATAAGTTGAAAATAAGTTGTTGGCTGCATCATTTACACTTGGGACCTCAGTCCCAAAGAGTTATTGCTTTATTAAGATTGCGCAAGTTTTTCTTTATTTTCATTTTTTTATTTTTTTTATTTTTTTTTTCTATTTTTTTACGAGCGGTTTCTGCACATCTCTTCCAAAATGGCTAAAGGTAGAAGATTGAAACCTGGTAGGGTTATACCTGACCGTGTAATCTTGATTCAGTGAAAAAAGTTGACCTATGACGTCATCATCCGCGTCTTATAACACCATGAATATTTCAAAGCTAAATATCTCGTCAAAAGTTGTATTTGCAGGTTTGTTACAAAATATGTCATGAGACAACTTTTTTTGAAAGAAACACTCATGGTGACCTACATTTTGACCTGTGACGTCAGGGTGACGTCACTTTTCAATTTTTGTATTTCTGGGCTGTTTTGATGCTGATTTCAGCTTCAAAGATTTTGAAGAATAAAGATGAAAGATAAAAATACAATGTTTAACTAGGCTAGCCCTCTCTAACACGCCCCAAGCTGTCCGGCAAAACACAAAGCGATTGTAACAAATGCCTTAGGTTTATTAGTTACGTTAAACACATGGATAGATTGTCTGTGTTTCTGCACTGACAATGTTGATGTACCATCACATGGGCTATACCCATGATCTGGGCTCTCTTGACCTTCTGTCGGTTAGTCTGTAAGCACTAGAAACTTTAATTACACTTGGCGATTTTCAATCAAGTAGTTTATTGAATTCGTAGGATTCGGTAAAGTGTTTCTGTATGATTTTTTTCGCCAAAACCTTGTCACGCGAACTCCTCTGAAACTACTAGGGCTAGGACGACCAAATTTGGCAGAGACATACTGGCGCATGTCCAGTTGGTTCAGCTCAATTTTTTAAGAAATTTGTTAGCATTTTGTATGCAAAAAATGGACATTGAAATTTGGCGATTGAAAACCATTATAAGGCAGGCAAAAGCTTTGATTTGGCAGTTAAGGCACATGTTATGATATCAGCAGAGTCATATCGCTCGTCCAACTGTCCACAGTGAGAGCGATCATAGCATGCGTGTGCATGTTAACAGTTAACACTGTTCCTTATTTTCACAAGATTATATATATTTATTTAATATATATATATACTGTTTTTCGGGGTTTTTTTTCATGTTTTTAAGTTTACGCTATTTAACTCAGGAAGACGAAATTTGTCTCACAGGTAAAGGATTGACGACGAATCGTGAAATCCGCAATTTTTTCACTTTGATCTTACAGAACGATTGACCATTATGTCGAAAACGGTTAAAGGTAGAGCGATTGTGAACTTATTTTCGATTATTTGGGCCTAAAAGACGTTCTTTGCGACGTACCTCGGTGACCTTGACCTCCTCGTTCATTCATCATCGGCGAGCATGCCATTAATTAATTTTGTGGAAAATCTGTTTTGTTTCAACTTCACCGTATCCAACAATTTCTTTAAAATTTATTTGAAATTTTGCAAGAGGATCATCAATTTCTTGATATTTGTTGATATTTTCATGCAATTGGCATCTTGAAATTCCCTTTTAACGAAGTTTCAGGAGGAGTCTTATATTTTTAAGATTTCAGCACTCGGTAGTGAAATTGGTCTGGTTTCATCTTTATTTTCTCTGTCCACTGAGTATAAAAATACCGCTGTTAACTGAGCCTTTTCGACGTTTGCATATATCGTCGATTTTCAGAAATTTATTCAACATTGCTTCGAAGACGCTAATTAAGCGTAGGAAAAAGTTGGGCTTTCGACAACGGAAAGTAAAGTCACATCTAAACTATCGTTTTATTTTCGTAAAACGCGCTTTTACGAGTAAAAGCGCAATTCGCGTTCTCCACTTTAGATGGGTTCCCTTCCGGTAAATAATACCACGCAAATAAAAATGAAATTTTTCCTTGTGAATAGAATGGTCCCTCTACTCTCCATCCTGTCTTCCCTCCATCTCCAGCCAATCAGCAAGCGAGAACGATAAGACTTACGTCATTCGAAGACATCAATCATTCCCTTCAAGCCCCAAAAAGTGGTGACAACGCACCCAGGCTTGTTGCGGGTTGGCTGGGAGGGAAGATAGGCTAAAGTGGAGAACGCGAATTGCGCTTTTACTCGTAAAAGCGCGTTTTACGAAAATAAAACGATAGTTTTACTTCGTAAAAGCTTTAAATTCGCTTATCTCCACTTTAGATGGGACTAAAGTCCGGAGAAGGGGAGCCTGCCATTCTGTTGAAAAATTGATAAATAATTACGCGAATTGTGCTGTATACTCGACAGAGTGCAATGTCCTTGGACATAAGGGTACAAAGTGAGAGAAAAATAAAAGACTCAAACCATGTTCCGCTTTTACTATTCTTCCAACTAATAGTCGAGAAGAGCACTCTCGATCCATTGACAAAGAATAACAAAAAGTAGTACTAACGGTCAAAGGACTCCAACGTAGTACCAAACTAAATTGACCATCAAACCAACCGTTTGAATGAGTATCCTATCCATCCCCCGCCTGCCTCCCACTGGATGGAGCCCGACCTGGGATACTCTGATGCTATGTATTATCATGCAGAAGGTACAAAGTAAATCAATTTTATTGACCTTAAAAGCTTATTTAAAAGTAGTAAATCCAAAACCTGATTTACGTAAAATAAAATTCTTAACACAGAGGAAATTAGCTCCGTCTGTGTCAGTAAAAACATGCTGGCCTTAAGGCCTGAACACATAAATGGAACGCAAATTGAAGTATTGTCACGATCTCTAGCATAAGTGAAAATACGGATAATAAGCACCTTATTCATGAAATTAAAATTACTACACACCCACAGGGTGAAGGCATAATCACAGAATTATAATTTGTTGAGAACTGTCACAATTTGCATATGGGATCAGTCCCAGAAAAAAATGGCACCTACGGTACTCACGGTATGGTCACTGTAGGAATGGGATACCTTCTTCAAGGGATCAAGTGAAACTAGACTATATCAAACCGGGTAAGGAGAAGAGATGTCTGTCTCTGCTCTCCCCCCCCCTTTTCTTAGTAATACTTAGAAAAGGGGTTACATAATCAGCCCTGAAGAAGGAAAATCCCTGCTACAGTGACGGTACCTTACACAGACTCTTGAATATGGTACGAAAGTATAAACTGTCTTGGTCCCAAAATATGGGATCGAAAGAAAACTTCGCCGTTAAGCGTGGCTAGATGTCTCTAGAAGCGGTTGTGGTCCATCAGGAGGAGCGGTTATTCTTGAACTTATGTTGATAGCCGCCTCGACCCTTGGATGGTCCACCTTTCTGTTTGCCCTTGCTTTTCGGTCTAGGGGTGACCGGTCTGTTAACAGAACAAAATTAAGCCTTAAATGTTGATTCTGCCGCTATAAAAGGGGCCACCGAATAAATCCCGGAGATTTCATCTTGGGAGAAATCTTTTAGGTAATATTTGATAAAAGAGTTTGGCGAAACCCAGCATCCCGTTTTGAGGATTTCAGAAAATGACACATTGCGTAAAGCCCTAAGTGAATTTGCCACCTGTCTTACTTGATGGGCTTTAACGTTCAATTCTGATAGGAGCGTGGTATCAGACTGCGACCTTTCATAGGCTGTAATAATGACCTCTTTAATGTAACGAGAAATTGTTTGTTTGGAGATGTCCTTATTGAAATTCGGCATGTGGGAAATGACCAAGGCTTTTTGACCTGATGACCGATATGTTTCCGAAATAACTAAATACTGTCGTAGTGCTTGTACGGGGCACAATGACACACGATCTCCCGGGCTATGTTCTTCGGGTAGGGACGGTAGGGCTATATGATCAAATGTGCCCATCCCGTGAGTTTTGATGTGTGTTTTGCCCATGAATCCTGCCCTTGGTACGAGAAATACCTTATCCCAAGTCCCATTTTCCTTACTCACTGTTCTGTCTAAGGCGTGAATTTCACTTCTTCGTTTGCCTGATGCCAACGCCAATAGGAAGGTGAACCTTAAGGTGGCATTTTTAGCTGATATTACTGATTCGTCAAAAATGTCAGGCCTTTGAAGAAAGCGAAGAACTAGTGACAGATCCCATTTTGCCACTGTGGGCGTACTGGGGGGGGGGGGGAATTCACCTTAAAGTGTCTGATCAATTGTGATAGGGATGAGTCTTCTCCTGGGTCATAGCCTGTGGGCGCTTTGAGTTTAGATCCTATGGCTGCCCTGTATCCCTCTATTGAACCTACTTTTAAATGTTCGTCCGTAAATAGATAGTCCAGAAAATCGGCCACGACTGGTGGGGATGCCTGGAATGGATCTATTTTCGATTTGGTACACCACGAGGCAAATTTATTCCACTGGGCTCTGTACACCTTAGTTGTGGATTGTTTATGACTACTAACCATTTTATCCACTACCTTATTCGAGAAACCTTTCTTTTTTAAGAAAGATTGGTCAGACACCAAAGGTGTAGGTTCAGCAGATGAGGAGCCGGGTGGAAGTGATGCCAGTGTGGTTGGGATAATAGTTCTTTGTGGCATGGGATCGGGACTGATTTGACCACCTTGCATTGTAGCAATAGGGCAAACCATGGAGCTTCCGGCATCCATGGGGCCACTAACAGGAGGAATCGTGGTTTCAGTTTGATTACCCTTTGGAGAACCTGAAGGAGTATTGCCTGTGGGGGGAAGGCGTACAGTACTTCTTGGGTTGGCCATGGGCAATTGAGTGCATCCACCGCCCATGCAGCTGGATCCGGGCAGGGGGAGATAAACCTGGGCAGTTGGGTCGTCATGGAATTGGCGAATAGGTCTATGGAGGGGGGACCCCATGGTGATTGACCTGCTACCCATCGGAAGGATGTGTGTGCTAGGCACCATTCCGTGTGAATTACTTGTCCCTCCCTGGAGGCCAAATCTGCCAGTACATTGAGTTTTCCCGCTAAGTGATGGGCTGTTAGGGTGATGTGACATTGGCGAGCAAAGCAAAGAATCCTGCATGCTAATTTCGAGAGATGAAGAGACCTGGTCCCTCCCTGTCTGTTTAGGTAAGCTACTGCCGTAGAGTTGTCTAAAAGGAACCGTACGGATTTGTCCCTGAGAATGTGATTCAATCTGTTTAGGGCTATCCACACTACTCGTAACTCTAACCAATTGATGTGCTAGCTGTTTAGGGGGGGAGCCCATAACCCTTTCCATACTTGACCCTGACAATGTATCCCCCAGCCCTTCTGGGACGAATCGGTCTGAAGTTCTATCTCTGGGGGTGGGGGGTGAAAGGGGACACCCTCGGTCATCACTATGGGATCGCACCACCATTGTAGGGGAATTAGTGTTTTCCCAGAAATTTTTGTTTTGGCACGGGGAAACCTCCCTTTTCTTAGTGCAAATCTGACCTGTCTTTGAAATGGTCTGTAATGCAAGCGGCCTAAAGGGACCGTTTTTTCGGTTGCAACTAGGAGACCTAACAGGGATTCCATTGCCTGTAAGTTCACGTTTTTGTCTGCTGGGATTGCTTTTATTGCCTGACAGACTCTTTGGCGTCTCTCTTCGGTAGGAAAGGCTCTTGCATTTTTTAGATCCCATCTTTCCCCGAGGAATATAATGTCTTGTTTGGGTGAAAGTTCCGATTTGGGTATGTTGACTACGAGCCCTACCTGAATGGCCTTTCGAACTAGAGTTATAGTTTGAAGACGGGCCGTTTGTTTGTCTTGATGGGCTAGTAACCAGTCGTCTAGATATTGGAACACCAACATGCCTTCTAGGCGAGCCCAAGACTTCAGAACTTTCATTACCTTTGAAAACACATACGGAGCCGTGGAGAGACCGAAAGGGAGTGCCCGAAACCAAAAACGTTGTAGGCCTATTTGAAAGCTTACGAATTTTTTGGTTGAATGATGCAATGGGATATGGAGGTACGCGTCTGACAGATCTATCGACGTGCCCCACATCCCTGCCTGAAGACTTTCTTTTATAACTTGGGCTGTGTCCATTTGGAAAGTTGTGGTCATTAGGAATTCGTTGAGGGAGGAGAGGTCTATGACTAATCTCCACCCGCCTGATTTTTGGGGACTAGAAAGACCCTGCTGAAAAAGGCTTCCTGGGTTTCGGGCATTTCCTCTATGGCCTCTTTTTCTTTCAGGGATATCAACATTTCCTGAAGGGCTACATCTTTGTCTGACCCTTTGGGATAGGAGGTGACTAAGTTTTCTGGTGCCCGGGCAGTTAGGGGAATAGGGACTTTGTGACCCCTTTGATCCCGTTTGAACGGTAGAGAATACCCGTTTTTTAGCCATCGGACTACCCGACGAGGGGCACCCATTTCTGCCCAGGCCTTCCAGAATTTGCCTAGCCTTCCTCCTACGGGCCAGTAGGAGATGCAGGAATGCAAATCTTTTGGATTTTCTACACTTATTAAAGTATCGCCAGGAGACCAATGAGTCTCTGGGCGGTACTTTGATTGGCTGCTACCTGCTCTGTTGCGGTGATGGGCCCTCCTGTCGATTGCTGTGACCCGACTTGGGCTTCTTGGCCGGAGGGGGTTGCGATTGAGATATGGGCTTAGCCTGCTCCGAGTTTGGGCGTTGAACTCTCTTGCGTTTGAGCGGGCGCCGAAATGATGCCCGGGACATCCTGGACATCAAGGCGAAGTCTTGTGATAGGGAGCGGCTTTCTTGATTTACTCGCTCTATTTCCGCGGGAGGAAACAATTCTTTTTCACCCAGAATGGGAGCATGACGCAAATCCCTCAACCCTTTCACGCTTGACCAGCAATGTTGTAAGAAGGCATCCCGTCTGAGAAAAACCATGGACGTCATCAGGTAAGTAGATAGCTTGACCACGTCCCTGGTTGCAAGAGCCAGACATTCCAATAGTTTGGACGTGACCGGATCATTGAGGCGTAAATCCTCCCAACGCGTTTTTAACGCTTTCAGAGTGTGGTCCTGAAATGACATTACATTAAGAATATGTCGTGAGGACGCCTCAATGGTCTTAGCGTCTTTCTCCACTAGTGGAATGTCCGAATCATTGCGAACCGAGGGCATCCAAACCGTGCGTTTCGACGGTTGCTCCAAGGGTTCTGAAGATATTAGGTCGTCCGATGGTCGATACGGGCCTGGTCTTACAGCACAGTGGCGCGAGGCGTGAAAACGGGATAAGGTACGGCCCTCAGCATTATCTATCTTTTTGAACTCCCTTGTTCTTACTGTTACCGCGTTAGCGATGCCTTCGCTAGTAGGTAGCGCGATAAATGGGTCTTGATGCAGCGGGGCCGTCTGAGAGGTCATCCGGATCGGAGGATCCTCTTTATCGGCTGTAGGAGAGCTGGCCGTGACCCTAGCCAGACGGGCAATTTCCTGAATTGCGTCGCGAAAAGGAACGTCCTCTGGCGCTATTGTAGATGCGGTGATGGATGGCGTGGCATTCTCGCTTCGTGGAGTGAAATCCGGTGGGGAGGGGGTCCTGATTGGGCGTCTCCCTGCTGCTGCCGGATCTTTCCAAAGCTTCTGGCCACTACGAGGGGATCTGATATAGTCCATTTCCCTGAGGGGAAGGCGAAACTGAGAGGAAGGGGGTGTATCTGCTGCCTCCTCACTCGATTCTCCCCCTACTGACTCTTGGTCCTCTGACTCCTGTTCAGGTTCCCGTTCGTGACTGGTGCCTGCCGATTGTGATGGGACGTCACCCGAAGGGGTATAGATCTCCCGTTCTCGGTTGAGTGGAATGGAAGACAGATGGGATGCCACTGACTGGACCAACTCTTCTTCCTCCTCCTCTCCCAAAAAGCCTGATCCTCGCCCTGATGGGGGGAGCCCTGAAGATTCAGCGTCACTGATCACTTCTACTGACGGTAGTTGTGTGCTGGGATCTACACGAGAAGGGGATGGAGTGGTGAGTGGCTGTAGGTCCGGTGGTGGTCGCGAAACTGTGGCAGACGGTTTATGTTTGCGACGAGATTCCTTGCCTTGGCGTTCGACTTGCTGTTGGAGGTCTAGCAATTGTTTTTGCAACTGGGCTTGCATCGACAAAAAGGCTGAAAACTCTCCAGGCAGTCGTGGCACTGAAGGGGGGGGGACGACAGTTCCGATTGTGCCGGAATGCCCAACTGACCGGCCAGAGCCGAGAAACTGGAGCCCGAAGCCGTATGAGTAACTGTCACTGGTTCCACGGCAATGTCTGTTTTCGGTGTCGTTTCGGTTTTATCCGTATCCGAGGGTGTAATAGCCCAAGCCTTCCTGAGGGTTTCCAACTCTTTGCCTTCTGGAATATCCAGGTCGGCCACCGTTTCGGTATATGCTTTACGTTTGCGGGATTTCTTGTTCTTCTTGTCCACCGCAAACGCATCGGACTCCGAACCTGTATCCATCTTAACGGGAGACGAAACTTGTTCCAAAATCACTGAGCTAGCTTTACGCATCGTTACTTGACCGAAATCCGAGGACGCACATGGGGATAAAGACAAGGCTTTACGTCTGTACCTTCTCCTATCATTGCGTATCCTGTTCTTGAGAATAAGTTTCCACTGTTTCGGTGACAAGTGATGGCACTCAGAGCAAGTATTCCACTCGTCGCAAAGGGGTACACTGTTCTTTCGTTTGCAACGGTCACAAATAGAGTGGGGGTTGAAGGCTGAAGGTGGGTGGGTGCACTGCAGAAGTATCGGCTGACTCCGCAGGCTGGCTTCTGTCATATCTGAAATGCAAGCAGAAAAAGACAGGTAAGTTATCTGTTCATGTCACAGCAGACTAGACAGATAAAAGAACATTTAGCGCAAAAACGAGAGTTATACCACCTTGGAGTGTTAGCAAATAATACCAGTACGTACTCTGCTCGAATAGGCGCTAAAATGATGCTCATAGGCCTCTCAGAGCTCTATCGAATGACAAGTATTCAAGATGAGCTTTCGATGGGCCCATTTTCGGGATGTAGGAAAATTATCCCATAAACGGGATATGACCATGGGCCCGAAAACGGGATCGATTCCGGGACCCTAAACGGTACCATCTAGTCCATTTGTGGGTCTCGTCCGACTGATCCCATAAATGGGATTCGGGCCTGATCCCAGGCAAATGAGGTGCCACAAATTGGCCACTTGGTGCCGAAAAAACGGCACCTCGGAACCATGTATGGGATATCGTAGTCCCATAAATGGGCTTTCAGCAGAAATTTCGCCAAAAATAGCTCGAAACGTCTATGAGCATAATTTCGCCTGAACCAGAGCTAGCAGAGTCTGGAGAAACCCTGACCTAACTAGCAGGTTCCGAAGGAGTGTCTAACCAGCAAAAATGGCCATTCACGTAATGGTACCATAAGCTGTGGTTGACTAGGAATCGAAGCAGGCACAGTGGGCTGCAGAGATTCTACCAACTCCGAGGCGGTGTGTGCATGAACTAGAACAAAATTCCGGTCCTGAAGCTTCCGTGTGGAGAAGAGAGGCACACTTCCCGGGACTAAGAGGTGTCTCCGCTGCGTGTAAACTCAACAACTACCAGACCGAAAGAAACAGTGCCGAAAAATTGCTTCAATCCGAGTAGAAATTTATCCACACAAATCACAAATCACGTAAGTTAATCCAAGAAAGTGAAAATAGTAGATTAAAGCAAAATCGCACCTTGCTCAGTTCCCTTTTTTAGACAAAAAAGTGGAGCACACAGAAAGGCGTGTGTTGTAAACACTACGCTTGAAGGGAATGATTGATGTCTTCGAATGACGTAAGTCTTATCGTTCTCGCTTGCTGATTGGCTGGAGATGGAGGGAAGACAGGATGGAGAGTAGAGGGACCATTCTATTCACAAGGAAAAATTTCATTTTTATTTGCGTGGTATTATTTACCGGAAGGGAACCCATCTAAAGTGGAGATAAGCGAATTTAAAGCTTTTACGAAGTAAAAGAGCGTTTTCATCGAAAGACGTTTAGCAGAAGTTGATCTATTGTCGCGATAGATCACAACCATTCAACTAACTATTCAACGTCTTGTCAAGGACGTTGGTCTGAGGCGGCTACCAATCAAAACCGACTTTAACTAGGTTTAATCTTGGTATTTGGCCGGGGACACAACCCAAAATCGACGCTATATCGACGTCAGAATGTTTACTCAGATATAGCATATAAAGAAGAGTTTGATGCAACAGTCAATTTAGCATGACCTTTTTGCAAAGATTTTAAAATAATTCTGAAATTTTAAATATTTATAATCTTATTTTTTGTGGGCCCAAGTGTCATTTTTGCTACTCACTGGCATAAATGGTATAGTTTATTGTCTAGAATTTTTGAATCGCTGTAAGTCTTATCGGGATGAGACTGGGTGATCTGCGTCTGACGGACGTAGTGACGTTCAAACTGCTCGAGTGCCTTTTGCTGCCAACAAGGGACGTGGTTAAGTTGACGACATACTTGACCACTTCCATGGTTTACCTGAGACACAATACATTTCTGTAGCATTGTTAGTCGAGTGTCAAAGGTCTTTGTGAACTGCGATACGTCCCCATTCTAGGAAAAAAGGGACAAAAAGAACTCTTCCCCTGAAGAAGTGGAGAGAGTGAACCAAGAGGAAAGGTCGCTGTCGAAGTGCTTAGCCCTCATGGCCAGAACGACCCAACCGTACTCTCATCCGCAAAGCGCAGGGACCCACAGCTCACTTGCCAGGACAGATCTAGGTCGAGTAGCAAGACCAGTTCTTCTCTTCTGAAGTAGCCAAGGCTGTCCTGCAGCTACAAAACGCAGCTACAGGCCTCACAGCAGTATTGGTAACAACCAACCAAAATATTTCTCAGAGGCGAACGACTTGTCTCCAAGAGATACTTTTATCAAATCAGAAAATACAGAGGGTCATCCACCCTCCAATGACTCCTTGCTCTTAGGGGACAGGCTAGAGAAGTTCTAGCCTGCTTGGCACAAGGTGGTTGCTCCATAAAGAGCTGTGCGTTGGTTCAGAAAAGGTTACGCACTACCTTTCAGACGCGGCCTACGGGGTAGCAACCCATCCATGCCTCTCTGCGACCAGGCTCAAGGCAACGTAGTTGCGTCCTACGACCAAGACTCGGAGAAGCTTTCACTGGACATGATTGGAGACTTAGTGCGCAAGGGATCGGTAAATAGGGTTCTTCAGCAGGATACTTCTGGTACCCAAGAAATTGGGGGGGCTCGTGGTTGGTCATAGACCTATCCACCCTGCAGAAGCCTGGCAATTCCTCCAAGTGACTCCTTTTCAGACGGACAAAGTCCAGGCCATGAAGGAGTCCCCGAGTTCGGGCATGTGGGGTGCGTCCGCCGACCTAACCGACGTTTACCTACACGTGCCACTGCACCCGTCACCCCAAAAAATACCCGTGTTTCCAGACAGGGTAAACAAAATACTGGCATCTGGCTCTCCTTTATGCCTCTGTACTACACCCTTCGTCTTCATGAACATCCATTTCCAACTCAAGATGTGGTAGGGTCCCTCGTCATAACAGTTTGAAAACCACCACATAAATTGGTTGGAACTACAAGTGGTGTTTATAGTTCTGACTAACCTAGCACACCACCATCAAAAAGACAAATCACCCACCTCCTGGACTTACGCCTGTGGTACCTGTCCCTGTCTTCGTAAAAACAAGACTTTTTCTAAAAAAAGTAACAGAGAAAATGTTAAATAGCCACAGGTAGTCCACAGCACGGGTCTGTCGGTCGCAGTGGAATAAGTTTGCCAGCTGGTGTGCTAAGAAGTAATGCCAAGCCTCAACGGTGTAACAGGCTAGCTTACCCCCTTTACAATTTCCCCGTGGATGGGGCTAGCTAGACTAGGTTATCTGGCAATTACATCGCAGCTGTATTGAAATAAAACGAATCCACATCTTTTTGTTTTAATTTTTATTTATTTATTGTAACAGGCGATTAAAACAGGTAGATAAGAAATCCTGGGTAATTTTAAGTTGCGGCATAGGATTTAATCCTGACTGTAAGTATAAATTGGAAGCTTTTTCACCACCTGGTTCACTTTCTAAAAAAATAACCAAACTAAAAATCTCAGGAAATTCATTTTGCGGCAAAAAATTACTCCGAGGGGAGATGTTACTCCTCACAGGTAAGCATAAATGGGTCAGTAGTTCATCTTAAAATTTAAAAATTTGTTATTTATTGTTAAAAATTGAGCATTTATCAAATAAAAGAGTTTTCAAGTTAAGTTTTTGTGATATTTGTGGACAGAAGAAGAGTTGAAAACCGTGCCTTAGACCATCAAATTCTCAAAGAAAACGGTGATTGGGATAAGAATTTCCTTCGCCCAAGGGTGAGTAAGACGCACATTGCTACCGCAAGCCTTGGTACGTTGAGCAAATAACGCTACCAGCCTCAGCAGACGATGAGACCGAGCAAGGCTTGGTCTCCCTATGCCCAGTGCGAGCCCTGCGTAAGTAGTTGCAACTGTCAGAAGACTACAGGAAAGAAGGGCAAAAAGCGTTGATCATTTTCTTTATGCCTAAATTTTGATAAAGATCTGTCTAAACAGACCATTTTCAAGTACATTAAGGGTGTAATTTGGGCTGCTTACAATAGGGAGTAGTGTGTTCTTCTCAGACATAATAAAAACGGGTTGTTAGTCATCACCAAATTCATTTAGTAAGACTGTCTAAAGGACTTTTGTCAGTGCGAACTCTCGGGCTTATGCTCCTTGGGTCCTTCCGTTGCTGTCGAGGCAATAGTCTCTAGCTAGCCTTTATCTTTTTTGTAGCGAACCGGCCAACCAAGAGTAAGCAGGACCAAGCAAAAAGAATCTTTCTTCTTCTTCCACTCCGGCAATGGCTCTAATAAGTACAACGAGGGTCAAAACCAAGGTCGTCGGTAGCTGTGCGTCACTGCCAAGAGGACTGCGTGGATGCGAGCGTGTTCTCTCTCTCCTCTCCTTCCTTTAGTCTCAGGATAGGGCGCCGTGTGCTCTAGTTGCGGCTCAGTGACCAAGCGGTTGGTTCACTTTTTGCGCTCACAGCCGATCGTTGGTTCAGAACAACTCATGGTGCGTCATCCTTGTGAGTCGGATACTCCATTTTCCCTTGTGAACACCCTCCTCGGTGCGTCCGCCTTGGCCACTAGTCGGGCTCACAGGGATTGGGTACCAAGACTTACCTAGCTCACTTGGCAAGTGCTTGTTTATGTATTAGATGAGCATGCTGCAGGGCGTTTATTTGTCTTGTGTGAGTACTTAATGTCAATGAATACTTATCTTAACGCATTGTCAGCACGTGAACATTACAATTCTTCAGCTTGGTTCTTGGTTGTATTATGAGTCTATCTGACCACGCTAGCTTATTTTAAATCAGTGTGAAGGTTTTTTGGTTTCATTTATTCGCCTTCACGATTTAACTCTCTCTCTTGTGTAAGTAACGAAGTGGTAGATAGAGTCATAGAGTGCTTGGTCACAAGTTTGTTCCGTGGACTCGGCTCCACTACCATGTTTATAATAAAAGTCAAATAAACTGAGATTATTTTATACTTTCATACTTGTTATAAGACGGGGCTACCATTTCGAGGGTGGATGGAGGGGAATGGTGTCAGCAACGGTCATAAGGTGAGAGACGCTTGGTTGTTAGAGTGTCTGCTCTTTGCATCAGTTTTTTTCCTTGTACGAGAGTTGTACAGCAACTCGATTAGATTTTGAATTTCTAAGGAACATAAAACACATGAAACGACTTCATTGGTATTTTATTTCTGCTTCTCATTTGTCCGCATCAAACTTATTATTACGAGTAAAAGTTTCATATGAAAGTGGAGATAAACAAATTCGGAGCATTTATGAAGTAAACCTGACGTTTATTTTTGTAAAACGCTCTCCTACGACTAATACCGTACCTACCTTGGGGTGATTGGTACTTGGAAGCAATACTGGACTGAAGCTTGGTACTAGGATACCAATGATTCTGATTGGCCGATATCTAAGCAGGAACTATTCGAGCCGCTATGAGAAAATTTTGTTTCCCAATTGTGTGATTCTTAGGGTGTTACGAGAAACCCATATAAAGTGGAAACGTAAACTACGCTTTTACTCGTAAAAGAGCGTTTTACGAAAATAAAACGTCGATCTATAATAGATGATTTTACTTCGCAAAAGCTTTGAATTCGCTTATCTCCACTTTTAATGGGGGATCCCTTCCAGTAATATTTACCACGCAAAATAAAAAAGAACTTTTTGAGGTACTGTTCAAGATACTCTAACCCTTCCATCCATCCTTTGGCCAATCAGAATGCCCGAGACGTCGTCTGCTAGTCTCGTATAAACGACATTCCCTTTTTGCGTGGCGTCTGTACAACACGCCATTCTGTGTGCTGCCGGTTTTTTGCAGCAAGAGAACTGGTTTAAGGTGCGAATTGCTTCATTTTTTTACTTAATTCACTGCCTTATGGATTATTTTATCTATTATTGTGCGTTGGGATAAATTTATGGAGCCGAAGTGTGTTAATTCGACATCTTACACTTCGGTCTGATTAGGTTGAGTTTGCACGATCACGGAGACACTTCCTAGTCCCGAGAAGTGCGCCTCTTTCTCCACTTTCATTCAGATCGAGGAACTTACCAGTTCCACCTCAGTTCGTCTAGGAGTAGGATCTTTTCAGGCTGCTGGACCTGATCAGACTCCAAGCTTTACCAGCCACCTGTGTCATCGCGGAAATGGCCAGTTTTTGCTTAAGCTTTGCTCCATGGGTCGCTTCTCAGTCTTCGTAGAGCAGGTTCTGCAAGTCTGACAGCGTTCTCCGACCAAAAGAGACGTTTTCTGTGACGTCTGAGGGTCATTTTCTTTGCCAGGACCGTTTTCCCATTGTGGTCATACGGTCACGGGTGCGAGAAGACCATTCTGGTCCAACGGGATTCACAAACCCGTTACGGTCCGATGGTCCCAGGTGCATCTGAGGCAAGAGAGATCCATATCCGACACGGGTAGTGCCATTACGGTCCAGCCCGTTACGGCCCGGGAACGCTACCGTTCCGGGAAGCATCTCTTTTCGTCTTTTCCTTAGACCCAGCGAGTTATTGCGGTGTTTAAGCAATTGTAAACACAGCTTGGAGGGTAAAGCTTGCAGTTGAAGCAAAGCACTGAGAAATGTAGTATTGTGCGTTGTTTTATACTACATATTCTCACCGTTGTTTTTCTCTGCTTGCATTTCAGATATGACAGAGGCCAGTCTACATTCTCCACCGTTACTGCCTCAGTGTATCCATCCTCCAACTGCGTGTAACCCCCACTCCATCTGCGACCGCTGTAGACGGAATAGTGGAATACCTCTGTGCGAGCCAGACAGCCCGTGTGGCGAGTGCCTACATCTGACTCCAGAAGATTGGAAAGTCCTATTGCGGAATAGGACCAAGAACGAGCGCAGGAGGGATAAGCGCAAATTCCTTTCGTCAGCTTCGTTTGTTACTCGTGAATTTATTCAGGATACCATGAAGAAGGCTAGCTCCGTTATTCTGGGCCAGGTCTCCACCCCCGTACAAGTAGACACTGGTGCAGAATCGGAATCCGCTACGCCAGTTAAGAGACATAAAAAGTCCAAGAGTAAAGGACGTGCATTTACTGAGACTGTAGCAGAATTGGACATCCCGGAAGGGCAAGAACGGGATCGTCTCCGCGAGGCATGGGCCTCACCTCCTAGAGTGAAACCCAGTGGCAGTCCAGGAGGGGCGTTTAAGTCCCCGTCTGAGGAACAAGTGACTTTAACGCATAAGAATACGGGAACAGTGCTTTCGGCGGTTACAGGCCAGTTAGGCATTCCCCCGCGAGAGAACTTATCCCCCCCTCCTCAACTACAGCGTCTCCCGAGTGAATTTTCAGCGTTCTTGTCTATGCAATCGCAACTGCAAAAGCAACTTTTGGATTTACAGAATCAAGTTCAGAAGCAGGAGAGTCTGCTTAGTCAAAGACAAAAGCCTAAACCATCAGCTACGGTTTCTCGTCCTCCTCCGGAGAGTCAGTCAGTGGCAGCGATGTCGGGCTCGCCTGTACCTCACCTCCCGCTGGACTCTAACGTGGATATTCCCGAAACGGTCACCATCAGCGAGGAGGATTCCGTGGGCGTGCCCCTTTCGGGCCAAGTCTCTGCATTGCTGGAAGATGATGAGGAAATCGGGCCGATGGAAAATTCTCCCCTAGCAGCAGTCCCAAGCAACAGGGAGAAAGAAATTTACACCCCAGTAGGGGAACCCCACATGTCACATTTTCCACAATCCCAACTCCCAGAAGCAGCATCTGATGAACAGGAGTCGGAGGTGGAAGACGGGGAAGAAGAATCCGAGGGTACGTCAGTACATTCCCGTTGTCATTTACCGTTACGGGCAGTGGAGCAGGTGCGTTCTCCCGGCCAAGGGCATCGACTTTGGAGAGATCCAGCGGCAGCGGGCAGACGGCCCATCCGTACTCCCTCTCCACCAGACCTTGCCCCATCGGTCGAGGACGCGGCCCCCTCGAGTTCTGCTTCTACGATTGCACCAGAAGACGTGCCGTTTAGGGATGCCATTCAAGAGATAGCCCGCTTAGCAGAGGTCTCCTGTGGCTCCCCAAGTTTAGATAAGGAGGATCCGCCAATTCGTATGACATCTCAGGCCGCTCCACCACAACAGGACTCTTTTATCGCACTAGCCACCAGCGAGGGCATTGCTCATGCTGTCACGGTCCGCGCGAAAGAGTTCAAGAAGATGGACGCCGGTGAGGGTCGCACACTGTCGCGTTTCCATTTATCTAAACATTGCCTAGTACGACCAGGCCCATATCGATCAGCGGATGAAAAAATTCCCCTAGAGGCACTGGAACAGCCCGTGAAGCGTACAGTCTGGATGCCCACAGTGCGTAGTGACTCAGACATTCCATTAGTGGAGAAAGACGCCAAGACCATCGAGGCATCTTCTCGCCACATCCTGAACATTATGTCATTTCAAGATCATGCACTTAAAGCACTAAAGTCGCGTTGGGAAGAACTTCGCCTTAGTGATCCCGTGTCTGCTAAATTGATGGAATGCCTGGCCTTAGCTACCCGAGACGTGGTCAAACTTTCCACCTTTTTGATGACGTCAATGGTCTACCTACGTCGAGATACCTTTCTCCAGCACTGCTGGTCTAGTGTCAAAGGTTTACGGGATCTGCGTCATGCCCCTATCCTGGAGGAACGAGAGCTATTTCCTCCCGCCGAGATAGAGAGGGTGAACCAGGAAAGTCGTTCGCTTTCGCAAGATTATGCCCTGATGTCCAGGATGTCTCGCTCCTCCTTCAAACGTCCACTGAAGAGGAAGAGACCACAACAGTCCTCTCCGGCACAGTCTAAGCCGAGTGCGCAGCCACAACAGCCCCCTGTCAAGAAACCGAAACCCAGCCCCGGCAGCAAGACAGAGGGTCCGGCTCCACAGTCGTTCAGGTAGCAGCCAATCAAAGTACCGTCACGAGATTCCCTCATCTCCTGGCGATACTTTAGCAAACTTAAGAGACTTGGAAAATTTACTTTCCTTAAACGCCTCCTTGCCCGTAGGAGGAAGACTAGGAAAGTTTTGGCAGCAATGGGCAGAAATGGGGGCGTCTCGAAGGGTAGTACGTTGGTTAAAGAGAGGTTACTCCCTACCTTTCAAACGAGACCGGAACGGGCTCAGGTGCCCTATTCCCCTAACCGCCCATGCGCCAAAACAACTAGTCACCTCTTACGCCAAGGGGTCAGAAAAAGACCGACCTCTCCAAGAAATGCTATTGAGCTTGTCTCAAAAACAGGCGATAGAGGAAATGCCAGAAAATCAAATGGGCTTTTTCAGCAGGGTTTTTCTGGTTCCCAAGAAATCCGGAGGGTGGAGGCTAGTAATCGACCTCTCCCCCATAAACGGTTTTCTCCGAGTGATCACCTTTCAGATGGACACAGCCCAGGTGATAAAAGGGTAATTACGGAAAGGGATGTGGGGTACCTCCATAGATCTCTCCGATGCTTACCTCCATATCCCTCTTCATCGCTCGGCAAGAAAATTCCTAGCCTTTCAAGTAGGGAAAAGACGATTTTGGTTTCTGGCACTTCCCTTCGGTCTGGCTACGGCCCCGTACGTTTTCTCCAAGGTCATGAAAGTACTGAAAACATGGGCACGGCTAGAAGGGATGTTAGTCTTTCAGTATCTGGACGACTGGTTTCTGGCGAATCAAGACAGGCAGGTAACCGAGAATCATACAATGTCTTAAGTTCGCAAGGCACTAGAGGTAGGTCTAGTAGTAAACCTAGCCAAGTCCGAACTAACCCCCAAACAGTCCATTACCTTTCTAGGGGAGTTATGGGATCTGGCAATAGCAAAGGCAGAACGCCAGAACGTCAGAACGCCGCCAGAGAATTGCAGATGCCATAAAAGGTATTTCCCCAGGAAAGAAGGTGAGATTACAGGCCATGGAATCTCTCCTTGGCCTGTTAGTGGCAACAGAGAAGACAGTCCCCCTGGGCCGTCTCCATTACAGGCCATTTCAAAGCCAGGTAAGATGGGCGTTGCATCAGGGTCGTTCACCCGCAGCAAGGATGCAAGTTTCACAGGTAACCCTACAAGCCCTACGGTGGTGGTGCGACGTTCTAATTATGTCCGAAGGAATGCCATTTCAGCCCCCCACCCCGGAGATAGAGATTCAGACCGATGCGTCCCATTCGGGGTGGGGAATTTATTGGAATGGTCAGGTATGGAAGGGCAAATGGCCACCCTCGCTTCAGTCCTACCACATAAATTGGCTGGAGCTTCGGCTGGTCTGGATTGCCCTAACCAAACTGACCAACCAACTCAGAAACAAGGCAGTCCTCTTTCGGTTAGACAATTCCACAGCCATAGCTTACCTCAACAAGCAGGGGGGTACCAAATCACGGTCCCTGTCCAAACTTGCATTCCAAATTCTTACAAAGGCCAGGGAGGAACAGGTGACCGTTTCCGCCCGTCACCTGGCCGGGAAATTAAATGTCCTAGCGGACTTAGCCTCCAGACAGGGTCAAGTTATCAACACCGAGTGGTGCCTATCCCCTCGGTCCTTTCAGTGGGTGACACACCAATCCCCATGGGGTGCCCCGACTCTGGATCTGTTTGCAAACGCTATGACCACCCAACTTCCCCGGTACGTGTCTCCTTGCCCGGGCCCAGCAGCTTGGGCAGTAGACGCCCTCAATTGTCAGTGGCCACGGGACGAGGTACTTTATGCTTTTCCCCCCACAAGCGATCTTAGGGCAAGTCTTGCAGAGAGTAATCGAGTTGAAACCACCGTTCCTATTACTCATTGCTCCATGGATACCGGAAGCCCCATGGTTCGCCCTCCTACTCCATTGCAAGGTAGTAAGGTCGATACCGATCCCATGCCACAACGAGTTGCTATCACAACCACATTGGCATCACTTCCACCCCTCCCCTCGCTTACTGAACCTCCACCTATGGTGTCTGACCAGACCTTTCTGAAAAACAAGGGTTTTTCTAAGCAGGTGAGAGAGAAAATAGTAAATAGTCACAAGGATTCGACGGCCAAAGTTTACAGGTCGCAGTGGAATAAATTTGCCGCCTGGTGTAGCACTTCTAAGCTAGATCCGTTTCAGGCTAGCCCAGCAGTGGTAGCGGATTTCCTCGATCACCTTTTCACGGAGGTGAAATTAAAGGTAGGTTCCATCGAGGGCTATAGGGCCGCTATAGGGTCAAGACTCAAAGCGTCTACAGGCTACGACCCGGGCGAAGATACATCCCTATCACAGCTAGTAAGACATTTTAAAGTAAACTCCCCACCCTGCCCATCCAACATAGCGCAGTGGGATTTATCGTTAGTCTTACAGTATCTTCAGCGCCCAGATATTTTTAGTAAGGACGTGATTTCAGCAAAAAACGCAACGTTAAGATTCACGTTTTTATTGGCTTTAGCTTCGGGCAAAAGAAGAGGCGAAATCCATGCCCTGGACAGAAAGGTAAATAAAGATAAGGGTACATGGGAGAAGGTCACCCTAGTCCCTAGAGCAGGATTCATGGGAAAAACCCACATCATGACCCAAGGGATGGGAACGTTCGATCACATTACTCTCCCATCCCTACCAGATGACTCCGACTCAGACGGTCTGGTCTCTTTGTGTCCCGTCAAAGCACTGCAACAGTATTTAGAAATGTCAGAGGCCTACAGATAAAAAAATCAGAAGGCTCTCATCATTTCTTTTATGCCGAAATTTAGCAAAGATCTTTCGAAACAGTCGATCTCAAATTATATTAAAAGGATCATTTTGGCAGCCTATGACGATGCACAAATCGACCCTAACCCGTTAGGGGAATCGAACATCAAAGCCCATCAGGTAAGGCAAGTAGCCAATTCCCTCAGGGCGGTACGTAACGTGTCCCTTTCGGATATATTAAAAACAGGTTGTTGGGTTTCCCCCAACTCGTTTGTTAAATACCATCTGAAAGATTTTTCTCAAGATGAATTGTCTGGCTTATATTCATTAGGACCGTTCGTGGCTTCAGAAACGACCATTACAGGCTGAGTGTTTCTGTTGTAGGAATGCTTCTCCCAAGTTTAAGAACAAGGGCAAGCACAAGAGTAACTTCTCCAAGGGCCGTAATGGGAACAGTAACAACAACAACAAGCCACGAAAGTAACAACCTACAAGAAGGTCTTTCCTTCTTACTCTGAACATTTCGCCTTTCGCTCAGGTCCTTCGGGCCATTTCGGTCCGTGCTTATATTAAGTTACGGACGAACGCTGGACGGTTATGTTTAGTTAAGCATTTATTTACTCCGAAGTGTTCAGGATCGCATGTGTAATGAGTACAGCCCAGTCTTCGGTCTTACGGCTACTCGGATGCTTAAGTTTTGATCTCCTTTCTTCATGTTTTTCAGAAAGAAAGGGGGGGGGGACCATGTCGGTCCCAGATGTACCCAGTGACCGTACACCCGTTGTAGCCGGAAGGCCGAAAGCCGGTTTATGGTTCATGGTATGAGGTACCATAGTGTCATTACGGGCTTATGGGACCATAACGGCCCCATATAGGAAAACAGTCATAAATAAGCAAAATTTTTTCTGTTTTTCATTTTATGACGATTTACAGTAGTTTTAGTACTATCTAGTCAATCGCTACGAGTTTATTTCAAATAAACGTGGTAATTTATCAAATGAGAAGAAGAAAAGTTAGACAGCGGACTCGCTTTCTTTTTTCAAGTTTGAATTGCATGTCTTGTAAGACACTTCAGTCACTTTACTAGAAGTGTCAAAGAGTTTATTTGCGTAATTCCTATGGATTTACGATCGTTTGTAGTACTTCTAAATAAACCTAATTGTTCATCAATACATAGCAAGTGAATAGTGAGAACTTGAGGAAGGGATCCATCCGGTGGGCGGTTGGAGGGGGATGGTGATAGTTCTCAAAAAAGATGATGGCATGGTTGGAAGCCTTCTCATCTCAACTGACAGTTGCTGTGATATTTTTACTTTGTTACGATTTTACCTTATGTTGAAAGACCGGAATGGTGCGCCTCCGGACTTTATTTAGGAAATCATTAAAGAATTGAAACTTAGCTGACAAGTTTTATTTCTTCTTTTGCGTCGAGTGCACAGCACTCATCGCCTACATGCAATGAGCTTTTACAAGCCATAGTGTAATTCGCGACCTTTTTGGGCAGTTCAAGAATGGCAGGCTCCCCTGCTCCGGACTCAAGTCCCATTAAAAGTGGAGATAAGCGAATTCAAAGCTTTTGCGAAGTAAAACTATCGTTTTATTTCGTAAAACGAGCTTTTACGAGTAAAAGCGCAATTCGCGTTCTCCACTTTTAACTTTGATTTTAACCCGTCCCATCCATCCCCAACTAGCCTGGGCGTGTTTTCCCGCCTTTTGGGCTAAAAAGGGAATGTCGTTTATACGAGACTAGCAGACGACGTCTCGGGCATTCTGATTGGCCAAAGGATGGATGGAAGGGTTAGAGTATCTTGAACAGTACCTCAAAAAGTTCTTTTTTATTTTGCGTGGTAAATATTACTGGAAGGGATCCCCCATTAAAAGTGGAGAACGCGAATTGCGCTTTTACTCGTAAAAGCTCGTTTTACGAAAAAAAACGATAGATTTAATCGCTAGAAGAACTAACAGAAATGCCCTTTTTACATAATTTTGATCAGTACGTATAAAAATTATATGATTTAGCTAGTACTGTAAAATATTAAAACTGCATGGCTTTGAATGACGGTCTCTTATTTGTAAATAATTACTCGATTATTCTACGTTCAAAATACATGTTTCATCCCATAAAACATATTTCTGTTCAATTTGAATAATGGTTGCGAAGAGTTACCCGGTATTTAGTGATTTTACCTGCGTTTACTGATGACGACATATTTGTGGCATAATTCTTACGTCATTTCTGCTCTGATTCTTTCAGGGAACTGTCTGCTTCGGTCGAGCGGTACTGTGTGGCGGTATATTTGCGATCCAACAGTTATTTATTATCGCTGTGATATTTATGTACAATTAATAGAACAGAAAATATTTAATTCTTTCTCAAACCACTATTTATGTTATCCAGGTTACTGCCATTTCTGCACCTGGTTTTTACTATTCTGAAAATAAAATACAGATTTTGTTCATACAAATGACTTATAGCTGCCGTTGGATCGACCCGATGCATGAAAATTAAAGTATCATCCATATCTTTTCTCGCCCACGTGCATTAATTTAACGCTTTCCGTAATTGTTTCGCGTTCCAAAATTAAGAGATTTATTCGAAAAGATGTAATATCCAACAATCAAAATCGTGATAAAGCGAATGTTCACAGACGATCTTAATAAACAGACTTTATGTTTACTTCTGAATTTTGAGAGTAACTAAAATGTGTAAAATATATACGTTAATTGCGCGAAAATAAAAAATGTCGTGAGGCCATTTAAAAAAAAAAATTACAGCGTGTAGGTTTTGATCTTTTGGACAAATATACCGCCATGCCAAAGCGCTTAGGCACGGGTTCCCAGGATATCTTAGCCCCTGTATACTAATAAGTGGCTTACCTACAAAGCTCAGGCATCTGCCCTAAATGTCTTGACATAACTTGGGAAGGCAAATCACAGAATGTGTAAAATTCAAATACAAACGTAATTTCAAATTATACTCCGGTTTATGAATTGGAGAACTGTAATCTGAACTATTATGGTGCTGGGATTTTTCCCTTTTGCAAAATACTAGTCGTATTTACTGTGCAAATTTCAGTGTTGAGAGAAATAATACAGAAAATACTATCTTCTTAGGTTTGTTTCAACAGAGGGCCACATACCCTCGGACAACTTGGCTTCTATAGGGGAACAAGTTATCCTAGGCTATCTCAAATGGGGGGGGGGGGGGGGGGGTGGGACAAGATATCCTGTTACACCGGGTTCGGTCCCCTGTGTTGGGTGACAGACGCCAAGGCAGTGTCATTTTCTAACCCCCCCCCCACCCACCCCCCCCCCCACCCCCCCCCCCCCCCCCATCCAAGCAAACAATGGATTACCCGGATATGAGAACGTCACCCGTCGGTGGCACAAGTGGAGGGGTGCCAAACAATCAGTTCAAGTGTTGTCTCTGTGCACTTTTGATTACACCCACCGCCCAAAGACGAACAGACGCTGAGACCGTCGTTACATTTATATTTACAGACTGCTGTATGTTGCTCTGCGTTCTATAAAAAAGTTCTTATGAATTGAATAAGGGCAAGACTGGCTATTTCCAATTGATATTCTGATTTTCTCAGGCATACGCAAATAGCCGTGGTGATAAACCAGAGAGAGAGAGAGAGAGAGAGAGAGAGAGGAGAGATGAGGAGAGAGAGAGAGAGAGAGAGAGAGAAGGGAGAGGACGAGAGAGAGAGAGAGAGAGAGAGAGAGTGGAGATAGAGAGAGAGAGAGAGAGAGCAACACTTTGATTTCATTTAAGCAATGAAGTGTTGCACGAACGTCTATTCGGGATTCTCGATGCCATTCGTTCAGATTTAAATTAAATTCGGACCATTGTGATTTTTGTGATTTTTTATCACGGACCAGTCTAAGGTATATTTCATAGCTGATATAACCCACTGCATTTGCTTACCTGGAACAGCTGAAGCGAGAACGAATCCCCTGCTTTAATCCATCCGAGGCCCGATTCAAACCAAAAAGCTTCGAATAATCAGACCAGCAATCCTACAACCTGAGAAAACTAAACGAGAAAAGCACTCTGGATACGATCAGTTCCGACGTTTCGCGGGCGTCTCTCTGACAACACTTCCTGATGCCATATTATTAGCATTATTACTATTATTACTGTCACTATTGTTATTATTGCTATAGTTGTTACTTTTATTAGTATCATGCGTCTACAGAATTTTTGAAAGGGATGGCCACAAGACTAAGTCAACGGCAGAATAACACGGGGTAAAACACCAACACCTGGTCAAACACCTACCTCGCCTTTTCTGCCACATCCAACAATTTGTAATAATAAATCAATGTCGATTAAAAGCGCCAGTAAATTGTCGCGTTATAAAAAACGGAAAGTTTTCTGTAAGTAGACACATTTTTGATGTTTTTTTTTTTGGCATGAATATTATAAGAAAACTCCAGTTAGGCATTCCACAGTCAGAGTAAAGAGAAGATGTTCTTTCGTGCTAACAATCACCAAAGACCAGTTGAATGTTCAACTGAGCAATGTGGGTAATAATATTTTTTGTCAGTTTGGTCACAGCATTAGGCGAAGTTGTCGCCCGGATGTTTTCTCACCTACATTTTGGTGGGGTTGGTTTTAAATTTGGTATTGGTATTTTCTTTCTTGTGTAGTCCGCCAAATAGTCAAAAATTACGGGTTATTTTTATTTTTCAAGAACCAGATTTCAAAATATCCTTCCCGCACACTCATGTATATATGTGAAAATAAAAATCTTTCAAACCGATCATGGTGGAAAACGTTTTGCCCCAAGCATTGCTAAAGAAAAATATAACTTCATTTCCCCAAAGGCACACATTTTTCACAAACAGTTCTAAAGTACTGGGGAGCGACACAGCATAGCGTATGTAAAACAAATGTGATTCACACGCTTGTGGGCGGCGAAGATATGAAAAGGCGAAAGCGATGTGCCTCATGTTACTCTGCTGTTGAATTCCGTGTTAGATAATCTATTCCACCGCATTTCGCTTCGTTAGGAAAGCGAAGAAGTTTTCGGAATTGTTGTTCCTGAAAAGATAGAGGGGAAAATATATATTTAGAAGTTAACACTTATTTCCCACTGAGTAAGTTCGTGCAAGTGTTAAGAGCTCCTATTGTCTAACCAGTGAG